>JAOXYM010000010.1:12870998-12883299 GCA_028567055.1 Leptatherina wallacei | reverse complement strand
CCATTGGTAGGTACAACTACCAATACTACAACTAAATACTACAACTAAATGACAACACAGTGACTGTGGCAGCACGCTGAATATACAGAGTGGAAACGTTCGAGGAAGAGTGGACATGCAGAGTGGACATGCAGTGGTCATGCAGAATCCACCGCGCCTGCATAAAAGGTCAGAGGCAAGCCAGCAGAACCCCCAATAACATTATAACAATAACATTATTATTTAAATCCTGTGTTTTTTTCTTCTAGATGATCATGCCTTCTTTCACACATTTCTTTTTTTCTGTTCAAACCTAAAAATTTACAACCGTGGCTAAGTCCTATAAGACGAGGCACGTTTATTTGGCACATTTCATGTACAACTCAATTCAAGGTGCTTTACATAAAACATTAGAAGCATTATAGCGGGCTGCAGAAAAAGCATTAAAAGTACATTAGAAACAAACTTTTAAAAGAAATGAATGAAATAAAAAACAAACAAAAAAACAAGACTGGTTGGTAGTTTTAATATTCATGTTTTCTTATTAATTCTGGTTATTCTTCTTTTAGGGAATACAATGTTTAACATGATGGGAAGAAATTGGTGGACACTTTTTGTTACAATATTAAAAATGTAACTATTAAACCTTGAACAGGTTGCAAACTATTTCAGAGCCGTAACTGAACGCAAGCATGATATCACCTGTACCAAGTAGAACAGTGTTCACACTCTTCTTCAGCCGTTTAGCATCAGCTGTCGGATTTTTTGTGGTGCTGCCAGGAGCGTCTTAGTCATAATTCAGTTCTCTGAGGCCTGTCAACACAATCTGTTCCTCTTTTCATTCCACAGCTGATAGATAATAATTCCTTCCTCTTCAGACAATTATTAATAGTCAGTCTATCAGACTGAGATAAGTGTAGTATAATGGATTGATCAGTTCAGGATTTAAGTGCAAAATTGCAACCACTTGTACTATGTCCTTGCTATGCTTTATAGCAGAGAAATAGATTTCTAGCAGTAAAATTAGATTAAAGGATGTATGTACTGTATATTAGTTCAATCCAAATGACAAAGTCATTTTGAGCAAGCCCTTGGGGATTGTCGGAAGAAAAAAAAGTTTCCTTCTATAAGGACAAAAGTTCCTGTTGAACCAGACTTTGGGAAGTGTTCAACCATTTGGGGTGAGAGGACAGCAAAATAAGGAGAAACAATGAAGAATTAACACTGGATGCATGAGTCAAGCCATGAAATGCAGATCAGAAACTGAAGCTCTGCAGCCAAAGATTTTACAGCAAGCTAAAGAAGACGAGCTAAAACTGGAGAAATCTTATCTCTCTCTCATTTTCATTGAGTTATTGGGCTATCCTGATAATAAGGGGAAGAAAAGTATGGGCTTTTTAAATGACTTAAGGTGAAATCTACAACTGAAGCCATTCCCTATCAACTCCATCTGGACTTTACTGTCATGTACTGATGGCACAAACTCAAATAAACAAACAGAACAATGTAGTTGTAAGCAGTGTTTTCACATCTAGGTATCGGACCTTTTAGTGAATAATAACAGATAACAGCTGCTTTTTTTTAATTAGTCATAGTAATAGTAGTAGTATAGGGGTATATGATGTAAAGGAACACAGACATCAGAGTGAAGTGAGAGTGATGAAAGGTTCCTGTAAGTTTCCTGTAACAAGAGGTGTTGTGTTCTCGTGCTGTGAGCTAATAATGGGATTGTGAGTTCCTGTTATGGGGCATGCTGCTGCCATGTCACAGGGTCTCCTGGGAAACGTGTAGGATTTTTTTCTCCTTCTGCATCCAGCAGGAGTCTGTAAAGCATGAGTAATGTGAGCTGATGCTGAAGGGAAAACTGTGTTACTATGTATTGATTTTATTTAGACCATGGAAACGGTCCTGAACCCTAAAAAAACAAACGTTTTGCTGAATGTGCACGGTGTCGATCATCAGGGTTTTTGCCTCTGTTGGTGACAACTTATCAGCTCTTCTGGACAGCTTTAGGGAAACTTTTGCTGGAGTTTGTTTTGCGATAGTGATTCTGGTGCAAAGTAGTACATGTTTTATGTACACTATTACATAGTTTTGAGGTTATTGTATTTGCGTCTGTGAGGTCCTTTAGTTCTTTTACTTAATTTCTCTCCAATCAATTGCTTGCTTTTTAGTCGTGAATACTTTTTAGACCCTGTTGACAAATGTACCATAACAATTTAAAAAAAAAATATAAAAAAACATAGTTTTGATATGAACAAGAGTTGAAATTCTAAATGACAAATTATTTCCCATTTTGCTACTCTGATGTGTTGACAGCCTTGTTCTGGCTCAGATACCTACTCACATGCTCACGCATACACCCACACAGTGACCCTCCATCCAACCCAATGTTGTTTACCCAGTCGGAAGCTTTTACACTTTGGTTGAGGCATTGAATGACTGACTGACTGGGTCTATGACTGATGGAGGCCCAGGCCTGCACTGTTCAGCATTTGTGCTGATCCCAACACTTTGGTCCACACATGCTGCGCAGTATGGTTTGGGTGGGGTGAGTGAGTGGGAGGGGGTCCTGCAGCCAGTCCTGACATTCTACACAGGGCTGGGAAAGTCAGGGACGAAGGCCCACCAGGGTGGAGAGGTTGGACAGAGCTCCTAAGCCTGCTGCTCTCTTGGGGAATGATCGGCTCTTGCACGTTGTTGTGAACAAAGCAGGGGTGACAATCCAATGTGATGCCTTCAGTGTTTACAGTGCAACAGAAGTTGCTAATTTAGTCTTCTTCTCTCCTCCCTCTGTCACTTCAGCCATAACCAGAGGACCACATCATTTCGCCATCCTATAACCGGACAGATTTCCTCAGAGAACTTGGACTTCATCCTGCAAGAACAGTGAGTGACTGAGTTACTTTATTTGCAGCTTCAACTTCAGCCAAAATAAAAATTTCATTTGATCTCAGAAAAATTTTTTATTTTTTATTTCTATTTGTGTGGGTTTGGGGGCTAAAAACTTTTTAAATTTTGATGATGATGAAAGGATTCTACAAATAAGAAAAAAGACAGAATAAATCCTTCTCTATGACTGTTTAAGACTGTTATGGTTTGCTGTTGTACACTTGACTTATAGTCGGCTGATTTTTCTGCTTGACGGTGTCTTTGAAAAGATGTTACCCTCGTCTTAAAGTTAGCTTTTATAAATGTCTCTTGAGCTTAGCTGGATATTCTTTCTCATCGGGTAGGTGGATGGTGGATTCTATTGAAGTTCAGGAATGTTTTAAGTCCAGCTGGGTGTTCCTTTCATTTCTGGGATGCTTTTTGATAAAAGAAATAGAAAGAGCACATTTTGATGGATTCGTCAAGGACAAGCAATGATATTGGAGTGTTATTTCTGCCTTTTAGTGTTGCAGGAATAAGGACAATCCTTGCTCTTAGATTTTGACAATTGCACTTTTATATTCTCTATTTCATTTCTTGTCAAAAGTTGGAATTTACTACTCTCTAAATGTCCTTTAAACACAATCCAATAACTAAGTATGTTAGCTTAGCTTATAACTAGGAGTGGGTTGGGGAAAATATATAGCCTCACTTTTTCTAATGTTAAAAAAAGAACTCACTGGTGGCCTGGAAGTAGATTTTGCTGAGCTCGGACAAAGCGGGGTTAGCTAAGCTGAGCTCATTAACTGTTGTCTGGAGCTTCATGTATCATGAGTGTTGCTGTCCTTCTGATCTATCTCTTGACAAGGGGATATAAGCACTATTCCCAAACTGCTAAAATACATCTTTATTCCAAAACTAGACAGTCTCTGTGCTAACTTGGTTAATTGACACGATTCCGAGGGAACATAAAAATGAGCCGGAAATACAGTCTGTAATTTTTGTCTAAAAGTTAGCAATTATGCAGGTGTCTTTACAAAATATTATTATTGTGTAACCAAACATTAGCCCTTGGGATCACAATATTTTTTTTTTTACCTTTGCTTGGATTTAACTGTTGGAAAGGGTATTGCATTCCTCTGTAAAGGCCGCTTAGGAGCTGATCCAGTTGACTACATAAGGAAAGGAAATACAGAATAGAAAGTGGCTTTTTATAGTTTTACAAACTAAGGTTATTTTGTGCTGTGGATGTTTCAATTCATACGTAAAACATACAAATGGGAAACTGTTCTCAGCTAATAACAACAAGTTAACCTGATGTGTTAATAATGAATATTGCTGGAGGGAAAATAGTGCCATCTGTTTCATTTTGTGTGTATGCAGAGTAAAGAGGACACAGCTGAAGGGAGGTAACCCTTTAATGGAACCGAAAACTACTTATAACATAGGCGCAATAATAGCTTCCCACAGAGTGTTCATTTAAACCACAAATGGATGGATCTTGACCCCAAAAATCTGAAAGCCAGAGCAAAATACGGTATCCAAATACGTCTCTAAACAGTAAAGTTGTTGATAAAAGCTCAGTTGTCTGTGAACAGAAAACAATGTGACAGAAAACAAAGCAAACTCACACCTACAGCCAATTTAGAATCACAATAAGGCTAAAACACACATGTCTTTGGATTGTGGGAGTAAACTGAAGCATTCTGAGGAAACCCACTTAGACACATGTAGAAAATATAAACTCTGCTTGGCTGTATTCTTTTACACCATCTTGTTCTCTTCCTTGACCAACACAAAACTTCTTTAGGTTACAGGAGCTTAAAGCAAGGAACCTCCAACAACATAAAATACTTGAATGTTGTGAGTTGCTGGTACATGAATTCATATTCATTGTAGGAAATCTAACTGATAAAGGAGGATGATATTAACAGTGACTAATCTGGGATGATTACAGGCAACATTTGATGGACACACTAAATAAAAATTAAAATACTTTTAGTTTTTATTTAGTGTGTCCAAATAAAAACTAACAGATTACACTGGTATTACCGATGCTCCCATCTAAATGGGAAACCATTGATCACATTGCTTATTTTTGTTTTCCTCATTTTTAAGCTCTGTCCTTGTTGGGATTGTTGTCTCAGTGTGTGGTTATGGCTGAGTCATCTTACTGTGCAGTTTGCTCTGAGGCGTCATGGCTGTTTGATGTCCCTGAGATTGAATTTAACATATTGTGGCTTCTTAGACCTGAGTTGGCTTATATAAACCTTGAATGATCTTACAGTCTTATGGTTTTTTGTACAAATGGCAGTGGGCAAATTTAAAAAATGTATAATGCAGCTCTAGCTTTTGATTTCAGCTCTCCCTTATAATTAAGACCTCAGAGTTACAGAGCTGAAAACCATGAAGTTCAGGGCTTCATCTGCAGCAAAGACACCAGGTATCAGTTCTGCCATCCATTCTGTCTATACCACTATGTGAAAACCATCATGATTGTTGTTAATTGTCTATGATTTTAAGAACTGCTTTGTTTCTCAAAGCATCTACAAAAATATTGCTGCTAGTAATTGAACAGGTCAATTGAAAAGATATAGCATATTCTAAACATGTACTTAACCCCACTAAGATGCATTAATGATTGTTTACTTCTTGTAAACACTTTTCAATAGATGCTTCTAGTGTCTTAATTGAAATCATGCATCCTGTGTTTAGATTGTGTTTCATTGAGGGAAAAGAAAGCGTTTGCTGTTTTGCAATAATAGATTTACTGGTTTTTATGTTGCATTAAATGTATACACAGGGCTCCAGACTAACTTTTTTTCAAGGAGCACAGTGGCCCCTAACTGAAATATTTAGGAGAGCAAGCAGATAACTTAGGGGCGCACACCGAATTCGACTTGCAAAGCAAATATTAACATTTCCTCTCATTGTACTTGACCAATAAAATGTAGGAACTGCTGAAATCCTTGCATATATGATTTCACACTCCTTTGTTGAAACATCGGTGCCCCCGTCGATCACGATAGACAGATACAGAGTGTCCTTAATCTTCTCGTACGTCTTCCGTCTTAGTTTATCAGCTATGATGCCAACAAACTGTGCACATGAAGTGTTGTTGCTGTAGGTTGTATTCGGTTTTACACCGTTCTTCCTTTGCAGGTTCATTTAGCCTTTAAATTTTGTAAAAGGCAGTTATTCTTTTCCAGTGAAATAGGCCGTGTTAAACTTTAGAATCAGTCTGGTCTCCTCAGCGCACTGGTTAGCAGCCTCCTGTTTTCTAAATGCAACTGGGAGTGAGTTTCACTTTCATTGCACAGGTCATGGCATGAGTCCTGTGATGGGCCGGGTACCCGCTGGGTAAAAATTGCATCGATTAACTTTCACAGGTACGGGTGTGGGCAGATATTTATTTAATGCAGGCGGGTCGCGGGTAAAAATATGATTTTTAGTTTTTTTATCTTCCTCCTTTTTGTGGAGATCAGATTTTTACTAATCAAGCCGCATTTATTGTGAACTCCTGCATGCCATGCTGGGCTTCCACACTGCCACACAGCGCACAGCTGACCAAAGTAAGATTTTTCCAATACTGGTTTTGTGGTCCAGGAGCAGAGAACAGCTGATATCACGGATGGTAAATGACTTTTTGTTTATGCAGCAATCTCCAAATAAAATAACCCTCCTACATGGCCAAATAAGGCATTAATGGCCATAATGGCCAAATGCATTAGGGAGAAGCAGGAAGGGGTTTTTTATATTGCTGCTGAGTTGTTTAAATTTCCCTTGGGATCGATCCATCGATCTTCATTCCCTCCCTTCATTGCATTATTTCCTTTTTATTCATTATCATGTTTAATGTGATATTGTTTTGTCATCCCTTCACTGCTATCTCTCTATATATCGGGACAAAATAAATTCAATAATAACTACAAAAAAAAAGAGGCAAATTTATTGGTCGCAGATGCGCGAGTATATCAAAATTTTACTCACACTGTCTCACATTTTAGTCACAAAATGCGACCATTTGTTTGCAGTCTGGAGCTCTGATACAGGTGAATTTTTCTTGAATCCATTTGTCAAATTTGGTCATTGCTTCAATGAAGAAAAATTAAGAGGGCCCATCTTAGTTTCTGATAAAGGAGCACATTCGATTGTAATGAAGTGTCGCTGAACAGGCACAGTTTTCTATTTTCATTTTCTCCTCTCTGTAACCATCATGTTACTTTCTATTTCCGCTTCTTTCCATATCCATCTGTCCCGCCTCATCCCTTTTTCCTCTCCCTTGTTAAGACCTTGTTCTACAGATGGGGACAGGTTGGTACGGGACGGTTTGGTTTGGTAAATCTTGATCTCTGTTGCATTCCACAGTCAGCCATACCTTTGGCAGGTAGGCGGCCTGACAGCTGGAGAGCAATAAATGTGTCAGCTATGTAATGATGTCATAGCAGCGCACCACCTTCCATGACTTATAACAAAGAAGAATTTGACACCGAAAGAAAGGAGGGGAATGGTGGACATCCAGCAGTTTGTGTTCTTTCTTCTTGGCATGTGGCTTTAAACAACAAAAAATCCATGGTATATTTATACTGTACATGGTGCTGAAACCGCTTTGTTCTTAGTGCTAAGTTGCACAGGAGGTGATGACTATCAACCAATCAATGGATTGTAATGTGTTAAGCTTCACCCTTTAGGGTCGGAGCAGTAAGACTGGGACCCCAACTGAAGGGTCCTAAAAAGGCGGGATGGTTCAGGTTGGATATTCTGGTACCCTTCCCAGTTTTTGCCTGTGGAAATGAAAGAAAAAGAATCTCAGTACGTAAGTGCATTGGAACATAGTGTGCACTGGAATATAGTGGTCATTGAGCACTTGCTCCTGTAGTGCACACTTTCGTGGGCAAGTTTTGACCCAAATGGAGTATTTCCATTTTGCACTTACCGGTAGTGACGGACTAGTATTCGACTGCGATTCTCCAGCTCGCCAAAAATATCCTCCGAATAAACAGACACGAACTATAACACTAATTATTTGTAACATGTATAACCTATGTATGTCTACTAAACAAGCTAAAAACTGCTGACATTTACTGTCATAATTCTACTGAGTTGGTATGAGTCTCTTCCTTCTTCTATATTGGCAAAATGGCATACGTTTAGTGCGAGTAAAGTACATCGTTCCAAACTAGATTTTTGGCCGTTTTTAGGGCAGCATCCAGATACTTTCAGCGCACTGAATTTTAGCTTAAATATCAGTGTGAACACACTATGCACTTAAATTTAGTGTTTGAAAGGGCACAAGTGCGCTGATTGAGACACATCCAATGTGTTCTAATCTGTACCGCATCAACCGGACCCGTTGGTGGAAACTGATATACTCTGTCACAAGTGATTGTTTTTTTTTTCTGAAGTCAGCTTATATTTCTTTAGTTTCTATCAATTTTATGGTTTTACATTTGTCAGGTAATATCAATTAATTCAAATCGGGTCAATAAGATTTGAAATATTTTTTATTGAGATCCATATGAAACTTAAGCAACACTTATTTGACACTTGAGCAAAAGTAACATAAATACATGACAAGACTTGTGTATGATGGAACTAGGAGTGCAAATCATAAGTCTGATCACATCACATTACAATATAGTATTGATTCAGTGGATAACAATTTGATGTTTGCTGATTAGGGATGTTAAAAATACTTAATTTTACAATTAATCACAGTATTAAATGCCACAATTAAATGATCATAAAGATCCATCAATATAGTCACTTTCCATAAAAGATCATGTCTAAACCATATTGGCAAATCAGTGAAAACTTCCACAAGGAATGAAAACAAAGGTACACAACATCTGCGTGTTGGCTCTTGTGTTTGGGGTGAGGCATGCCTCAGTGGGACAGCAGAGGAGAAGTTATTCCCTCCAAACAAATGTTGTCCTTGTTGGATTTTTTTTGTGTATATGTATATATGTATATGTGTGTATGTGTAAGATCAAGGTCTCATTGTGGAGGACATCTTGGCAGCCTGTACAGCATGACATAAAAAAGTTGCGGAGAAAGGTAGAAAAACATTAAATATAATATATAATTCACCTTCTGCAGGATGATCACCAGCTTTTACGCTAAAGTAAAAGGTAAATGCATAGTAATGGGGTTAAATGCGTTAATATTCTAATGCCATTTTTTTTCTGTCTGACACGGATTTTGGCATGTGGGGTTAGGTGTCTGCAAATACAGAGTCCGAGTACCGATCCCATACCTGTGTTAAGAGGTCTATTAGATTTATAATTTGAATAAATCTTATGTATTATAGAATTTGATGTACGAAATTATTATCATTCAATAGCATACTATAGGTTAAACTATTAAACATGAATTTACACATGAAAGCAATGATTACCACAGAACGTTTTAAATTATTGAGTAGATAAACTCAAATCAAAGAAAAAATCTTGGATTTGGACTTACAGTGATCGTTTTCCGTGAAGGACATGGGCTGGTTATCAGGGACAATAAAATTTAAAACTTTCTTTGTTATTGTGGTGGCTTTCTGGCTTTTATTTTGCAAACTGCTTACATATCACTAATGCTAAATGTTAGCTCTACAGTGACTCATGTACAGCTGCTTCTCCACCAACCAACTTGAAACGGTCACAACGCAAGATTGCCTAACTTCTTGTGTCTGAACGTTACATTATACTGATAAGGACTGATTAGTCACAAGCATGCACTGTGTTGTTGAAGAAACGGCATTTAATTTCAGATATATGTTGGTATTTATTTTCAAGGTTCCAGTATTCTGTTTCAAACAGCTATTCTGCTAAAGGGCAGTCAGAGGTCAAAGCTAGCTAGATGTTTTTCTTATGTTTCAAAATTCTCTACTCAATTTTAAAACAAATGTTCACAACTATTTTTATAATGTAGTTTACAGAAAGAAACCTCCTGATGCCAGATAGAGCTGCTGTAGCTCTTTTCATCTGTTTTCTCTGAGAGGAATGCAGAGTTGATTTAGTTAGTATTTACTCACTGTTTACAGAGCAGAGGGGACCGGGTTGGAATGAGACTTCTTGGAGGGCTGCATGCATGGTGGTTAGCACCTCTGCCTCATAGCAAGAAGGTCCCTGGTTTAAGCTTTGGCTGGTGATGATAACACATGCTGATTGAACACTATCCCTTCCATTCATATCAAATAAAAAAAAAAAAATCTAAAATATCTAAAAGATAATTTCATTTTTTGGCTCAGTCAGAAATTTAAATGAAAGACAATCCATTGTTTTAACAGACTGACACATTCTGTATAGTGCACATTAAAATGTTCACATCATGTAAAAGAAAAAAGAGGAAATTTGTTCACAAGTCAGCACATGGGAATCTCAAACCAAATATTTAGAAGTTAGTTCGAATAACCAAGGTTGTACAGTGTAACTCATCATAGTCACACAATGCAGGTCAATGTGTTGTTATACCCGAATTGAAACCCATGTTTGCTCTTCCCTAACATCATGTTAGACTCTGGTGTACCCAGCTCAAGAACAGCAATTTTCATGTCATTCTTTCACTTATTTTGTGTCTTTCTTTCTGTAACATTGAGGTAAGAATTTTTAACTTGTGGGGAAGAAGTGTGTCCCTGTCAGCCAGGCCTATCTGATGCCGACCTCAGATACACACCTGTCCTCAGGTTTTTTATACCTTCTTATGTTTGCAGTAGTCTGTCATTGGGCTTCGTTACACCTCTTCAGTTTGACTGTTTTGAGCCTTTATCTTTTGTACTCTGATTTTCTCCCTCTTCACATCTCTCCTCTTCATATTGCTTTTTCTGTCCCTCTTCCCCCTATTCTCCCCACTCTCATTGTCTGTCCCTCTCTATTTTTCCGTTTAGCTCTCTACCCGTCCCTTTCCATCCTAGACGGTGGGGGACCAGGTTACATTTTTCCTCGCTATGTTCTGATGGATCTTCTTTATTAACAGCCGTGTAGGCGTGAAGCAGGCTTGTCCAAAGCACTATGATAATGTCTCAGTACAACACACAAACCCACTGTAACCACGTCTGTATGTGTGTGGCTGTGAAAATAGATTTTGAACACATTTCTCATGGAAGGCTGCAGCAGAATTACTTTGTATGACCACTTGGGAGAAGAACATTGCTTTGTGGCTCAGGGTAATGTTGTAGTCATGAACACAAGAATTTACATTATTGTGGGGCTCAGCTTAGTAACACCATAACTGTAGGGCCTTCTTTTTACTGGAGTAAAAAAGACTTAAGGGTAATACATTAAAGCTTTGAGAGGCAAGTTAAGCCTACATGCATACTGAACAAGGAAGTTTCTGCAAAACATTTAATAAGGATTTTAACAACTGTGTTTCAAATTTTGCATAATGCTGTTTTTGTTCATTTCTCCTAAATATTCAATGCAAATAAAAGTGAAAACATTTTTTGCAACATGAAAATGATATTGTGTTTTATAAAAATCTGGATTTTTTGATACCAGGGTTGTCTCCCAAAGTTGCTGTTTGAAGATCTACTGCCTCCCACCCCATGGGGTTGAGGTCAGGAGATGATGGTGGCCACACCATGAGTTTTTTTTCCTTTTATACCAATAACAGCCAAAGATTCAATGGTATTTTCTTTCAGCAGGGGATGTTGTGTTATCTTTACTGTGGAAGACACTGCTCTTTTCATATCATGGGAGGAAATGACCAGTTTCCTGCACATATTTTGCAGAGGTCATTTTGACACCCTCAGGTACCTTAAAAAGGCCTACCATCTCACTCCCCATAATTCCAGCCCAAAACATCACTCTACTGCAACCCTGCTGATGTTGCAGCCTTGTTGGGACACTGTGTCTATCCACCAACCAGTCAGAACCCCATCTATTTGGACCATCCGGTGTAGCATTGCTTCATGTGTTTCTGAGCCCACTGCAAAATTGTCTTTTGTGAGCATTGGTTAAAGGTGGCCCAAATAAAGCTTTATGCACAACTGGCCTGTGGTGTTTCCTACATGGAGAGGTTCTTGGGATTCCAGAAACACCAGCAGCTTCAAATACCTGGCTTTTTAACAGTCGCTCTCATAATATGATGCATTTGTCTGACTGACAAATGTTTTCTCTATGAATCACCAACAGATTTTTTTAACAGTACCCTGATCTTGCTGAAGAATTCATGAAATGGCCAGTATTTTCATTACTTTCTAAAGGCATTGCACTATTTCATGCTTTTCAGTTGCAGAGAGATTCTTCTTTTTCCCCATACTTCATGGAAACTGTAACTTGCTTGATTATGTGGAACAACCTCCTTAAGTAGTTTTTCTTTAATTAAGCTCACCTGGGGAATCAATCATTAAACTTATCTGAGATTTATTTATATATATGTATATGTATATATATGTATATGTATATATATATATATATATATATATATATATATATATATATATATATATATATATATATAT
>JAOXYM010000010.1:12834832-12853371 GCA_028567055.1 Leptatherina wallacei | reverse complement strand
GAGGGAAGTCTGGGCTTCCCTGCTCAAGCTGCTGCCCCCGCGACCCGACCCCGGATAAGCGGAAGAGGACGGTACGACGGTACGGTATGGAAAAAAAATTCAAATGGCTTTTTAAAAGTTTGGGAAAATTTGTAATTTGCTTTATCAATGAAATGTATGCAACAAAGTTAAAAGGAAAGAGACTTGGTGAATAAATTGTTACAAACTCGCCTTTTCCTTTTGTTGCCCTCTTAAAATAAGTTCAGATAAATCTTGTTTCTTAAATCGCGACAGATTTTTAATAATTTTGTCAGTTTTGCTTCTTTTCCCTTTTTTATTGGCTAATCATCCTGCTGTAATCTGCATACTGTCACAACAAAAACATGCAAATTTGCATTAATTACTCTTTTTTCTAGCTACTCTTTAAAAGTTTAACCTATATACAGCTTTTATATCGTGTTTTTTTTGTCAGAATAACATTTGAAAACTGCTTTTCCCTGACAGTAAAGGTAAAGTAAATCTTTTTATTTAGGAGGCTGAAAACAAATCACACTAGACCAGTTATAAAATCTATTTGTTATTCACTTAATCATTTAGCCGGTAAATAATTTTAGCAATTAAAGGAACCCAGAGTGACTCCTGGGAGCTGCTCTTAGCCCCTGATCCAAGTCACTTATGCAGGCTACGATTACTTGTGTAATAATGTAAGTGCATCCCAACCTGAAGCGAGGGAAATGCACTGCTTTTTTAATCACTGCACCCTCCCAGATAATTCCTATCTGTCTAGGGATTTGAACTGGCAGCCTTCAGGTCTCAGGCCAGACTCTCTTGGCTTTTAGGTTATTTTATTGTGTGCCTCTCACATAATAAGTAGCTGGTTTGGCTCTCAGTCACTCACCTACGAGACAGAGTGCTACTGTGCAGCAGGGACCACAGCCCGTTCCACAAAATTACCCTCAGCCTAAAAATAGATCACTGCATTGTACACACCTATATGCATATTTGCACACACACACACATGCAGACGCATTCAGGCAGGGACAAACATATGCTACATGCAGACATACATACTATATATTTATAGCTGTGGGAAAGGATGAGAGTTACACTGTGTATCTTTATCATGCTTGGCCAACCAGCCTCCCTCTAATTAGTTGTTTTCGAGTAGAATCCTCCCATTGCTGCTGCCAGACACAGTCATGCAGCCATCACACAAAATATTTTATTATATCAGTGAAGGGGTGGGATGGTGGCATGGTTGATGTTTGTGCCTGTGAAAGTTTGTGCATACAGTGCCAGGGGGGCAGTCATTCTTCTGGGGTATCAGAAAAGAGGATAATGTAATGAGATCTCATGAATAAATGCAGTTATAAGTACGCTGGGTTGGCATGTTCTGCATATATTCTCCTCATATAGATAAATGTCCAAAGGCAATCAGAAACATAAATCCATAGCAACCACGCTGATGAGCCGGCTTGCAGCACAGATGTCTCTGCAATTCTGTGTTTTGTTTACCAGCTCGGTGAAATAATCAGTGGCAAAGTCAGCGAAATAATTGGGTCGATTCTTCTGAATTACACCATAAAATACGTTTCACTTCATCTCAGTTGTGGTTCTGTGTCATCACAGGAGCATGGATATGGCAAATCTCTTAGCTTTTAGGTGAATTTGATTGCTGGTGTTTTTTTTGTTTTTTTTTAACTTATTATGACATAAGCAGTGGCTGATTAAAAGTTACATTAAGACAGTACCTCCATTATTACATATCTAATTATTTAGGTTTTGAAAAAAGTTTTTTTTATTTATATTCAGAATAAATTCTGAACTTAAAAAAAAAAAAAAAAGTTTAGTAAAGCCTTCTTCCCTTGCACCTCTTCCAGCTTCTGTAGATCAGCCATAACATTATGACTACCTGCCAAATGTTTTTTGGGTCTTACTCATGAACTCTTTCCAGTCAGGGTGTCCTGGAGTATCTGATAACAGAAAATTAGTCATAGATCCTTTGGGCCATGTTGGTTGTGAAGTGGGTCTTTGTACATTTAGTTTGTTTACAACAAATGACAAAGGTTCAGTCAGACTGGAATCTGCGGAACTTGGAGTTTGGTGAACATCATAAACTCTCTTTTTTTTGTGCTCTTTGAGACCATCTTGCTGGAGGAGGGTGTTAGTTTGGAAATTGGCCAAAAGTTAGTTGTTTAAATTAGCGAATCAACATAAATAAAAGTTTAATGAAAGCCAAGTGTCTTGGCAGATATATCTGGGAAGGAAGAAAATAGAGCTGACATGGCTGATTTAATATGCAAACTTAAGGAATGTGATAAATTCAGGAACACCACAGGTGTGGATGGGCATCAGTCCTAGACACCACATCAGTACAAAATTAATTGGTATTATTTGTACGTCTGATGTTTCGGACATCTGGTCAGGATGCCCTCTGGATGCCTCCCACAGGAGGTGTTTTGGCCTCATCCTTTATTGGGATGAGGCTCAGGGACAGGCCGAGAACACACTGGGGAGATTATATCTCTCAGCTGGCTGGGGAAGACTGAGGTCTGGGTATCTCTGCTCAGACTGGTGCCCCTACAGCCTGGTCCCTGATGAGCCGTTCAAAATGAATGTTTTGTTTCTTTTAAAGATTCCGGGAAATACAACCTTTTTTATCTATAATGCTTTTCATTGCACACTGTGATCTTGAATATAATTTGGAATTACTTATTTTTAATACTGATTCAATATTTAATTTGTAGTCTTAAATCATGTGATAACATATAAATTTTAGTGTGAGATAAGCTGTTCTTCAGCCTGGACACGGTAGATTGTTACTTATGGGAAAATTTGATTAAGGGAATCATTTTTTTTGTGGTTTAAGAACTCAACCCTGAACTTTCAAAGTTGATGGTGATCCTGAAGGTGAAATAAAATCTGTGAACATGCAGAAATTGATTGTCTTGCCTCTTGACTTTTTAATATGCTTCTACTATTTAGGGGAATTAGTG
The DNA here is from genome assembly GCA_028567055.1 of Leptatherina wallacei. Taxonomy (NCBI): domain Eukaryota; kingdom Metazoa; phylum Chordata; class Actinopteri; order Atheriniformes; family Atherinidae; genus Leptatherina; species Leptatherina wallacei. The sequence goes on along the minus strand of JAOXYM010000010.1, from coordinate 12,850,396 downwards.
TTTGCCCTTTTTCTGTCATAATTTCACATCTTTCTGCGTTGGCCTCTAAGCTAAGTTCACAGGCATCACTAATGTCTGTTACTGCTGATAGTGAAGTATTCTGGGAGTTACTCTCATACCGTCCAAGCATGAGTGTCTGGTAGTCAAAACCACTGACCTGCAGGTCACAAGCCCTCCTTTTTTTTTCTTTTTCTTTTTTTTAAAACCAACTGTTTTCCAATCAACAGATTCTTTGTCAATGTCTGAGAAATGCTATAGCAACGCTAGCTGTCACAGTCACAGAGATCAGGTGGAAAGTTGTCTGTTCTCAAATAATCGCTGTAATTAGGTGACAACTGGGGCAGAACAAGTGAGGTACCTAAAAAAAAAGAGACAACCTCAATAATGATGGTGTGGGTGAAGGTCCATTCAGTACTGTTATAAGTAAGACTGAATGGTAAGATGAGGCACAGGGAGCTTATTTTCAAATATGTCGCTGTGGTTCAGAGAATAGTCTCAATTTTCATGGCAGACTCTTTAATAACAGACACAAACAGTATGTGTATTTTGATTCCGTTGTAAGAAATAAACCAAGCAAATCCACTATTTTAAAGTTACGTATACAGGAGGTTTAAAAACCAACATCTGAACATCCACACGTGGACTACACACTTGTGAAAAGGGAAGCAATCATATTGATTGTGAGTGTCCTGTTTATCAGCTCTTCACTGCAGTGAATGATAGGGACGTTTTTGTCTACTTGTGTATAATTAAAGCCCTCTACTCTTGTTTGCGTTTGTTGCAGGCCTCTCGGCCTGGAGGCAAGGTTCATAGTTTTGGGAAAAGAGAGCAAGCCATCAAGAGGAATCCCAATGTCCCAGTGGTGGTCCGAGGATGGCTGTACAAACAGGTAAATAATACTTGCACAACAATGTGAAATAGTTTGGCCTTATAATCAAATCAGGAATACTGATATGAATTGAGTTTGTTTCTCCACATTTACAGAGCTACAGAGAATGTAAAATTTTCCTTTTAAACTTGTTTTCTGAATACTGACATAGGGTTATAGTTTATATGCATAATAAAATCTTCAAATATCATGTGGGTCTGCCCCCTTTTTATTGCCTCCAATGTGGAGGAATGGTTTCAGTGATTGCTGCCAGTGGATGTTTTGGCATGACTGATTGGTGGCCTAAAGTTTGAAGCTGGAAATTTAAGGTCTGCTCTCAATATTACAAAGCACTAAAAACTGATTTGCAATTTTTTTTAACGTAAAAGTTTAACACTTATATTTATCTTGAATTGCAAAATAATTGTGGATGTCATGATATTGCATGTAATGTAATGATAATAATAAAAAACCAATTTAAAAGTAAAAATGAAGAAATCTCTGAACACGTGGGACAGAGCTGAAAAGGAATGTTTAATGCATGTGATCTTCAAGTCCTCGGTTAAGTTAAAAGCATCAGCCATGAATTGTACTGGTGCAAATGGTCAGTGGCAGAATGTGTTTTTCTTCTTCATTAATTCTAAACTTATACTCACACCGACATTTTTATATCATTCAAAATGATTCCATGCAAAACAGAGGTGTCAAACCCCGTCCTCGTGGACCGCTGTTCTGCTCATTTTAGGTGTTTCCCTGCTCCAACACATCGGATTCCAATCAAATCTCTCCAACAGTTTGCTGTCAAATTCTGCAGTGGTTCATTAATTTCAGTCAGGTGTGTTGAAGCAGAAAACACCTAAAACCTGCATGACAGCAGCCCACGAGGACTGGAGTTTGACACCCCTGATTTACAGCTTTTCCCAGAACATGGTATAAGTAGAACATTCTGGTTGTTATTTATCCTGTTAGCTGCTGTAGCAGCTCCTAGATATTGTTTTTGGCTGGTCAGAACGTGGGTTTTGGAAATGTTTGGTGAACCACTTTGCATTTGTGAAATCTTGATATTTCACTACCTCCCTTTAGACTTCACCAGACAAATCCATGAAAATAAACAGATGAAAAAGGTCGGCTCTGTGCTGGAGACAACTCTGGAGCTCCTGGAGCCAAATGTGTAAAGATGAATGTTGAATATGATGAACAATTCTTTGCGTCCTTTACACAACACACTGAGGAAACAGCAGAAGGTGTTCAGTCCGAGGCTTCTTTGGGTCTGCTGTAACACAGAAAGGTACAAGTCATTCCCACCAGCGGCCATCCCCCTGCAGAATACGAACATGAAATGAATGAAATTAAATTAAATGAAATTAAATGAAAATGAATGAAAAATACTTTATTTATCCCTCTTAGAGGGAAATTATTGTTGTAGCAGAGTTTTTTTATTTTTATTTTTTTCAAATAATAATAATAATGATGATACAAAGAATTAAATTGAAGACGAAGATAAAAGATTAAAGCCCTCTACTCATGAATTACTCACTTTATTAGACAACTAATGGTTTATAACAGTGATATTCAATTCTGTCCTACGAGGGCTGCAATCCAGCAGGTTTTCAATGTATTCCTGCTTCAACACAACTGCATCAAATTAAATGAATGTAACTGCCAATCAAGTTCTGCACAATGACTCATTAATTTGAGTCAGGTGTGTTGGATCAGGGACAAATGGAAAACCTGCTGGATTGCGGACCTCGTAGGCCCGAATGAGTATCCCTAGTTTATAATAAAAAAAGAAATCAACCACAAATTTACCATTTCCCTTAAGTGATTAATATTTTTTATTGTATTTTTATGTAATTTTAATTTAATTACAACCTTTATATATTTGTTATGTCTATTATGCTTTGGAACACAATGTTCTGTCATTCAGACACACAGAAAGTTTTGCTCATTTTAGCAAAACAATACAAATGCAATGCATGTCTTACGCGAGCATGGGTGCATAGTAACAGAGCTGAGATGTCAAACTGGTCAGGTTTCCTCCCAGCTCTTTTGGAAACTGTTTTTTGTCATTTCTAAAGCCCAGGTTAGATTTCCTTACTACTGATCAGCAAACTGACCAGTCAGCAATAACTAGTTATTTTTGTTGTTCTTAAACAATGTCTATTGAATTCCTTTAATATTTAGAAAAGTGTATATAGGGAAGCTAAGCCACATTATTGCAGATATTCATTTTCAAAGTTGAATTCACACATTAGTAACCTAATATTAAGTTATTAATTGAATTACAAGCCTTTTCCTAGTTCATTCAGCATCCTACACTACAACAACCCAGCTTTATTCTTTTTGATTTATTCGTTTAGCTGCTGATGATCACAGACCAGTTACTGGAGAGCATTTATACTAAAGATAACAGGAGCATGCATCGTCCCACTGGAAGAAGACTGGCCTTTGTACAAGACTACCTGTCAGTGATGTTACTGCAGGCAAATTATATTTGGATGACAACACAAAGTGGCATGCCAGCACGTTGGCACAGACACAAACACGCAACTGCAAAACACACCTTCTGGATATGATAATCAGCTGAAGTTTTACATGTTGTAAAGGGTAAGCAGGCGACCATTATCACAACCAAATGGATGCAGCTTGTTTTATCCCTTTCATCCACTTACATGTGGCATACATCTTTAGTCAAAGGATGAGTATATAGAACTACATTTATGGTAATTTCATCCCTTCTGCATGTTCTCTGCTCTGTAAATGGCCCCTTTTCCAGCCAGAGAACATATAAGACAAAGCAGGCGCTAAAGCTGTGGTGACAGTCACAGCAAGCAGACAAACAACTGCAAATAATCACTCTCCTCATCCCTCTCTTTCCTGTTCGCTCTTTTTATCCATCTGCTCATGTCCATCACACTTCTTTGATTATTTTGGTTTTCTTACTATATCTGCTGTCCCTCGCTCCCCCAGTCGTCTCTTTATTTCTCAGTCTTTCCCCTCATCTCTCTCATCTGCCCCCTCTCTCTTCCTACTTGAGATCTTTGTCTATAGCTTCTTGTTAGCTCTCCCAGTTTGAGCAACATGTTTTCTTTATTTTTGTTGTTTACCCCTCTTTCTCTCTGCAGGACAGCTCTGGGATGCGTCTTTGGAAGAGGAAGTGGTTTGTCTTGGCAGATTTCTGTCTGTTCTACTACAAAGGTGGGTTTTTTAGTATAATGTTGACTAAATCTTGCACGTGGTGAAACGAGCTGCTGCCTTTTCCGCCACCTGTGTATTTTCTTGCCTTCCCCTCAATCAGTCACTAAAGCTTCAATACACCACCTTACAAAACAATTCAAATGATATCAGCTCTGCAGCCTTTATTAAAAGGAATAGCATATTGTAAGAAAGTCTCAATAGAATAGCCAAAACTGTGTGGGGTTTCTCTACAGATTGAAGTTATTTTCAGGTCTGGATGAGAATGAAATATACTAGCATTAACAATCAAGAATTTCTATGAATGAATAGATCTAACATGTAGAGTTTGGAGATGTCAGCCAAAATAGCCTCATAAATACACCGAATTCAAATATCCATGGCCAAAATGTTTTATTTATTTTTTGTTTGTTTGAAAAAGCCGCAATAGCCTAATTTAAATTTGATATTATATGAAAAGAACAAAAGACTGCAGCTGTCACAAGACTGCACACACACAAAAAAATTACTGCAAACTAGAAAATGAACAAGCAAAAGGACATCATGTATTGAGTGAGAAATGCAGTCCAAAACAAAAGAAAGAAAAGCTAGCATGTCACTGAAATCGGGAAAGCATCCACCAATCCAGCCCACTCCTCATTTAGCATACCAGTCTGAACCACTGCATCTATCCAAGTCTGAAGTATGAATATGTGCCAATATCTTTGAAGTGCTTCTGTTCTGTACATAGTGAATATCACATTTGACAAATGTTACTATTCAGTGGATTGTGTTCTAATTTATTTGTATGAACAGTATTAGATAGGGCATCTGTCCTCTAGATCTTACATAGCAGCATAACTACATATAGTTTGATTTTAAAATCATTTTATGGCATTTGGTCTTCGAGCTCTTGTTGCAGAAACCTGAGTGACTGGACCAGAAGCAAACATGGATTTATTTATAAATTGCACAGTGACTCTTCATAGACTGATGTTGTGTTGATCCTAAGAGAGAGAGAGAGAGAGAAAGAGAGAGAGAGAGAGAGAGAGAGAGAGAGAAATTCAACAAGTATGGCAGGCTGACAGGTGAGTGGGTGGGCAGGCAGCGTTGCGGGAAAGCATTGACAGTGACAGGAGACCTGAGGGGCAAAGAGACACATGCCAGGAAAAAACGGATATTCCAGAAGACAGGACTTAAGTTGCAGGACGGGGCCTGAGTGTTAGCTGACTAATGATAGAAAATGACCAGGTTAAGAGTGAAGTGCAGACCAGTGATGCAGTGAGGTGATGAGTTGATGAACCACAGCTGCGTCTGTGCCACGCCCATAAATGACGAGACAGACAGGGAAGTGAAAAGACACACATGAGAAAAGGAAAAGGGCAGGACAGGAGGAGACACATCCTGCAGCCAGATGATCATTGCATCTGTTTGTACTTGCACACTCAGAAATCAAGGTACAGGAATAATCCCAATAAGGAAAATCAGCTATATCCTAGTGGAGTATAAGCACTGTATGCTGAAAATTATGGGTTCATATTTGGCTCACATTTATTGTGAGCTTGTTGATTTTTACAAATGACTCCAGAGGTTGTAGTTGTAAATGAAGCCTTGTTACCCTGTGAAATAAATCTGTCTGAGAAGTTATAGAAAAACACAAAGAAAGTCGAAGGGCTTTGGGGAGCATTTGTTTACAGATAACACACATTAATCTGACAGGCTCAAATTGATCGTCTGCGAATTGCCCTGAGATGATATTGTCGTAAGTTGGCACTGTACAAATAAAGCTGAATTGAATTGAACCCTTTAGGCACCATGAGTTTTTAAAAGAAAATATGTAATGTTAAGGCATACTGCAATGAAAAAACAAGTTGAACATGAAACAGAGTTTATGATGGGAGTAAAATTCCTCATCTAATTTCATATTGTGGCATCACAGGTTGGCAGCCGTTTTAGATTAGATTTCACTAACAGTGTTAAAATGTAGTAAAAATACTCTTGTCAAAAACAAGCGGCAACCTCCGGTGGAGAAATGTGAGGCCTATGCGGAAGTGCCAACAATTGCAGTTCCCCCATCATCTGCTAGGGGATCGCCATAGACTCCCATGTTAAAAAGACCAACTTCACAGCAGAATTAAACATGTTTACAGCCTGGTACAAAAAACATTGAAGGTTTAATAGGTCAAGTTTACCTTTGTGACATCTGTGGGGGGAGTGAATTAAACTCATCTGTTTAGATGTTATATAATCTGGATATTCTTCATAATTAGGGGCGTGTCCTTTTGATTGACAGGTGCTAGATATCTGGCAGCAAGGAGGCACAGGGTAGCACTACTGCGGTTTTTAGCAGGCTAACAGCTCTCCTTAGCTCTAGCCCGCCTACCTCCGTTAGCTGGTTAGCTCCTGATACCTCTGGGTTAGCTTGGTTAGCTCTTAGCTACAGACAGCTCAGAGTTTGATGGGTGTCAATCATCCATCCACATGCTCACAGCCCCCCTGTCAGCGTCACCTCTGAAGATGGTGACCGTGGGAACCGCCCAACGAGCTTCAACTCAGTTCTTCAGGAACCTACGAGGAGGGGCCGTCCATTTATTTTAAAGTCAATGGTCAATGTCTTAACAAGCTGTCTGATCCACCTGTAACGCACCTCCTCATTTTTCAAATACACCCAGCCATCATTATTGATATTTATAGGGGCTATTTGGGCTAATGGATTTTTCAGTGCTATGTTTTCCACCCCTCCTGGATCAACCACGTCCAAAAACTCTCCTAAATATTCAAATTCTCCCTCCCCAACCTCGGTTAGGTAAAGCCTCAGAGTTGTCATCTCCTACATGTCCTGCTTCAGGTAGGTTATTATTATGGATAGACGCTCATGATTTCTAACATAAGTATCACTTTCATTGTCACTAGATGACTAATTGTCATTCTCTGGAAGCAAATATTCCCCTCCAGAATCAAAGATGGCTAATAGCTGAGAATGTACTTCATTAACAGTGAAAAAGCATTTTGATATGTTGCTTGCTTCTCTGTAATCCACGCTGCATCACCGACTATGAGCACTTGCTCATCTGCTCTGTGTGGTGTCTTTCAAATGCAATTTCCTCATAAACTTTGAATAAACCCCTCACCGTCTCCTTGCCTCCCTTCGCCTAACAACTGTGTTACGTTGGAGATTCACATGTCTGCCATCTAGTGGTGGGAAGTGGTAACAAGTTTACACACTCTTTTTGGAGATCTGGCCTTGTGCTTGTTGCAATTTTGCATCTTTGGCGCTTAGAGGGTTAAGCTATCCAATAACACAGCAGGTTGTTTTGTAGCCTTCCACTCTGTTGGAGATCCTACTGAGATTCAAACCAGCAACCTCTTTGTTTTGAGGTGTGTTTGCTACACTGTCATGCACCCAGTGCCACTAAATTGGACAAAAATGAATACTGATGGAACACAAAGAATGCCTAATTAGATCAACAATCAGTCTGTCAAACTGCTTATTAAAAACAAAACGAACATGAAATGAGATCTGAAACCGGATTCTGACGACATTGTGAAGTGCAGCAGATGAAGGAGCTAGTAAATCAGTCAGTGCGGGCATTAATCGGATCTTCTCAGTGAGTTCCAGCTGAAACACATGGGCACACATATTGAAAGCTCACGCATACATCACACACTCCCATCACCAGTGGGCTCCATCCACTACCCGTCTTAATCTGCCTCTCCACGCCTTCCTTATTCATCTCCATCTTTTTAACAGATCCTTTTGGGAGACACAGCTCTGTCTGCTCGCCTCGAAAGGGAGGGTGAAATCAATTCTGTATCGTCTCATTTTCTCTCTTTTCTCTGCCTTCTTGCTCACTTCAAAGGTTCCTTTTTTCAACATGAAAACACTTGATTTGTCCCCAGCATCACTCATGTCCTTTCTCATGTTCCTGTCTTGTGTTTTTACACCAGAACAACCTAACCTTTAATTTTCCTCTCTCTTTTATTATTAGAACTATTTGTTCAATGGTTTCTGTTAGGGTTATAGTGGTCATGTCTTTTGTGATTTACCAACCTATTTTTTGTTCATATTGAACAATCTAAATGAAGTCAACCAGGCTGAATTCATATTCAGCTGATCAAACACAATCAGTGTGATGCCAGGTGATTCTGTTGAACAAACTTCTCATTTGGAAAAGGGCAGACACTTTAAAGAAAACTCTATGTTTGCATGATTGATCTGTTAACCAAAGTCATGAATGAATACCAGTTGTCATTGATGATTGATGTCACACATTAAACCTACCTGTAGTTTTCAGTGCACAAGTTGACTAGAACTGTTTTGGTTACCAACAAATTGGAAAGATGGATTCATGTGATCTTGTACATCTCAGGAGAGTCCAGCTGCCTTGTAAGGTAAACTCACTGCTGAACTCTAAGGTGGTCTCAGCATGTTTAAAGCAACACTGTGCAAGGTTTAGGGTGCATTCACACCAAGATAGTCCAGGAGACTATCCTGAGTCCTGTTTGATTGGGTGGGGAAAAAAGATTTTACTAGGATTCACTTGCAAGTGAGCCGCAACCCCCAGTTTTCAGCCAGACCAGAGTTTGCTTCGGTGATCTGCATCAGAGTGCGAATGAGTATTTGCACTTCTCTAAATGAATTACTCTCTGTGAAACCGGACCAGGATTAGTTTAAAGTGAGCCAAACGGTGCCAGTGTGAATGTGCACTTAGTGACATCTAGTGGTAAAGTTGCTGATTGCAACCAAATGTTTCTCCCTCTCTCACTTTCAATTGTGAGGGTATAACTACAATTTCAACCAAAGACACAAAAGGCTTCTGTGGAAATCTGTTTAAAGGTCTAAAAACGGGACCAACACACCCTGATATGCAAGCAGAGCCCAAGTTACTCTGAGAGGTTTACGCTCATCTAGACTCAAATGGGTCAAACTGACCGAATTCTCCATAAAGCCGCTCTTGTTCACATATTTTTCCGTAGCTTTTGTCAGATGACTGAACATATTCAGAAACTCAGACTGAAACATGACACATTAAGACTCACTTCATTTCAGAGTTGTGTAAAGTATTCCCAGACTATGACTTTGCTTCAATAAAGTCCAGACTTTAGATAAGACTTTATAACCCAAACGTTACCATTAAGCGAGTTTCCGACATCTACATGGTGAATTTGACTATACTTACATTAACAATAAGAAAGTTAAATTTGGCTGAACGTTTCCTCACGCTTCTCAGTGATGCAGTGTTGGATTCACGTTGGTCAATTAATTAATCAATTCATTACCTTCCTGTGTACTTGGTCAAGGACAGCAATCCAGTTAAATTTGCAAATCGGAATCCAACCACAGCTCAACTCAAGTCTGCCTGTAATTACGGTCAGTGTTTGCTGTAGAAACATGGCTACATAATATGGCAGACTTTTTAAAAGAGGATCCTGTCCCTGCTGGATGCAACCATAGCAAGCTAACCCTTCTATTTCTTTTCTTAAACCACGCCTTATGAGACCCACATGGAGTTGTGTCAGATCCTCTTTGTAGATTTATGTAAACACTTTGTTCTAAGGTATTGGGGGGGAATTTAATTTATTTTTCATATCCACTTTTTTCCCTGAGCTTCGTGGGTTGCAGCCTCTTATTATTATTTTTGTTATTATTCTATACCGAAGGAAAATTATATACATGATAATAATCATCCTAAACATTACAAACCTAAGCTCCTCAGAACATTATTTGCTGAATGTATGAGTAGTTGTAAATCTGGGTAGAAGAAAATTGGTATACCTCATGAGTTAATTCATGCAACAGTGCCTTCTAAGCAGGCATTAATCCTGGAAATTCTCCAGGATGTAGCAGAGCTCATGCGTGACCAGTCTCCTTTACACAAGGGCTCAACCCAAACCAATAATATGTTGGAAATCACTTACCTTTCAAAAGGTTTGGTTACAATACTTTCTGCTACCAACATAATATAACCTTTTTATTCTTTTGATTCATGGGCATAGCTTATTAGAACTGAATTACAAATAATAACCATTCTTCTATTACTGAAGAACCAGAAATAAAAAGCCTTGTGTGCAGCGGAGTGGCCTTTGTCCATTTTGTTGGCCTCTCGCTAAAAGGGGACTGAGTTCATGGCCCAATTTGTGTCAGTCTGGCTTTGACTCAAAGATTCACAAGTTTCTGTGAGGACTTCCCTACTATACAAACAACTGGGATTTTTCTTAAACCTCAAGAAGAGCAAACTCTGTCTACATTATTTATGGAAATTTAGGTTTGATTTATTTATTTGGTTATATTTTATTAAATACATCTAAACCACTTTTAAATTCAGAAGTATTAGATATACTTATTTGACCTTTTTTCAATCAGGAAAGACTATTTATGTCATTCGGTAGCAAATTCGTTGCAATAGAAGTTATGCTGAGTGACCTCCTCCATGCGGGGAATCTGCATACACTTGGTCAGAAGTGCCACCTAATTTACACTCACTCATAATGATATTTATAAATCACATTCTGTGGACGGGAGACAAACAGTTCTCTGGGTAAACGGTGCATACCAGCAGTAGATAAATGTGGCCCAAAGTTCCCCTCTTGTTTCTTCCACTTCCTGTTTTTAGTCATTTTTATTTGTACAATACAATATGAAAACTCACAAATTTGCCCTAATGAGGCTGTGCATATGACATTCTCCATCCTTATGGTGCGTTCAGACCAAACGCGTTGTCAGCGTCAAGAACGCTCTTGACGCTCAAAGTTGGACGCTTGACGCTCATAAATCATACGCTTGAACATTTAGCATGAATACGTTCTTGATGCCCGAGACGCACATCTGCAGGACCCGGATGTTAGCTTGTCTTTCTACGATGGCGGATGAAATTGGATTTATTTGCTCCACAAGGTTTCCGATCTTTTTAAAGTTTATATTTCCTCCGTTATGTTTGTATTTTACATTAACACAAAGGTATTTCTGTCCTGTCAAAAAAATGCGTCTATACGTCATGACGCTGAGTCGCTCTGATTGGTTGACGTCCAGCGGCAAAAGTTCAGATTTTCCAACACGCGCCAAGAGCGTCGGATGCTGAAAATCTCAAAACGCGCCGCGCCCGACGCTCAAAACGCGACGCTAGAAGGCTCGACGCGCCTTAACGCGCGTCGGCCATAGACTTTGCATGTAAACTGGACGCTCCCGACGCGTTTGGTCTGAACGCACCATTAGACTTGTGGACGCTCTCTTACCTCCCTGCTCCGCTCACTATAAATACTTTAACACTGTGCTGGTTGTATGTAATACAACTCTATTTTTCATGGTCAGGTCTGGTCAATGTGTGTGAGATGGTGTATGTATGTGTGTGTGTGTGTGTGTCTGGGTGAGACCAGACAGGGCAATGCAGATAAAAAAGACCCCATCGTCTCAGCCACCATTTAGGGAATGTCTCCTTCAAAGGTCCTTGTATTATTTTTAACCAATTACCCCTTTAATCCACAGCGCCGCCGTATCACCTCTCAGCTAAACACCCATCGACGTTCACACACATATTTTCATATCGTTACAGAATTTTACGATGCAGCAATTATTACGCACACAAACACGGTCTTTCACACACACATTCTAACACTCTGCCTCAATATTCAGGAGGAAAACAAATCATCTGAAGGGCTTTATTTAGAGAACCTTGAGAGCTTGGGATGTTTTTAGAAAGGGAGGCCATTCGTCTTCAGAGGGCTGCTCCAGGGTTAAGCCTTCTATAAGTTAAGGGCCGCTTTTGTCAGCGAACATCCTCGTTGTTATAGAAAGGAAAAAGTGTGTGTTCATGGGTGATTTCAGCATAAAAAGGCAGCAGGCTGCCAGTTGAGGCAGAGCAGCATTTACGCTAACACTGAAATGTGGTCATTTACCATTTGGCACAACATTATGGTACAAGCAATGGTGTGGGTGTTTGTGTGTGTCTCAGTATTATGATACTGGCGGCTGGCCGAGATGAAATTAGTGGGTGATGAGTGATATTTATTCTGTTGCCCCTTTCTATCTTCCGTATCTCTGTCACTCCTTTTCTCACCCCCCGTCCCCTCGCCATGATTATCTACTTTCTCCCTCACCCCACAACCCCCCTGTACAACTCTCTCTTCTCCATTCCTCCCACCATCTCTCTTTCTTTCTCTCTCTCCTCAGACAGCAGAGAGGAATCGGTCCTAGGCAGTATTCCTCTGCCCAGCTATGTCATTTCACCCGTGGGACCCGAGGATCACATCAGCCGCAAGTATGCTTTTAAGGTATGCCTCCCTTATTCTTTTCTTTTTTTACCAACCATTTCTATTTTTGTCTGTTGTTTCTCAGTTCTTTCTCTGATATAACTTTATTTCTGCATTTACTGGGAGACTGGCTCTGGTCACCTGAAATTAATTAAAAAAAAAAGAATGAGAAACAAAAATTTCTCAGTTTATCAACTGGAGCCATGATGTATTTAACAAGTTCACTTCCAAGTCCATGTCCCCAGATTGAACCAAACAAAAACAACTAAAGACTAAAGTTATAACAACAGTATTAAAAAAAGGGGAAAAAAACTAAAATGCTAAAATTAAAATGCTGGTATCTCTCACATCCTCGGACGAAATAAGGTTTTAAGAAATGAGAATGTTTCATATTTCAAATATTCCAACTTGCCCAACATAGATAATGTGTTTTATTTCCAGGGGAGCCACTTGAGATAAAATGTATACACTTCATTCTATTTAAAGCTGAGGAGTTTCCACTGAGTGGTTTATATCATTGCTGGCACAGAAGCTTGTCGGATAAACCATGCATTCATTTTCATCTGAAAACATCCTTTTCTGCAGAAGGCCGACGTAACAGCTGACGCATGTCAGCCAGCAGGTTTGCTGCTATGTAACCATTTCCCCCTCAGGAGATATTTTTATGACAACTTTGTGTGTTCGCTGATTTTGACATCGCTTGAGCTTTCAGCTTTAACAAGTCCTGTTTAAGTGACCATTTCGGTCCAGTCTAGTTAATTCTTTCTCTTACAATTTTTTTTTAAATATGGACTTTTCAGCATTCACCCGAGGGACTTTTTTTTGAATGACAGTACAAAGCAATACAATCATAACCATACTTTCACACCCAACCACCTCTCAGCGCTATGCAGCACTCAGCACCTGTTGCAGCAGCGTCATTACTGCTGATTGTCTGTCAGCATCTCTATTAAGTTAGACGAGCTCCACTGGAATGGCATGAAGCTTTTCCATTCCCCGAGGCAAGAGGTTTTGAGCTGAGCCTAAAACGTGTAGAGTTGATGGTGAGGCTTATTGTACAGTACACATACAAGATCGTACTCTATACTGTAGGAGACAACTCTAAATACACTACTAATTAATATATAAATAGTAGATATGCAGTTACCTAAAAAGAACTTTAAAAAACTGGTTGTGGTCCAGGTGGTCTAACAGGAAGAGGTTTTCCTGAGGACCAGGTATTGAATCCTGACTATTGTTACAGTGAATCTATTTTTCAACCCTTACACCTTGATCTTGCCTATTCACCCTCCCCATTCAGTGGTTGGTAATCTCAAATGTTTTAACTTGTTGTAAATTCCTACACGTTAATATTTATCTGTCTTGCCTTAAGTGACGAGGATTATAATTACAGTGGAGAATAAACCAAACTAAACATTTCTGATTATTTGGTGTATTTTAGACCTTTTTTTCCCATTCAGTTGTTGCTCTTCCAAAATAATTGCTTCTCCCTGATACTGTGTGACACAATGGCTTGCAAAAGTATTCATACCCTTTAAACTTTTGCACATTTTGTCACGTTACGACCCCAAACATAAATATATTTTATTGAAATTTAATGTGAAAGACCAACACATAGTGAGACACAATTGTGACGTACAAAGACAATTATAGGGTTTTTTTTCTTTTCTTTTTTTTTTACAAATAAAAACTGAAAAGTGCAGTGTGCAAAAGTATTCAGCCCCCCTTTGTCAATACTTAGTAGAACCGCCTTTTTGCTGCAGTTACAGCTACAAGTCTTTTGGGATATGTCTCCAGCTTTGAACATCTCGAGACTGAAATTTTTGCCTGTTCTTCTTTGCAAAAAAGCTCAAGCTCATTCAGATAAGAAGGAGAATGTTTGTGATCGGCAGTTTTCAGATCTTGCCACAGATTCTCAATTGGATTTGGGTCTGGACTTTGACTGGGCCATTCTAACACATGAATATGTTTTGTTTTAAACCATTCCATGGTAGTCTTGGCTTTATGTTTAGGGTTGTCGTCCTGCTAGAAAGAGAACCTCCGCTCTAGTCTCAAGTCTTTTGCAGACTCCAACAGGCTTTCTTCCAAGATTGCCCTGTATTTGGCTCCATTCATCTTCCCATCAACTCTGACCATCTTGCCTGTCCCTGCTGAATAGAAGCACCCCCAGAGCATGATGCTGCCACCACCATGTTTGACATTGGGGATGGTGTGTTCAGAGTTATGTGCAATGTTAGTTCTCCTCCACACATAGCATTTTACATTTAGGCCAAAAAGTTACATTTTGGTCTCTTCTGACTAAAGAACCTTCTACCATATGTTTGCTGTGTCCTCCACATGGCTTCTGGCAAACTGCAAACAGGACTTCTTATGGTTTTCTTTTAACAATGGCTTTCTACTTGCCACTTCTCCATAAAGGCCAGATTTGTGCAGTGCAAGACTAATAGTTGTCCTGTGGACAGATTTGCCCACCTGAGCTGTAGATTTCTTTTACCAGAGTCACCATGGGCCTCTTGGCTGCATCTCTGATCAGTGCTCTGCCTGTTTGGCTTGTAAGTTTAGGTGGACGGCCGTGTCTTAGCAGGTTTGCAGTTGTGCTGTACTTTTTCCATTTCCGGATGATGGATATAACAGTACTCCGAGAGATGTTTAAAGCTTGGGAAATCTTTTTACATCCTAACCCTGCTTTAAACTTCTCCACAACTTTATCCCTGACCTGTCTGGTGTATTCCTGGGACCTCATGACGCTATTTGCTTCCCAATATTCTTTTAACAAACGTCTGAGGCCCTCACAGAACAGCTGTATTTCTCCTGAGGTCAGATTACACACAGGTGGACTTTATTTAGTCATTAGGTCAACATTTGATTGTTCAGCAATCAACAGGCAACTTCTAAAAGCAATTGGATGTACTCAGAAAAAAGAGGGCTGAATATTTTTGCACTTTTCAGTTTTTTATTTGTGAAAAAATAATAACAAATAATGTATAATTTTCTTTGTACTTCACAATTGTGTGCCACTTAGTGTTGGTCTTTCATATAAAATTCCAATTGAATATATTTATGTTTGTGGTCGTAACGTGAAAAATTTGGAAAAGTTCAAGGGGTATGAATGCTTTAGCAAGCCATTGTACATCACTTCATTCCAGACAGCTATTTCATCAAAAGTCACATGTTGTTTTGATACTGAAGTGGAAGATAATCTGAAGTGTGTGTGTGTGTGTGTGTGTGTGTGTGTGTGTGTGTGTGTGTGTGTGTGTGTGTGTGTGTGTGTGTGT
>JAOXYM010000010.1:12813329-12825379 GCA_028567055.1 Leptatherina wallacei | reverse complement strand
TGGTGTTTCTGCTGGCCCCCCCCCCGCCAACCCCCTGTCGAATATACAGTAACTACCCCTCACGAGTTCTCTGCTGTCCTGTGAATGGTATTCTGGGAAATAAGGGAGATTGGTATAAGCTCTAAGCTGCATTAGAAAAAATGTTGAGGCCACTTTGGGCAGTAGTACACAATGAAACCACAACTGCCACATTTATCACCTTACAAAGATGTTACACTGACTCTTGCTTAGAGGACAAGAGGCAGCATTAGTATTCATTATAGGTGTGCTTCTGGTTGCCCTATTGGGAAAGAACCAATTATTGTATGCTCCTCACTTACATTTGGTTACAAATATCTGGCTGTTTGGCTAATAAAAAACAAACACGAGAGGAAACAGTAAATGTGTCTGATAGCTTTTTGTAAACTAGAAAACCGTAAAAACTGGTAGAAAATGATTGAATAGTTACTTGAAAGTTGCATAGATAGATGATGGTTCAGCTTGACACTATTATTACTCAAGTCAACGGAGTAATTTTATCTTTTGGTAAGATGTATCACTACAGTATAATTAGGAATCAGGTTTCCTGCATTTTATGCTCATCCTGCTCCTTGTATGACTCATTTTGCTTTCCAGACTGATGTAATGTCTGATGCTACCTTCCTTTGGGAGATTTGCTTTTAAAATAATCTTGGACACTATCTTAGAAACTTTTACTTTTACTCCTGTGTGTGTTTGTAATCCGGTATTTGCTTTAACATCTTTATTGTAGGTTTCTAAGAGGAAATGACAAAAGAAAAGAGGGTCATAATTAGAAGAGTTAGGGGTTCTTTTTGTTTTCACCCACCTTTTCTATTTTCATGGTGCCAAAGTCTCATTCCTTTCATTGGTGAAAAGTTGTGGCTTTGTTGTTTGCACCTGGCTGGCGTTCCTGTCTGTTTATTTTTACTGTGTGATTTCCCTCATTGGCTCTCTCTGCGGGGATCAGTGCTTATGTTGCCCTTGATGTCGTCTTTCTCGGTGGACAGCATGATATCTCCCCGTCTCGTTGACCTCCACTCTATCTCTCAGATGATTTCTGACCACCAATTGACCTCACTTCTCTCCTCTTTCCGCAGGCTAGCCACACTGGTATGCGCTCATACATTTACAAGCAGAGCTCTGTGATTGGCTCGCAGGCGGAGCACACTGGGATGCGGACATATTACTTCAGCGCTGACACCCAAGAGGACATGAACACCTGGCTGAGGGCCATGAACCAGGCCGCGCTGATGCAGAACCACACCGACACACTTGTCAGGTAGGGATCCACACAAACACTAAATTACACCTGAGCACACCTGCTCATTAGTGGTCAGTAGTCATTGTCCTAACTCAGTCAGCTGTTGAGTTCCAGCAAAACACACAAGGCCTAGAAGTATGTAACATTCAGTTTCTAAACACATGATAATGTGATTAACTCAGTGTTTTGTCTACTGACTAAACTATGAGCTCCTCCTTGTGATTTATACAAGTATTTTTTGCTTCAAGTAACTATTTATTCATCTTTTGTGTTTTATTATGTCATTATTGTCATCATTGTTAAGTTGACTGTGTTTATGTAGGTTAAACTGACACTTTACATAGTCAAGGGTAACTGTTTAAACCAAAAAAAGCTGTAAAGATATTCAGAGATAACTAGAAACTAACATTAAATTCACACATACTTTCATAATCATCTTGTTGCATTATTTACCCTTATCTCTCCTGTACTTTTCCTCAGCTTTGAAGACTTTGTCTTCAATCTATTTATCTGATTATGCGTTGCTATGGGGACTTCATGAGATTCAGTACTGGACAAATCTTTACATTTTTTATTGGAAGATTGTGTTTGGTTATAGTTTGGCTTTTTAAATACATATGTTGAATTTATCTGCCATTAAACACGTTTTCCCCTCTTTATTCCTTCACAACCTCGCAACAGGTTTTCTGTAAATATTCAACACACTGATGCAGCAGCCGTAGCTGCAACACAGCTAAATCATGCCACCTGGAAAGCTCTAGTATTTACTTGCCTGTTATGTCAAATCAAATAGCACAGATTCCTGGAGCAACATCCTAACTATTGTCCAGATATGTCGGCATATGAACGTGCATTTGTTTTAACACTTGGTTGCATTGAAAGTGTGTTTTGATGGTGGCGTTTTTGAGCAGCGCGAGCGCCTCACTCCATGTATCATTAATGTGTCGACATAGGGAGGCAGTGCAGTCAAATTCGCCCCATCATTCACTGGCAGCCTCAGGCACCCTGCACGCACCACTTCATTTTCATTAGACTGTTTTCGCAGAGGGAAATCCCACAAGCAGACGCTCGCTGTTGGTGAATGACAGAAAGAAAGCAAAGCTGCAGACAGTTTCCAGTTGGGAATTTTCTAAACAAATTTTCCGCCCAATTTTCTTGTGTCATTGCAAAAGCTCTGACAGTAGAGTTACTGTTTGCTAAAATGTTAAATCTTCTTTTAAGAATTTGTTTACTTTCACAGTGGGTCAATTATTTATTTTCACTGCTTATTGATAGAAGCCATAGCCAGCAGCACAAACAACTGTACCATTTTACAGTTTTTTATTTCTCTCTTTTTTGTTTTTCAAACTGAAAAAGTAAACTTGTTAGTGTTGTTTATTTAACGTCGATTCACTGACTGTTTTTCAAGGTTGAAAGCTTCATGTCACTTGACATTTCATTAATGAGTTTTAAAATCAAGTTGTGGTTTCAAGGCTTTCGAGCTCTGGTTTGAAATGGTCTCTGTGGTGTGTTTAGCCCCATCCTCAGTTAGAGATGAGGCTAAAAGTTTCCTTTTTATACGACAGTCATCGTCTAGTTTAAATTTAGTTTGTGACAACAGAACAATGACTACAACCCTCAATTGAAAGCGAAGTGTTTGCTTTTTTTCAATTGAAGGCATTGAAATGATCTGAGAAGGCTAATGACTGAATCATCTATCAGGAGCTGTTAACAGCCATGTCCATACAATTCTCACAGTATGTAAGGAGTTTGTATGTAAACCACCAAGTTTAATTGTCATTCAATTGTCTTTTTACAGACCGGCTGACAAGTTAGAGAAGCTGTTGCAGCAGGCTGTTCCCCAGACAAACCACGTCAACCACCACAAGACCAAGACCTTAGACTCTGAGACCACAAGGCCCATCATCCATGAGGTTCTCCTGGAGCCCATACGCCGTGACACAGAGGAACGCTGCAGCTTTCACAAAGATTCTCCTGGTAACATCATGCCAGAACCCCCCATAGGAAGCACCAGTCTGGAAATGGACACACACACATCTCTTCCATCCAATCCTCCAGCCACCGCTGTACCAGATTCAGACCACATGTCTGCCTCAGCGCCTGTGTCCAGGGTGCCATCCCGGGCTCCGTCGAGAGCCGCCTCGACTTTGCCCTCCAGCGTTTGCACGAGGAACGGCCTCGTCTCTACGCCCAGCCCCATCCTGGAGCCCAATGGCATTGCAGCAGGGACGTACCAAAGGGCCCCAGAGCCGCCAGCAACTGACACATTCAAGCAGGTGCAGAGAAGAAGCACTCTGGACCAGGTGGAGCACTGGGTCAAAGTTCAGAAGGCTGAGCACAGAGGGTATGTTGCTGTTTATTACATATAGATTGTTTCATTTTAAACTGCAGTAGGCCTTTATTTTCTATCCAAAAACAAAAGTACTCTAGCCACTGAGCATCACAGACAGAAAAGGAATAAAAAAGTAGTGACCTAAAGAACCTGATCTTTCTCTTCTGACTTCGTGGAAGCTGTATATGAAGAAAGTTTGTAAATGTTGGGTATGTAACTGTGAGGTAATGAGTGATAGGTGCGCGTTGCCTTTACAGGTCGTCTGGTCCAAAGAATTAACCAAAACCTGCAGGGTTATCTTTAAATAGTGTCATAAAAAAGAGCTTAAATCTGAAACGTATACATCTTGTTTTTATTGTGTTTGGGACAAAATAATTTCCAACTTTTCTTACTCAACAGCCCCCCATCCAGAGAGAACACCCTTCCCCGTCGCACGCCACCAACCCAGCACAAGTACACATCTGTGGACGCCTATCAGACCCTGCCAAAAACTCCTCGTCAGAGCCCCCCACCCGGCCGACTCGGCGAGTACAAGTACGCCCAGGATCGCCTGAGTCACTTCCGCCTCACCCCAGATCAGGGAGGCCCCGGATCCAACACTGTCTGGCAGCTGTACGAATGGCAGCAGCGCCACCAGTTCCGTCACGGCAGCCCCACAGCCCCACTTTATACTCCGGCCCCAGAGTATCCATTTGGCCCTCGCCCTCCATCCACTGTGCCTCCTTCTGCCTCAGCACCCAAGTCGGAGGGGCCCCCTCGTTGTGTGTCGGTGCCACCTTCATCCTCAGACATCCCTCCACCAGGGCCTCCACCCGGCTTCAGCCGAACCCTGTCACCCGCACGAAGGCCGCACACCCCCGCCGAACGGGTGACAGTCAGACCCGCGGGCGATATATCAGTGTTGGACATCCCCTTCACCGTTTCTCCTCGCAGGACCAAATCTCAGATGATAAAGGTAAAAAAGGGTCTGATAGAAATGGAACAACACACGTTTTTCTGCTACTTTACTGATCTTTGTAGATCATCACAGCAGGTTCAGGTTGTTTCAGTTTCATGCTTTAGTATTGAACTGCAAAATGCCAGCTCTCACTAGACAAAGCGATTGTTTAATTTACTGTTGCTTTCTCTGTATAATGATAGAGTAAAACTGTACCATGGTGTTTTTCTTAATCTTAGGAATGAGGCAAAAACTTGACATAAATGGCATATTTGTGTTACACTATTATCAAGTCAGCTTTCGACTACAAATGTGCTACAAATTCCTAGTAAAACAATACTCAAACAAATGGTACTATTACAAGAATGGCAATACAGTTTAGTAATAATGTGTATGTTTTATGAGGATAACATTTATACTTTAGATGTAGCTGTTTATGCCTTTTTATAACTTTTAGGAACTTTCAATGTGATTAAAACTGTATTAATTCTAAAGGGAAATAATTTTATATCAATTGTAAATAAATAGAAGCAAGTTTTAATTTAATTTAATTAACATTCCATCATTTTCCCTTGAAATCATCAGCTGGGGTATTATTTTGAGCATCATTTGTTCTTATTTGCATACTTACTCATCTTAACAGATATTTAAAAATCGCCACAATTACTTGCTGTAATCCCTTAAGCTTCCGCAGCTCCAAACAAGCATGCATAAATGTTTTTAAAGTGAGAGTTTTAACAGAAAAAAAAGCGAAACAGAAATCTCAAGATACGAAGAAAGTCACAATATAATGAGAGTTTCTGCATTAGACAGCCGCCATTCTAGAGAATGTCTTTTTCTTTATATATCGTAAATATAGACCATATATGTTGAAAATGCAATATGTTGACGCATAAATTGTGTAGAGTTCAGGTTGTTTGCTTTAAAGTTTTTCCCCCCAATTTTTTTTCTTATCCAAAACAATAAGATGCTGGTTATTCTGACAGCATATGGTGTTTGTGACTTGGCAGACTTATCTTTAAGACATCCATTTTACACAGTGAGTGAAAACAAAAGTAAAATGCATTCTGTGTTAATTCCATTATTCCCTTTTGAATAATAAATAATCTGCATAATATACATTGTGTGGAAACACATTTGTCACATTTATGTAAAATGATGAAAATCAGCAGCTGGCCTTTTGTATGCGAACACACTACTTTTAATATTGAGTGAAACATTATGCAAATGTGCTCTGATTCTCCCACACACACAGTCATTCAATTTGCCCTAAGATAACAAACAACGCAGTAGTTTGCTATGAAGGTCATGTATTTTACATTGTCTTCTTAAGCTGTGTGTGTAGCTTTTGGTTATATAGAGCTTGTTGTTGATATGCTGTAACAGATGTGTTCATAGTAAGACCATATTGGGTCTGCAGTAGTTATATACCCATATCATATCTACTATAATATTTGTGTATTCATTCTGCAAATAATTACTTTAAATGTGTTTGTGTTTTTTTTATAAAGGCTACTACAATTGAGAGACGCTCAATGCCTCCATCTGGATACATGACACACACAGTCAGTGCGCCCAGCCTTCATGGCAAAACGGTATGCTTTATAAGTAAATACAGAAACATTGTTATGTAACAGCAGGAAATGTGACATTTTAGGAAACATTCATTTTAGCAGTAGTTCAGTGGTGTGGTATACAGTTATCAGCATCACAGGACGTAAAAGACCACTTGTGGATATGTTTTCTTCTCTGACCAAACAGCTGGTTGTTGATTTTTCTGGGTATTTCTGAGGGGGAAAACTACATGCCTGTAGTGCCGTTTCTGTGAACCTGCATTTCTTCTAAACCACATTGACCCTAAGTTTAGCAGCACTTCTGCTTCTCCAGATTAGCCATCAGTTGCAGAGCAACTTGGCTTCAATTGCTGTGAAAGCAAGGTTACTTCTTGAAAAGTGGAGAGGTTTTACTGTGCATGATCTGCCTGACTCAATATCTTGTGGTGCCTGTGACAGCCTGAGGAGCTCACTCTGCTCCTCATTCAGCTGCGCCGCCATCAGGCCAAGATGGCCTCCGCACGCCAGCAAACGTTAGCCCAACTCCAGCGGCTCAATGGTCCCAAAGAGTCCTACTACCAAAACTGCCTCTTCACTGAGACCACCGCTAGCACCAGTCCCCTCCTCAGCGCCAGCCCCTCTCCTGTGTCCCACCTCAGACATGTGGGCCTCTCAGCTTCACTTGACCCTCACAACACCCAGGTGGGGGCACGTCGGCCTGTCTGCCCTTCATCTTATCAGAAACTGGTAGAGGTTGCCACTATCTATTGTGCTGGGCTGCATCACATCAACACCATACATACCATTTAGAAGATTTTGTAGAAAGCAATTTCTGGATTTAAACCAAATTTCCTGAACCAAATTTGAATAAACATTTCCTGTAGCCAGACTGACAGGTCAGGAAGTTTATTTCTGATTAAAAATATGCCCAAGAACTAGAACATAACATAACATTACTAGAACATAACAATACTTTGAAGTAAAAGTTCAAGTTACTGATTCCCATCATCACAACCCTATAAATGAGTAAAGCATTTCAGTAAAGTCTGTTAGTTTTTTACAAACACGACACTATCCCCAAGATGCTTCAATCACACATAACCTATTATACTAAATACAGATCAAATGTTTGATAACACGAAGTTTAGATCTGCTAATAAACTCTGAAGTCCAACCTGAACCCTGTGGAGTCAGATGTAGGTGGGAAAAGTAAAAGTGCTCAAAATTAATAAACTTTATTTATCCCTGCCGGGCAATTTTGTTTGCAGTCTCTCCATAAAAAAGATAAAAAGGTAAAAACAATAACAAGCCCACAAGCAACATTCAACATTCTTTATGCCGTTGTGTGCTGGGCCAGCAGACTGATGGGGACTGACCCCAACAGACTCAACAAACTGATCCATAAAGCCAGCCATGTTGTGGGTGCTAGTAGGAAGATGGACAGCCCTTCACACCCTCTCCACAATGTGCTGGACAAACTCGGGACCACGTTCAGTAATAGACTTATTCTGATATGCTGCAACACAGAACGCCACATTCCTTCCTGCAGCCATCAAACTTAATAACTGTAGAATAGATCTTTATTTATAATCTCACGTGAATATTTATCTAATCTATCCGTGATATCTAATACATCTGTAATATGTTCAGAGAATATCAACCTAGCAGGGTTTTCCAAGGAATCAGGTCAGCTAGTCCAGGCTTTCACCAAATGTAGACCCTTTTAGATCCAGTTTAAAAACATGTCTTTTCTCCTGCACCTAGGCATGAAATCTGCAGGTTATCTGTTAACTGAGCTAGACTAGTGTTTCCATTTAATCATAATGCAGTTGTTTGATATATTTGTAATCTTATTATGATTTTTGCACAGCCTTTTAATTATATCTTAATATGATTTTGATTATTTCACTTTATATTTGTCTTTATTATATAAAGCACATTGAATTGCCTTATGTATGAAAGGCGCTATATAAATAAACGTGCCTTGCCTAATCTAATTTTTTAATGTTTTTATTGTATCGTTTGTATTTTTATTTAACTAAGCACCTTATTCTCCTTATTACTTTCACTTTTATTTTTCTATTTTCTGTTCATTTTACACTGTATTTAACTGTTTTAAGGAGCACCGTGATGCAGCAACAGAGCACTAGTTTCAAATAATCTGCATGTACCTTGCATAATGTATAGAGTGCATCTCTCTTATGGCCTGCTATCCACAAATGAAACCCCTTACTATCCAACAAAACTGAAAAACGAAAAGGAAACTGTGATCGTAAAATGGAAAAAAACTACCAGTGTTTGTCTTTTCAGTTCAGATCTTGCTTTTGTTTTTTTTGTGACAAAGTTTGTGCCACTGTTGTGGCCCCCTAGACCTCCACCTCATCCCATATTTCATAGTTCCCAACAGTAAACACAGACTAAACAAAAACAACAGCAGTACCAGTGGCCCGGTGTTAGGATATTAGTGGCAACATCTCCCAATGAGTGCTGGCCTGGCTGCCAAGAACCACCCGCCTCTTAACAATGTGCCCTCCTTGGCTGATCAGTCTCCATACTGTGCTTCTGCTGATCCTCTCCATAGCATGTTGTGTTTCTTATCTTTTCGACGTCCACAATGCCATCCCATGCTTCAGCTAACTGGCACACTGTGGATGTGTTGTCCCGTCTGGTCCTCTGATACGTGACTCATTCCTGGCCGTGTTCAAGTTTATTTTTGTTGAATGAAGTGAGATGAATTCAAAGCCGAATTTAGTGACGTTTCCAAATCTGCTGCATTTTAATGGTCTCGTTTGTGCTGGTCTTTTTTCTGTTGCAGTAGGAGTCTAGAGATTAAATAAATGAATGACTTTATAAGTGTATGTGTAAGTTTGTCGTGATGCATGTCAGTGCAGAGACATAACACCGGTCATGTCATACTCAATACTCAGCTTGTGACTGATGCTTCAGTAGATGAAGATGATTCAGATTTTTAACTGTTTGATTCCTGTCTGTACATCAGTAATTCACTCTCACATTTTTGTCTGATTTTCCAGACTGATGACACCTACATGCAGCTGAAGAAGGACTTGCAATATCTGGATCTAAAGGTTATTCTTGTCTATTCTGCTCCTGTTATACCGGTCTTGATTTTAAATGTGACTTGTGTAATTTAACACACTTGGTAACCTTATTGATGACCTCTTCTATTACCCTGGCTGACATAGAGCAGTCCAACCAAGATTAGCTACAAACATTGTAGCTAACCGGAGATGTTCAGGCACCTGTGTGGGACTTTGGACATCCCCATATACTTGCAGTGATCTTCTAACTCTTGAGTGGTTTTAGAAGCGTCTCACAAAAATAGCCGCTATTATATGACTGCGGCTCTGTCTCTGTGGTTTTTTTTGTTTATTTTTTACTCCCAGATCAGAGCTCTAGAGCCCCTGATCCTCGCAGTTCACAGTTTACTACTGCACTGCACTGCTGGGCCTCTCAGGCCTCTAATGAACGTAAGCTCCTTGTGTACATGCGTACGTATGTCTGTCTGTAGCCAGTAAAAGTGCTGGATTGAAAGGTATAAATGGTAGTCTGTCTGTCTATGTTTGAATTTCTGCTTGTGCATGTTCGTACAGTGATCAGAGCAGGGACGCACCCTCATAGTCTCTGTGCGTGAGAGTGTGTCTTCATGTCTTTAGAGAGTCTTTGTTTTTAGAAGACCATCCCATCGCTTTTCAGCGCTCCATTCATGGCTTGAATGTTTTTAGATGTCTCATCTCTACATGGCTGAAGTTCTCCAAGAAGCAATTAAAACTCAAATTTGTAATTTATTTCATTTGAACCTTTATTTAACAAATACAAATCCCAGAAAAAGAAAAGATTTTCAGTCCCTTTACTGATCCAGCTTATTGTATTTTAAAAAGGTAAATATTTTGATGCCAGCAAAATACTCAAAGTTTTAAGAGATCTCCCTTTTAATTACAGAGTTCAATATTTTGGAAAAAGGTGTGTCCATAATTGGTGTTTACAAGATTTCAGTTGCTCAGCAGTCTGTGATCGGTGTTGTGTGGTTCTCTCCTTCATTATGCTCCATAAATTCTCAATAGGAGACAGATCTGGTTCACAGGCAGGCCAGTGAAGCAGATACTGCGTCTATGAGTCATGCTAAATGAAGTTGGCATTGTCTTGCTAGAATAACCACGGACCTGAAGGAAGACTCCCAATATACCCTTCTGTAGCAGTGATAACACTGGACACTGATACACCCCCTGACCATGACAGACGTTGCCTTTTGCGCCTTTCTCTGATAACAGCCGGGATGGTCTTTTGATCTGACACATAGAGCCAGATGTCAGTTTTTTTTCTCCCCTCAAATCTGCTAAAATCAGACTCACCTCGTCTCAGAGCATATGTCCACTTTCTCTCTGTGCATGTGACATAAGCTTGTGCCAAGAGAATTTGGCAGATTTTCTGCACAGAGTTGATGTATAGTTCCCTCTTTCCATACTATGGTGTCTGGATGCAGCTGCTGACTATTGACTGAAAATTGTATTTGAACAAACTTCCGAGACCATGTGGGGATATTGATTAGGGGCGGGAATCTTTAGACACATCACGATTCAGACGGCCATGATGCGATTTTAAAACGATTATTGATGCTTCTTTTTCCCCTGGATGACTACTTGACTTCTACTACCCAAATGGAAATGTGTGTCATGGTTTTTCATATTTGTTGTAACCAGGGCTCTAAATTTACTTTTTTGGTCACCAGCCAATGTCGCAAGTAGATTCCTAATGTTACCGGCCAATCAGACTTTCCACTAGCCAAATTTATTTTCAGGGAAAATCATCCAGATTGTAAGTTCAAATGAACACATTTTATATTGTTTTTCATGAAAATACTGAACAACAATATTCTCTCAATGTTTACTTTTCCAGCAAGAAACAAACTAACCTGTTATCCTGTTACTACCCAGCCTAGATTTTTAGATTTTCCTTCTACACATCTCCCTTCATTTAAATTTCCCTCCTCATTCAGCTGCACTTTGTTAAGGCAGTAACTCATGAACAACATCAGGTAAAGTAAGCCCAAAGCCTATGCATGGACGATACATCATGGAACAATGTTCATGGACAATGTAGTAATTAGCCTCACTCATTGTGATGGGAGCTCTAGCTCTTTTCAAAGATTCAGCTTCCTAAAAGAGCCGACTGTCCCAGCTCCAAAATGTTTCTTCTTCTAGTTTCACTCAGAGCTTCTCTTTTAACATATATTAGTTTTATGATACTGTTTGGGTGTCGGTAAGCATCTTTTAAAATTTTTTGTTTGTGTGAAAATCTTATTTTCATAAATTTTTGTTACAAAAAAGTTAGTACTATTATTTAACATTTTAATAGAACCTTTAAATGAACAACTGAACACAGAACCACAGTTAATAGATTAAATGAATTAAGTCTGAACATTATGACACTAGATATTTTTTATATTTTCATTTCATAAATTCTCCACTTTGCTTTTCAGTCTCCAATATCATTTAGATGCAGAGAGATCCTTATTTTTCAGTGTTTGTACATTTCTTTACTTTTCTGAAGTGCTTGCGTCTAATTTCAGCTCCAGCCTTTCTCTGTTGCACTGTGAACCTGGACTGTACCACTACAATGTCTTAAGAGCGCTTCCCTTCTTTATTCTTTTACAACAGCACAGTCTAATATTCCAAGCATGTGATTGGCTGCTCCGTGTGCCAATCAAGTCCCGCCCACTGCCTGCTGAGCAGGTGGCTGGCTTTCTCTGACGGGAGTCAGCTTTTGCATTAGCTTAAAATTCAGTCGCCAAAATGGCTAGCAAGATTTTATTTCAATTCAATTCAGTTCAGCTTTATTTGGATAGCACCTATTAATGATCATGTCATCTCACGGCGCTTCACAGACAATCAGTTTGAGCCAATCTGATTGTCATACATTGATTCATACAAGCCAATTCATAACAAATAG
>JAOXYM010000010.1:12797300-12813229 GCA_028567055.1 Leptatherina wallacei | reverse complement strand
CCTTCCAAAGTAGGATGAATGCCGTCTCTCCTAATAAGACCAGGTTTTCCCCAGAAAGTTCTCCAATTGTCAATAAAGCCCACATTGTTATCTGGACACCACCTAGACAACCAGCGGTTAAAAGATGACATGTGGCTAAACATGTCATCGCTGACTAGATTTGGCAGAGGTCCAGTGAAAACTGCGGAGTCTGACATGGTCTTAGCAAACTCACACACCGAAGCAGTATTAACTTGGCCCTGGTCCCTGGCCACGTTTCTGACTATGGAGCTGCCGATAACCAGAGTTTACTCCTCAGCGGGTGTGTCGCTGAGCGGGGAAAATTTATTAGAAACGTGAACAGGTTGGTGGTGACCCATGGGCTTTAGCGTGGGACTGGCTCCCCTCCAGACCGTCACCCAGCTAGCCTGTTTCCCTGGCTGCGCGGGGGCTGCTGAGGGGACGGCTAAGTGGGTTAGCCTCCCTAAGTGACTCCGCACCGGCTACAGGGGCCTGGCTAGCTACCGGGTTCTTCTCTACAAAGTGGAGTCGAGCCTCTAACTCACAGAGCCTCACTTCCAAAGCTACAAACAAGCTACATTTATTACATGTACCATTATTGCTATAGGAAGCAGAGGAGTAGCTGAACATTTTCATACCCGCCAAATGTGGGTAAAACTTCAATTTGGCGGGTATGAAAATGTTCAGCTACTCCTCTGCTTCCTATAGCAATAATGGTACATGTAATAAATGTAGCTTATCGCAAATTGAAGTTTTACCCACATTTGGCGGTTGGCGGGTGTTAATTTAAAACCCTGGTTGTAACAAAGAACGAAGACAAAAAAATGGCTTATCTTTTGGTTAATGCAGGACAACTTCTGTTTGCACCACATCAGAGCAAAACATGGAGCTACATCAAACCCAACCAGTCTTGAGGTGACCATATTTCTATCAGAACTTTACTGTGATTTTCCAGCTCCCGGCCAGAGCCCCATAACTTCCTACACACACATATGTTTTGGTTCTGTTTTACCCACAATACCCTTTGCACTGTAGTCTGTTCCTGTATTTGATTCACATGAAGCGAAACAAGAGCAATGTTTGTAGGCGGACCAGTGTTTGCTTCTTTGATCCAGTTTAGAGTTTGTTTGTGCATTCACACCTCCCTAATTGTACCAGACTTTCAGAGCAAACAAAGCAACCCATAGAAGCCAAAGTACTTCCACACAGCAACCTCTTAATTCAGTTGGTACCAGTCAGATATCATGCTGTTATGTGCATGCCACCGACTTTCTGAGCACTAAGCAATTTTGAGGTCTACTTTTTACGATTCCTCAACATTGTGCTATTATTTACAGTTGAAAAATCTATTTTATAACATTTGAACATTGATTCCAAATCGTCCACATCGCGATGCATCTAAAACTGATTCCCCCCCGCCCCATACACTGATCATGATGACGCGATGCAGCGCCACTAAGAGGTTAGAGACACACTTCGTAATTTTCCGACCTTAAAACTCTACATTCTAGACTTATTTGATGACACAGTGACATCTATTTTGTGCATTTCTGGAGCCGTCGCTGCCCAGCAGCATCCCGAGGCTGAGAAACGGCAATATTCAGCTTTTTCATCCAGGACGCTGCCTAATGTAGGGACTGATTTTTACTTTATGCACCGCATCACAAGCTAGCAAGCAGGTACAAACACACTGACCGTTTTGAACTTGCACTGTGGCTGATTCAGAAAACAAACAAAAGAAGACATTATCAGAGGAAGAGAGGAAAAGAAAGAGAGAAATAGACGGATCAAGAGATAAGACAAGAGTCAAGATAAGATAAGAGCTCACAGTACGGGATGCTAAATTTAGCTGTCGATAGGGGCATGTCACTGAGAAAATGGCAAAAGTTAAGTAGTGCGTCTTTAAAGATCACATGTGCCCAGCAGTAGTTTCTGGACTCGGCCTTGAGAAGGCTGAAAAATACAAGTTTTTTTTAAATTTGGCATTGAAAACAGTTTCTACTTATCAGTGTTTGGTATAAGGGGTAGGAGTACAAAAGTGGAAGTGGAACCACTAAATCCTCCATTGAATGCCCTTTTTATACCCAATCCTGACCGCCTCAACTGTCACCAACTAATCTGCTGGTTGTAGAATCTGCCAGAACAATAAAACATGCATATTATAGAATGGATGTAGAAGCAGGTTATGTTTCTAAAACAAAAATGGCCACAAAATAGATATTTTAGACAAACGGGTCAGCTTTAAAGTTCTGCAAGATGGTTTTATGGACAAGACTGAGGTATTTTATCACCTAAGTTCTCCAAATAATGCAGGAGAAGGCGACTCAAACCGGCCACGGGTAGAGGAATAGAAAATGAAAGGTTTGAGTGCATCAATGATGCATTCAATGCAGCTCGGAAATCACAACTCTATCAGTCTACCTCATGCAGTGACAACTACAATATTAAGAAATAAACAAATCAGGATTAATTATGTGTTTAAAGTGTATGTGGGCTTCTTAACAGCTTAAATAAATATTATAACATTATTGTGATTATAAATATCCTGTTAAAGATGTTAATAAATAAAATACATGAAATAAAATAACAAAAAAAAGATTTTAAAAATTCTGCATGTTAACTGAGGACACTCATGCGATTAATCGCGATTAACTGACAGCACTAATTTATTTGCTTCCTATGATAGACGAGAGGGTATTTTTTGTGTGTTGCTGGCATTGAAATTCCAAATTTGTTGAAATATAAATACAATGAAGTTGGTCAGTGAAAACACTGTCATTTCTTATATATTTCTTTCTGTTTAATTTCAGATTAATGTTTTTTTTGCATTTTAGAGAATGTCCCAACTTTTATAAAAACGTGGCTTGCTCCTGAGTTTACATTACCCTCCCAACATGTGGTGATGTTGACAGCGCTGTTGAATTGTGGGCATGGGATGGCTCGGCAGTGCATGTGTTGTGGCTGTGGCTGTGGCCCGGTGGTTGAAAAGCCAGCTGCTTCTACCATCGTCTCTGAAACGCTGCACCTCCTTGACAATAATCCACTTAAGAGGCTCATTTACTACTTCACTAATCACCTCCAAGTCTACAAAATAACTGTCAGTGAATTATATTGTTTATCTCATGTTCAAAACTCTAAGTGCTGTATTTTCATCTTGTTAAACCAGCAAATGGAGCCGTAATAAGAGAGTAAAAATGAGCATCTGTGCTAAAGGCAGTCAAGGGTGTGTTCCCTAAAAAATATTTTCCTCTTCAGAAAAACATACAGCTACTTTTTTAAAGTTGCTGTATTTAAAGGACACCATGTTTAGAAGTTTGATGGGCAAGTCATTTCGTGCAGGGCTTCAAAGTCTCCATAGCCACTGTGCTGTTCATGGCTAGAGATGATTTTGTATGCCAGAGGTCACTCATATTGTCATGTTCATGAGGGCAAGAGAATGTGTCCCACATAATCTGCCTTAGCTTTGTAATAGTTCACAGCTGGTCTTGTGTTTCGTACTTCCTTGATTTCAGCACTAATGTACCATGGAGTCGGGTAATTCTGTCTTAGCACACAATTAACATCTGGAAATGTTTACATTGAAATTTCCAGGTAGCTGGAAGTCAGACACTGAAGGAGTCAGGGAAACCTGTCAAGGTTGCAGAAAGTGATGTGGATGTAAGTATAACTTTAGTAACTACTTGTGATAACAGCTGCATAAAGTAGAAACTTATTCCACTTTTAACAGGTTGTCAATGAATTGGTTTTCACTTAAAGCTAGAGTTTGTAATGTTGGAGAGCAAGCAAGATTTGAAAGTGGCACTTCCTCTAAGCCCCTCCCCCTCCCGCCAATGCTCCACCCCCAAACTTGAACTTGCAGCAGAACTCAGCAGGGCAGTGAGGAGTGACACAGCTGTTTCAGCACCTGAGCACATTTCACACAGAGGGAGCATGGACAGGACAAGACATGAAGTCATCTGATTGGTTCTTTCCATTCGGACCGAATGGCAGGGATTGGTCAGAGTTTTTGAAAGCCTGCAGCTGTCACAGAGGTCTGACTTTTTCCGCACCTTTTTATGAATACATAATGATTTGCCTACTCTCAGGATGAAAGGACCATTTCACCCAGTATAACAAAAAGGGTTTCTGAACAGAATTACCAATTATAGGTATAAATAGGTTGTAAAAAAAAAAAAAAAAAGAATTAATCATTTCGGATTTTGATCCAAAGAAATTCAACACTACAAGGTAATGTTTTTCTACAAACAGATGAAAAGAAAATATATAACCTCATAGATGTTGGATTTTGGGGGGCTAAAGATTTTCTGTTCTGTTCCCCTCCAGACAAAGGAGCATGAAATTCTAGCTTTTATCTTCTCTCAGTATCAAAAAATAAAAAAAGCTGAGGGATCTGAAGGGGAAAACAAATTATGATTGTAAGAAAATGTGGGAAAATGTTGTAATCTTATAATCCTAGCTTTGAGGTAACAAAGGCATCCAGAGTGTTAATGTGTTGTTGCCATTACGCCTTCACTTGCATGATCCAAACAAATCCCTGCAGCTTTTCAAAGACTTTTATTTCTGCTATAAAAGTATTTCTCTGTGTTAGCTTCATACACGACTGTTTAAACTATTAATGAGCACATTGTCTGCAATGAATATTTGATTAGATCCAACAACAGCATCACCATGGAGACTATGCTGATAATAACATGTTTGATTTGGTGGAAATCATTAAATAATGTTTAGGCTAAACATTTACATAAGTAAGTAGCTCATTTGCATCAAAATGTTTTAGCTGACATTATTACAAAAATGCCGTGTTGTTTCTTTACCACAGGAAAGATAAGTAATGTCACCTTTGCCTTCAAGTTTGCCAAGTTTAATCATGGATTAATTATAAGGCTCTGAGTGGCTCTGACATTGTAATTGAAAGTGTCAGGTGGGCCACCCCCACTTCGTTAAATGGATTCACCCACAGTAAACAGGTTTAAGACCAGGAGAGCTACAGGATTGTTGATGTGAGGTGTTCAAAACCTGCATACATGCTCTCAATCATTGAAAAAAAAAGAAAGAAGAGCATTTCCAGATCTTTTGTGCACGTACGGATACACATCCCTGCACACGGTCACTGCAGCCGCAGAGACAAGGTGAAGTTGTAATTAAGTAAATGGGTTACTTAATTATCAAAGGTCAATGCACAGACGCACATTTTGATTAGCACT
The DNA here is from genome assembly GCA_028567055.1 of Leptatherina wallacei. Taxonomy (NCBI): domain Eukaryota; kingdom Metazoa; phylum Chordata; class Actinopteri; order Atheriniformes; family Atherinidae; genus Leptatherina; species Leptatherina wallacei. Next base: position 12,808,025 of record JAOXYM010000010.1, on the reverse strand, counting down.
TGAGAGATGTTTCATCTTAGAGAGCATACAGGACTCCCTTTTAAGTCTGTGTCTCCCCCTGCAGGTGAAGTTGAGTCGGTTATGTGAGCAAGACAATATCCTGAAGGATCTGGAGGCAAGAATCAGCTCCCTGAAGGATGACAAGGTGCCTACTCTGTTACTGTCTAATCTCAGTTAGTTTGATCATTTTATAGGCAGAAATGTTTGAAAATGAGAAGAAATATCACACTGGTGCTACAGTTTAGGATAGTTTACTTTTCTCCTGTCAGTTAAGCTACCGCAAAGTTTTGAAACAGTCATTTAAAGTGTTTTCTTTTTTTTACCCCAGATCATTTATAATTCAAATTTAATTTCAGTTAATAATTAAAAATTTAATGAGATGAGGGACAGGGATTCTGCTCACTCACCAGAAAGTGAATTAGTCATGAAAGTCTGATCATTTAAAGCTCAGGATTTATTTAAGAAGAGGCCTGATGTGGACGAACTGTAGGAACATGCTGTATTTTGGAGGATTTTTTTTAACACTTATTGAGAGAACAATACCATCTAAATGAAGCTGATCCCAGTTGCTGTGATTTCAAGATTTCTCTTTTTTTTGTGTGTGTTTTTTTTCTACTATAATATTGTTTCCCCAGCCTGTGCAGTACCGCAAAAAAGAATGAAAAATAGGTCAATTTGCTTCATGCTGCTCGATCACCTTGCCCTTTCAGGACAAGCTGGAGAGAGTACTAGACCTGTCCCACCAGCAAATGGAGCAGTACCAGGAGCAGCCGGCTCACAGCCACAAGATTGCCTGCCAGCAGAGGCTGCTGCAAGAAGATCTGGTGACAATCAGGGCCCAAATATCCCGCCTCTCCACGGTATCCATGTCTGCATGAGTACCTGTGTTCATGTGACTTTAGCTTTCTTCTTTTCATGGGTGGACAATGCGTGGGATTGTGTGTTGGTTCTTGCATGTGCTGTATGAGAGTAGACATTTGTCTGTGCTGTGTAAAATGTTTTAATTGGAATTATATGTATCATCACACACCATGCATGTGTGTGTGTTTGTGTTATACAGGAAATGGCACATGCCTGGGAGGAGTATAACAGGCTTGAGAAATCAGTTGAACAGTTGAGGACGGCACTGCAGGTGCACATGAATCACAACACCACCCCTCAGGTGAGACCTGGTACTACATCTCAGAGCAGATTCAACACAAAGTTAACTCTTGAATTTACAGGATCTGTCGACAGGAAAAGACTGTAAAAAAAAAATGCTCATGTTAGTTCTTACTAATGTTCTTTGTTCAAAATGAAAACTCAACCAAATGTAAACTACATGTTTTTGTGTCCATGTCTTATCAAACAGCAAGAGAAGGCTGAGATGAAACGTGAGCTGTGGAGGATTGAGGATGTGATGGCTGGACTCAGTGCCAGCAAAGCCAACTACAAGATCACCATCAACTCTGTTCAGAACCCAGGTGGGAAGAAGTCAGCAACTAGGCGGTCACTATCAGCAATAACCATTGCTTTGTCATGTGACCAGGGTTAAGACTCGGAAAGAGGATTAAGATCAGTGGGCCTCATTCAACAAACATTCTTATAAACAGATTTGTTCTTAAGTTTTACTTTCAAACTTTTTACAAAGATGTGGCATCCATGAAAATCTTCTTATCTCACGTGTTTCCAAATGTTTCTTACAAACATTTGAGTGCCAACTTATTTGAACAAAATCAAAGGCTATGTTGTTTTCTTCTGTCTAGTTCATTACTGTAATTTTATTACATTTTAATGGGGTTTTTTGTCAGATTTTTAACAATTATTCTTAATAATTTACTAAAACTTTTGTGATTTGAAAATCACACTATGTATCTTTGCTACCTTAAAACTCTGCGTTCCTTACTTGTTTGATGGCAGAGTGACATTTATTACGTACTTTTCTGGAGCTGTGGCAGCCCAGCAGCACTTCACAACTTTTGCTTTTGGGACACTACATCACGTTGCAGACGAGTTTCGCTTTACGCACAGCATCAGACACTAGCAACCGTAAATAAACACACCGGCCATTTTTAACGCGCACAGTGACTGATTCAGCAAAGAAACACAAGAGGAAATTATAGTAATGTTAGCCATTGTTCGGGGGTGCGTCACTGATAAAACTTGCCAAAGCTCCATAGTGCTTCTTTTAAAGGAAAATTGACCTATTTTTCATTCATTTTATACATTCAAGATCAAATCGCAGTTAAGAGGGGAATCAATACTATTCCTGGTCTTCCTAACACTAATAGACTGCACAAGTATGCATTAAAGCATCCTCGCCCGATCTGTTCCCTCAACTGTAAAAAAATATCACTCCATGAACATCCAAGTCACCTGTGACTCCCAGATCAACCTGCTGAATGTGGTATTAACTAATTAGAAATCTTTATTTTATTTTATTTATAATATTTAGTTTTATTAGAACATCAAGGTTATGTCCTTACCTCCTGTTTAATAACACCACTGACCAACCTTCAGACTCACCTGAGGTTTTATTTCATCAGATGCATTACTCACTCCATAGGTGCACTCCATCTTAAAAGGATGTAGGATGCATCTACTGGATGTGTTTGGATACTCACCGTGGGACTATTTATAACCACGTATCTCTTTGAAAATGAGAGCAAATGGGTTTCAGTGCACAACTTTTATTATAATTAATTTTCATTCATTCCTCTTTTTTGGTATAACTTCAGTACAAATTTAAGAAGATTTGTAAGAAGATATTGGTGAATGAGGCCCATTGATCCGGTGATTTATTCACATAGTAGTTTAAATGTGTCGCTGTAAATCTATTTATGATTAAAAGCTCAACTTTGACTTTTCTGTACACCCATCAGAGAGGAAATTAGTGCCTTCAGTGTCAGACCCTGCTGTGCCTTCTCTCAGCACAAAGGTCCAGCCTCCTCCTCGCAGCTCCATCCCCAACTTCCACTCCCACACTTTGCCTCACAGCACCGTGCCAAAGTGGGTGAGTGCCATGTTGCTTATGTACCATTTCAGGAGCTGCTGCGGGTCTGTTGTCTGATTGGGCCAGAGAGTTTAACATCAGAAACCTTCACCAGTAAAGCCCACCAGCATCGCAGCAGTACTTCTAAAGTGTGACATCCCTCTTGGTGTGTTTGCTGTACAGGCAGAGGACAACGCCCCACCCCGGCCGCCACTGCCTCAACTCTACGACTGCGAGGAGATGCCCCCTGTGGTGCCGCCCCTCCCCAAAGAGGCCTCAGTCATTCGCCACACGTCAGTGCGAGGGCTCAAACGGCAGTCAGATGAGAGGAAGAGGGACAGGGAGGGTGGGCAGTATGTTGCCAATGGAGACTGTAAGGTATACTGTGATTTATTCCACTGTGATGTATTTGTTCAGTGGAAACCTTCTACACACAGCTGGACAGATTAATCAATGCTATTCCTCTCTGGAGGTTTAGAATCTAAAGCAGAGTCCAACCACCTGTATAATTTCTGTTTCAGGCTGACTTGAGATCATACCTGAGTGAACCGGAGCTGCCAGGAATCAGCCATCACAGTGCGGGTTATGACACTGACTACCAGTATTATCCAAGCAAAGGTATCCAAGGAGTAACATACGGAATATGCTGCTCATTTGACTGGAAACAGTTTCCTGGAATTTGGAGAAAATAGTTTGTAATTAGTAACAACAACCAAGCCACATCACAGTTTAAATGTAAATGATGGATTCATTCTTACCAGCAGCCTTTCTTTTGCTTTATTTGGTTATGCTTAATAAGAGGTGTGTTTTAATGGGGTTGTTTCCAATTTTAATGTTTGATATTCTGCAAAACACGAAGCTACTTGATTATGTGTTTTCCGCAAGGAATAACTAAATACCTGAAAACTTGAACTTTGCCTTTACAAGTGCATTCATGTCATGCATTTGCATTTGTGAAGGTTTAAAGGATCGTTTTTTTTAGGGTTGATATTTTCTAATAATTTTTCACGCGCTGTTCAGGTGCTATGAACTTGCATGAATTACATATTTTATATTTCAAATATTTTATTTGTGCAGTACTGTATTAATTTTCCTGTTGAAACCAACATTGTTTTTCAGGCACTTCATCTCAACTGAACCAGTCCAACTCCATCTCGTCCTACGTCACCCTGAGGAGAGGTCCAGGGAGCTCAGCAGCAAAGGTACATGGGTGCAGGTACCTGCAGGTATTGGTGATCACCTGAGGGTTTTTTTTCCATTAACTTGCTCAAATGAAAATCATTTCCAATCAAGACAGTGTTATGAACCCGGCTTCAGACTGTGTTCTTCAGTATCAGTGTATATAATTATAGAATATGTGCTTCTCATCTGCTATAAATCATTCATCCCCCCCTCACATGCCCAACCCATTCTTGATCCAATCCTTTACACATTTTTTCTCTATCATTGCCTCTCCAGGGGAGACCGAAAAGTGCCTTGGAGCGTCTTTCATCTCCTACTGAGGCCCCACAGTTTTCCAGCAGCCTGCCTCGGGGCCGGATGACGGCGGAGGAGCAGCTGGAGCGAATGAAGCGCCACCAGAGGGCACTCGTTCGAGAACGCAAGAGGAATCTCAGTCAGGGCGACCGCTCCTGCACAGGCCATTCCACCTCCACTGCCACAACCCAGCGCTCCTCTTCCTCCTCAAGGCTGCCTTCTAGCTCCTCCGATCCTCCGGCCTCCGTACGTTGCCCCCCACCCCCGCGCAGCAGCAGCAGACACAGGGAGCACCAACTTCACCACCAGTGCTGCTATGCTGCTCTTCAACCCCCAACCACATAATAACCTAGCAAGAATGCTAACATACTAGCACTCTCTGCCTTGTGTAACCAGTGGTTGTTGATTGTAGCTGCTAGCACTAACAAGCTAAATGGCAGGACTTACTAAAGCTGGCTAGCTAGCTTGGTTAACGCTTTAAAGAACAGTGGGAGACAAAAATGACCGCAGGAGATTGTGGAGAACACATGGCTAGATTTGGACTTGAACAAAGGGGCTCTCTATTAATTTTATTACTATTATTTTCAAAGGTTCAGGGGTTTAAAAAAAAATCAAACTACATTACTACTGCCATCCAGTGGGACCTCACTGACACAATCCTGAATGTAAATCCACTGAGAAGAGGAGGAAGTGGAAGGCATCGCTGCCTTCCTTTCTCTGTTTTAATCACCAGAGTAGAGAGAAGAGCCCGTTCATGTACAACCACTTGTACACTTTTATTTATTTACCGAGTGATATTTTCAGTATATAGTTGTACAGGTCTATTTTGTAGAGATTTGATATATAGAGCATATAGAGGAGTGGGGGAAATGTTGGGAAAAGTGCAAACAAAGTTTTCAGGTTGATGAAATGAAGAAAGAGGCAATGTTAGTGGCACAAATCATAATCACACCTCCCTGCTTTATTTTCTTCAAATGAAATACAAGTGCCTTCTTTTGTCGATGATCTTTTTTGCCTTTAGTCCCAAATTTACCCCTCGAATCATTTTCCCTCAAATCATGTTTTGTCAAACGCATGTCCCCACTTTACAGAGTCATATAGGAAAGGATACAAATCCATGTTTAAGGCTGCTTTTCTGTGTAATTGCAGGTTTTAATCAGGGAAATGTGGGGACCTTGCTTCTTTTAATCCAGAAAGGAATAATCTGAGTAAATCTAGCTTTCAGCTATCTGTTCCCCTTCATTTCAGTTAGGATGCTAGCAATGTTAACATGCTTGGTTGGGGAAATTTTTTTTATTAAAGTTCAAAGTATTTTTACTCTTCCATTAAGTTATCATCAAATATAATAACTACCAGATTGGTATTATGATTCCAGACTAACATACCAGTAACCAGACTGCTGTGAGTTGCATATATTTTAATCACATTTTCCCATAAATTCTTTAAATTTTACTGTTACAGAAATATTTTCTCATATTCTGCTACTACTTTACAACTCTTTATAATGACAATGCCACAGCATATTTTCTTTAGTCCTGTACTCCACCAGCACATGATGCATTTCCACCGTTTAAATGAACTCCTTCATCCATAGGGCCTAGTCTTGTTTGGACTACAAGGTTATTTTTTTAGCATTTGACAGTGGTTCATATTCAAATTGCCACATTTAAAGTTGGATTATGAAGCCGTACTCTGGTCTGAGTACTTTTAAGTGGCCTATGCCATGGCGTTTTATGCATCATAAATATGCAGGACAGGTTCAAGGAACTGGGCTAAAATGCAATAAAGAAATGAGCGTGAACAAGGAGTGGACAACTCTGTCTGAAGGAATCTGAGGAGAAAGCACGAAAGGGACAGCATAGGTCTCGCAATAACTGTCTTTTTTCTTTCAATTAAACTTTGTAACATTTCTCTATCAGGTTAGTAGTTCAAGACCAATGGACATTTATTACTATAATATAAAACAGACAACAACCATTTATTTCAACTTACCATAATTGTCGTCTCGTTTTCCCCTGGTTGAAAAATCCAAAAATATTTGCTGCACTTTACATGCAGAAGACATTTGTATGATTTCGTCCTTCTTGGCGCTGCTGTTCGCTCCTTGTTTACTGACAGTTATTTATCCCCAAAGCTTTTTTTCAATATAGCTTTCATCTTTCCACTGGACAGTATATCAGATCAAAAAGAGAAATAGTCACAAACATAGCAACAGGAGGTTGCTCAGTTGAAGAATACAAATATTGTAGGGAACTTAGAGAAATGAATTGCTAATCGCCACCTAACTCTGTGTAATTTAGAAGCATTGAACAACTCTTTTCCCTTTTCATTTCTATCATGTAGAGATTTGCACTCAACAATAAAGAGTTTCTTGCTTCTGAATCTCTTCTTGGCTGTTTTCTTCCAAATCTGGTGGGGGTTTGATGAATGTGTTTGCATGGTTTTTCTCTTTCCTTGTATCCTTCTGTATACAATTTGATTCTCCCGAGCACAACACAGCATGGGATGCAGTGTTTCTCAGAGCATGTGAACACACCAACAGATCAGACCCTGCTGCAGGCTACTGGAGGGGGAAGGATGCATGCATGGCTTTGATACTCCTTGGAAGATTACTCACAAGTACCACTCACCACACAAACACATACATAAGAGCTAAATAAAGAAAAAGAGTCAGAATGTTTTTATAAATGCAAATAGGCTGATGTGCATTCGAGAGAGGAAAGTTGTGTCTAATTACAGTTTCTATAAATGCAAGCAAATTATAACATTTCCAAATATCAACCTTTCAATTCCTTTAGTGGACTTCTTGCTGTAATTATTTATGGTTGCAGACAAATGCTAATGCCATTTGTCTACCTCTGGTTATATAACGACTCACTGCAGTGACGTTACAAGTCCAATCAGAGAGCTTACTCACTGTACGATATCTACAGGTGTAGAACTGCTTTATACACAATACATACTGTAGAGATCTTTTAAACATTGTTGCAGGAAGTTTATGAATTAGTGAGGGATTGGAAAAAATGACCTTGTTGATTGTGTATGCCATGACAAGTTTTCACATATCTTTTGAAGAAAAAAAAAAAACCTTAATGCTTTACAAAGTCATCAAAACTACATACAACTGCTCGATTTATGTTCTCTGTTTTTAAGATAATGTGTTTTAAAGTCCCCCTGCTGCTGTTAAATGTCCCCTTCATTTATGTTTCTTAGACTTGTACATATTTATGTTTTTCTCACAGAGCAAAACTTCCATGGCATTGAAATGACATGGCATTCTACTCTCTTCCTTTACTCACTTCTCATTTACTTAATGAGAATATATGAATATGCAAACCTGGTTCCACAAATCCTCTCCAGCCAACAGATAATGCAACCTTCACTGTTTACTCTGACTTCTATGTTAGGCTATGGATAGTTCATTGAACCAGAAAACCTTTTTCAAAGAGAGAGAGTTAAATCACATTTTTAAAGTATCAAACTAGTTAAAGCTAGAGTTGGTAATGTTGGAGAGCTAGCAAGATTTGAAAATGGCACAAAGCAGGTTCAAAGCCATGCACCACCCACACAGAGGGGGCGTGGGCAGGAAGAGACACCTGATTTGTTCTTTCCATTCGGACTGAATGGCAGGGATTGGTCAGAGTTTTTGCAAGCCTGCAGCTCTCACAGAGGTCTGATTTTTTTTCTTTCCTTTTTATGAATACATAATTTATTGACTATACTCTCAGGACGAAAGGACCATTTCACCCAGTATAGAAAAAAGTGTTTCTGAACATGATTATCAACTATAGCTTTAACTTTGTATATTCTATTGCTCCACTTGATGGCTTCCCAGAGCTGTAGCTGCTAGATGTTTCCTATTTTCTAGGTGACCAATAGCAGCTGCCAGCTAGCCTAGTCCTGAATGTTAGCAGCCACTGCTGCTAGCAATCACCATGGCAAGGCATGTCAGTGGTAGTTTTCAAATCAGATTCATAAGTCAACTTTTTGCTGAGTTGTGCATTTCCAAAAATACATTACTACTCCGCTACATCCTCTTAGAGGAGAGGATAATGATGTATTTGCTGATGCAGCTATTGATGTTAGCGGAGCCGATGTCCAGAGCAACTCAATAACTTCTCATAGCTTGCCCTAGCTTCTCATTTGCATTTTGTCTTTTAGTCCCACCCTGCAAGCATTCATGATTGGTTTTTCCAGTTTTTTATGTCCAGGCTGTCTCACCTTGTCTTCCTTAGACTGTAGTGGTGCTTATCAGATTCAAAGCAGATCAAAGATCGAAGGGCGTGGCTGGCTCAGGTGATAGAGTAGGTCGTCCAATAACCTGAAGGTTGGAGGTTAGAATCCTGCTCCCGCCCCAGTCAACTGTTGTGTCCTGGGGCAAGACACTTTACTCTCTTTGCCTCCAGTGTTGGTATCACTGGTGTACTCAATTGTAAGTTGCTTTGGATAAAAGCGTCTGCTAAATGACTGTATAGTATAGTAGTATAAAAATTATCCGATGGCTGATTTAGATTTTTGTTTTCTAATGCATAAAAAAAAGAAAAATAATCTAATGGACTTCTTAACAAGGTAAAAAAATTATATTTTAACAGAAAAGGGACTGGAAACATTAAATTCCCACACAAATTCCTTGAAAACATTTCTCAACGCTTAAATTACAGAAATGTATTCAGATTATTTTGCTATAATTTGCATAACTGATTAATTAACTAATAAGACTCAGTTCTGAAAATTCTAAAGGCTTCAGCTCCTCACATCTACGTTATTATCATAACTTATAATTATTGATGATTTAACTTTATTCTTACAGATATCAAGAAGTCTGATTTAGCATTATTTGAAGTAAACCTATGGCCCATGAAAAGAAAAAAAAATCTCATGGCTTTATGCAACATGTAATATATCTACAGAAACTTTTCTAAAAAATATATATATATATGCTGGCAAATATATACATATATATATATATATATATATATATATATATATATGTATGTGTGTGTGTATGTATAATGTGCTCGCTGGGTCATCCTGACTCCTGCATTTCCCCAGGTTTTTGACTGGAACGAGGAGCGACCTGGAGCAGAAGGTCAGAGCGATGAAGGGTTGAATCACATCAAAGAGAGGGGGAGGATACAGTCAGAAGAGTGGGTGACTGCAACAGCGACACGTATCGAAGAGGTGGATGTGGAACCTTTCGACTATGACCTGGATATCAGCAGAGAGGTAACTGTACTTCTCATCAGTGTGTCAGTCATGAAAAATACATAACATCCCAGCAGGCGTACACAAATACATGAGCAGGCCCATGTCTCTGACATGAGGTCAAATCTGAACCTCACAGTTCTGATCTCGGCCTGTAAATCTACTTTAAGTGAGAGTATATGAAAGAGAAGAGTGAGACTGAAAGAGTAAAAACCAGCTGTTTGTAACCTAAAACAAGTCTAAAAAAAAGGGACTTCTTTATGTTCAATATGCAGCTGTCCAAACCCAAAAAGGTTCCCATCCCAGAGCGCTATGTGGAGTCTGACCCTGAGGAACCTCTTAGTCCCGAGGAGGTGGAGGAACGCTCCCGTCGAGCTGAGCGTATTAAGAACCTTCTAGCCAAGTCCAGGTACACAGCCCTCAACTTTACTCGACATGAGTTTAAATGTGTCTTTTATTTTCTGTTTTTTTCTTTAGTTGATGCTAAATTAACATAGAAGAAGAAGACATTTGTCTTGGCTCAATGATATTAGAGTTAAAGGTTCCATATTATGCACTTTTTTCCCAATCTGAAACAATTTTTTGATATCTCAATGATCTGCCAGAGCCATAGTTTGATCAAATCAGCCTTTACTTTGAAGGCAGTAGCTTCTCCGTCAACCCTTATTTTCCCTCTTCTGAGAACAACTCCTTCTGAGTGGGCGGGCTGTTCAGAGAGCCGAGCAGCCGCCCATCACGCCATCCCGCGCACCGTTCCCAGAGTGATTGACAGCTTGCGCTTCCTTGGTCAAACAGCCCATAATAGTTTAGTCGAGAGTCAACAAACGCTGCAGCGTCGAGAACCAGAGCAAGCAAGAACCCAGTTCTGGAGAATGTCTCCGGTAATTAATGACTTTTGCATAATTCAAGGACACAAACGTTAGCAACAGTGACTGAGCTTCGTTAGCTGCAGTGCTAACATGTTTACAGGCTATCAGGCTAAGCAGGCCTACACAATAACCCTATGTTCACACCGGGCGCGTCCAAACGCGTACGCGCCTACATTTCAACGCCAAGACGCTGGATGTTTACTC
>JAOXYM010000010.1:12773157-12790725 GCA_028567055.1 Leptatherina wallacei | reverse complement strand
GGATTTTCACATTGGCACCGAAGTCCTCACAGATTCTGCAGATCTGTTTTGTCAATTGACCGTCTTGTAATAAACCTATTTTATTACAACGTTGTTGTCCGGAGACCTTTTTTCCTGCAAAGCCATCCACATCCCCTGCACCAGTCAAGATACATCACTGCTTACAGGGGGTTCTCCACAAAGTGGTAAAATACAAAAAATCTGGATTTTATGAATGCCTTTCTTATTTTTCCAGGAACACTGGAGCCCCTAAAAAGATTATTCTAAAAAGCACTAAGCTCTTTTTCCACATTGGATGTGAATACTGTGACATGAAGCTGTGAATCTGAAGTGCAAACCCATATTTATTAAAACTACTTGTGTTTTTAAGTTTTGCAACAACACTTGATAAGATTACTACTTAATGTTTATTTATAGCATACAGTATTAGACCAAAGAACCCTCTGATATCTCCCCATTTCATCCATAACATCAGCATTTCTTCTCAGCCTTGATTTGTTCCAGGAACACAGCTATTTAAGGATATTCTGGGGTGCACAAAGTTAAGGTAGAACCTGCAAATCCCAGCCTGAAGCCTGGATACAGTGGCTCTGAGAATTTGGTGTTGAAAGTGTGCAGGTGAGTCATAGACTGCGACGACACGGCATAAAAAGACAGCGTGCCGGCTGACCAATCTAGGAACACGCCAACCCTCTTGGAGTGGAAGTAGGGGGCAGACATGCCTGCATCACTCTTATTGTACCAGGCTGTGTATTTTCCATGACAGTAGCGCAGACTCCAGGATTTCTCATTGTAGCCGAGGACAGGTTCATTACCTTTTCCCTTCCTGCTGATTCCTTTATAAGCTACTCCTATACCTATCCAGTCCCCGCTCCACTCTACTTCCCAGTAGCAGCGATCCTGCAGGCCCTCTTTACAAAGCACTTGTCCCCAGTCTGAGAATCTGTCCGGGTTGTCAGGGTATGGAAGAGCACTTTCCATTCGAGTGATTGTTTTGCTGTCTTCAGAGAAGTACAAATGTGAGTCGGCTGTGTTCAGCTCTATAGTCAGCTCACGTGCATCTGTAAACAGGAAACGATGTAAGGATTTAACTTTTCCCAAACTTTTCAGTTATGTCCTTATACATTAGCCAGATAAAGATATTAAAAGATGAAGACTTACATTTCTTCAAAGCTGATTTTAAGTAGCACTCTCCATTCCCTTTCAAGCTATGGAAAACAAAGATTTAATTTTTTTTGCCCCCAAAAAAAGTCTAAAATAAAACCAACTTGTGATGTTTAATTTAAAGTTATACCTAACAGTGAGGTGTTCATTATCCTTCTGCAAAGAGGACAGCAGCTCCATGCCAGCTAGCCCTGGATGATTGTAACTCAGATCCAGTTTCTTTAAATAAGCAGGGTTGCTCTGCACAGCTTCAGCCAGAAAGCCACAACCAGTCTCTGTGATTCCACAGAACTGCAGCCTGAAATCACAGCATAAAGCAGTCATAACATTAATTACAATTTTCCAATTGCAATACGAAGTATTACTCAGGAATAGAACTGGCATTTGTTCAGTGGATCTCATCTTTGGATTGTCATATATTCAACCTGCACCAGCCCATCCACACAAACCTCAATTTTTCCAGCTGGCATGTGGGACTTGCCAATCCGCTGGACAGCAGTTTCACTCCCGCATCTTGCAGCTCATTGTCACTCAAGTCCACCTCTTTCAGACATGAATTGCTCAAAATGGATGCAAGTGTTTCACAGCATTTCTCTGTCAGGTGGCATTCGTTAAGCCTTCAAAAATAAGAAAAATCAAATAACCACATATTAGCCACAAGATTATCATCAGCAAGTTCTTGCTTACAAGTGTATATATTTAAATTTATTTATATGAAATATTTGACCTATTCTTCACGAGAGCATGAGAAACATGCAGAAAAGAATATCTTTTAACAATCAAGGAAACACCAATCCTAACATGCAGTATACCAAAATGCAGAGGTGGAAAGTAACTAATTCTATTTACTCAAGTTACTGTAATTGAGTAGTTTTTGTGAGTAATTTGTAATTTTGTAAGTAGTTTTTGAAATAAGTAATTTTACTTTTACTCAAGTACATTTTGACCCTTGTCATTTTACTTCTCTACATTGGAAACCTCCCCCATTACTGACTAAAAAAATAATGAAAGGAGAGAAAAAGAACACAGATTGTCAATCTCAGCAGCCGATCTACTTCGGTGATGTTCTGCATAACGCCATGTGTTTTTTTCTGTGCATCCCAATCATCATATTCATTGTTTAGTTAAAACCATCCTCGTTAAGCAAAATATGCCATCATGATATCAATAATAAAAGTAACTAAGTAACTTTTACTTAAATTACATTTTAAATCAAGTACTTTTTTACTTTTACTCAAGTAGATTTTTAGATGTTAGGGTACTTTTACTTTCACTTGAGTAGAATTTAAGCAAAGTAAAGATACTTTTATTTAATTACAATTTTTCAGTACTTTTTCCACCTCTGCCAAAATGAAAGTGAGAAACTCAACTAAAAGACTCTACCAAGTATTGGCATCCAAATGAAGCACAATTCAAATTCAAGATATGTCAACATATATCTTGATTCTGACACTTCAGTAGTCTCAGCTTTCTTTTTAGACCAACATTATACATACAGCCACTGTGGTTGTGAAGATATACTTCATTTATTTTGGGTACGTCATTTTGGACAGGAGGCAGAAAATACAGGCCTCGTGAAGAAGAGGTTAGAAGCTATCCAAAGTATCCATCATCACTAAAGATTATATTAGGATACTGCTCATCTTTACTCACAAGGCCACTCTGGATTCTTTAATCACCGGTAAGAGCTTCAGCAGACCCTCCACGGATCGTGAATACTTCCGCAGGTCAAACTCATCCAGCGACTCATTTGACGTCAGCAGAACACAGACCAGAGCGGACCACTGAGACGATGACAGCGAGGTCTCTGGCAAGCTACCAGAGCTCATGTAAGTCTGGATTTCCTCCAAAAGAGACTGGTCATTAAGCTCAGTCAGGCAGTGGAAGAGGTTGATGCATCTTTCTACAGAGGGAGTTTCCTTGATCTGCTCCTTGATGTACTCGGTAATTTCATCATTTCTTTCTGAGCTGCTCCTCATGCTGGTCAGAACACTTCTCAACAAAGTCTGAGTGGATGTCTGTGAGAGGCCAAGAAGGAAGCGAAGAAAAAGATCAAGGTTGCCATTCTCGTTCTGCAAGGCCCTATCCACTGCTCTCTTGAGAAGGTCGGTTATTTGACTGGGCACTTCCTGGACTGGGGTGGTTTCTCGTGGATCCAGCAGGTTTTTCTTTGAGGAGACAAATGTGTGACAAACATACGTCGCAGCTAGATACTCCTGAACACTGAGATGCACAAAGCAGTAGACCTTCCTCTCCAGATGAAGTCCAAAATCAGTCCCTGAGATCTGTGTGAACATTCCTGAATGGATGGCAGCGTCGTTGATGTCGATGTCGTACTCGTTCAGTTCGTTCTCATAGAAGATCATGTTGCCCTTCATCAAATGCTCAAAGGCCAGTTTTCCCAGCTTCAAGATCATCTCTTCATTGATTCTGACCTGGGATTGTGTGTTCGATTCCTCCTCTCCTGCTGAATACTTTCGACTTGTGATCAGTGAGTTGTAAACCAAATAATGGGTGTACATTTGTGTCAGAGTGTTGGGCATTTCTCCTTTTGCATCACCCTCTCTTTCCTTTCTTTCCATTTCTTTCAAAATCCTCTGTAGAACAGTGGCAGATATCCAGCTAAAAACTGGGATGTGACACATGATGTGGAGGCTCCTGGTTGATTTAACATGAGAGATGACTCTACTCGCTATGTTCTGGTCTGAGATCTTTTTCCTGAAGTACTCTTCCTTCTGGGGGTCGTTGAACCCGCGTATCTCCGTCACACGATTGATGAGGTTGACTGGAATGCGATTTGCAGCTGCAGGTCGGGAGGTAATCCAGATGTGTGCCGATGGCAACAAGTTCCCTTTGAAGAGATTAGTCAGGAGAACATCTACCGACACTTGCTCTGAGTCGCAGCAGCAGGACGTGTTGCGGTCAAAGTCCAGGGGAAGCCGGCACTCATCGAGACCATCAAATATCAGAATGAGTTTGTATTTGCAAAAATTGGAAATTCCTGAATCTTTTGCCTCAACAAGAAAGTGATGAAGGAGTTCTGTGAGCGTGCAGAGTTGCTTCATCAGATTCAGCTCCCGAAACGGCAGATTAATTAGGAGTTGGATATCCTGGTTGGCTCTTCCATCGGCCCATTCCAGATTAAACTTCTGTACAGAGATGGTTTTTCCAATACCAGAAATTCCTTTCGTCAGCACGGTTCTGATGACTCCGTCTTGTCCACACACAGACTTAAAGATGTCTTCACATTTTATTGGCTTGTCTTCTGTCACAGTTGCCCTGGTTTTAGCCTCAATCTGTCTGATCTCGTGTTCATTATTGATGGCACCACCGACTCCCTCTGTGATGTAGAGCTCAGTGTAAACCTTGTTGAGAAGCGTCTGGTTTCCATGCTGTGCCACTCCCTCGTAAATGTATTCAAACTTTTTCAATTTCTCTCGGAGTTTACGCTGGCAGACATCAAGCTCGCCATAGATAGCTAAATGTGCAAAAACAAAAGTATATGTTGTATAAACCAGTGTTGAAACTTCAAACTAATGCATTGGAGCTATGTGAGAAAGAAAGGAAACCCTCTTTCAGGAGGACATAATAAATTGTCTAATTGTGTAAGTAAATACAACCTCGGATGGGTAAAAACACATATTGCACTGTGTCATTAATTCAACAAAACTAAGTTAAAATGCAGAAGCATTTTATGAACAACTTAATAATTTTCTATATGATGTTGTCAGTCTTTCACATAATTGTGGAGGAATTGTCCACTCTTTTCTACAACCATGTTTTAATTCTGATATTTTTGGATGCTATTTTGTGCATACCCCTGTTAGGTTCCCAATACAATATTTCAAATCAGATTGAGGTCTGTGTTTGGGATCATTGTCCTGTTGAATGACCTGATTTCAGCCAAGCTAGCTGTAAGATAAAGAGCCTCATATTTTACTCTTGAATACTTTGGTATACAGAGTTCATGGTCAACTCGGAGACTAGAAAGTGTTCAGGTCCCGTGGCTGCAAAACAAGTCCAAATCATCACCTCTCCACCTCCGTGCTTGACAGTTGACATGAGGTGTGTCAGCTAATGTGTTTGGTTTTACCAACAAGGTGTAGGAGCCATTTATGTTGACCTTTTTTGGGTTATTTATTTTGCCACTTGGGAGAGTATTGAGCTGGGGGAGTCACATGGGTTTAGGTTTATCTACAGGTGATTTAAGTAAGATAGGTGGATGGTGAGGTAGACATGCTTCTTACAGTAGCCGTATAAAAGCCCACAAAATAACCAGCCTATTTGCGCAGTGAAGTTTTTTTAATTCACTTGCATTTTATGGATCTCATTCAGCAGGATCCAGTTTTCACCCCCCATAAAAGCCTAAAGTACACGTTGAAAACACTTGCCATCTACATCGAGGTTTATGGGGCAGGTTCTGCACATAGTGCTCTGCAAAAAAGGCCAAGCATCTCCATTTTGGTTTAATTTCTCCAAAAGACATTGTTCTAGAAGTCCTTCACTTTGTTCAAAGGCAACTTTGCAAACCTGAGTTTTTTTTTCGTGACAAGAAGCTTTGTCCTGCAGCCCTTTTTCTATTTGTACTGTCATGAACTTTAATACTTAACAAGCTAACTGAGGCCCTCTAGAGTCTGATGTAACAAATAGGTTTTTTGCAGTTTCTCTAAGCATTGCACTTGTTGAAACTCCAGAGAAGACTGGAAACTGTGTATTTATATAAGAGTGGAAAGAATATTTTCCAGAGTGGGGATAATATTTTCCACTTGTGCATAATCTTTCTCCCTGGAGAATGATGGACTCCAAATTCCTTTTAAATTAACTTCTAACCCTTCCCAGAATGATGAACAGCAACAATTGCTTCTCTGAGAACATTGCTGATGTCTTTCCTCCTTAGCTTGCGCGCTCTAGAGTCTAGTCCATCAAACTGACCAAACCTTTGCTTTCCTAGAGGTAAGCACACTTGCTGATGATCATCACCTGACTGCTACTTACTCTCTTCATTCTTGTAGAAGTAAGGGTGCACTTAGTATTTCACACGCTGCCTCTGCTTTTAGGTGGAGTTCATGTTAAACAAATACACAGTTTAATGTGTCATGTTGTTGTTCCTCTGAAGTTGTACTCATCTTAAGACAACTCTTTTGTTATGCCCATAAACACGAAATTTTACATTGAAAGAGGGTTTATTTTCGTTTTCACATGAATATATATCCTGTACTTTTGTGCTGTTTCTTGAAACTTACATTTTTCCAAGTAATTGGCAAGCTCCCCTTGTCCTAATTCATTTAGGACATGCAGTGTAATCTTCAGAGCCCCCTCGCTGGCACTTGTGTCTATCTTTATGTCTTCAGTAGGGAAACTGTCTTCACCCAGACTTTCTCTCTTGGAAGACGGTGATAGGTGTGGAAAGAGCATTTTCTCATAACGTTTAATTTCCCTCCTAAGAATATCCATACCCTGAGATTCCACCAGCTGCAATGTTGTAAGCAGAATAAACCTGACTTTTACATATAAATACGTTTCACTAGCTTATTACAGAATAAGTAGAATTGCTTTCTTCTCCATTATGCACATAACCCACCTTGAATATGGCATTTCCATCCATCTCTGTTGATTCCAGACAATCTTTGTGGTCCCTTGAAATTAATATAAAGAACAATGTCAATTCATTATATTGTGTTGAAAGTCAAACAATTAAAAAGCATCATTGGTGGTGATGGTGGGTAATTCCTCTGATAAAGACTGGACAGCAAGCAGAACTTGTGAAAGTCTCAAGGAAAGAAGGAAAGAACAAGGAAGGAAAGTTTGGACATTTGGATTTGGCTCTTGGTTGGTGGCTTCAGTCCCACTCAGAACGATATTTCAACTTTTGTTTTTCACTAAACTTCACCACTGTTTCCTTCTTTTTCAGGTGATGCATTCTTAAAAACATGCTTTGCACAGTGATCCGTGGAAAAGTCGAGCCAACAGTGAAATGCTTTTTATACTTTATCCGTTCACGTGTCTTTAGCCCTTTAGGAGGGAAAACAATGACACAGACAGAGCACGGTCTATAATCAAGATGCTTAATCATCTTCCCGTGGCACTCTTGGAAGAAAAACAAAGAGTTTACCAAAGCAAAGCCATAGGAATACAAACACCATGTTAGGAGGTATTCAGATTTTGATTGAGCAGGAAATTAAGTCACTTCTGTGACTAAAAACCCAGTACAGACTATCCTGTTTGTACCCGACAGCATCTTCACTGATGACATCATGATGAGCCTTCAGGGAAGAATCACTTGTTGCGGATTCACAGGAGGCAGACATATTTGTGTTTTCAATATGAACTGACCCGTTAAGAGAAAAAATGTTTTCATAAAGCAGTGTACTTGCTTTTCTTTTCTCCTCATCTAAACATACAGCTACATTACAACTAAGAAAAATGTATTCACTGTGCAGACATTATTATTAAATTCACCTCGAAGCATTCAATACGTGTCACTGAACAAATTCCATGTACCTGTCTGCTGATTCTTTGGCAAAGTTCTCACGGTTGTGCATAGAGGCATCACTTTTCATAGATATGCAGGACGAGGCAGGAGACTGACGCCTATCAGGCCACTTTTCGGCCTCTTCAGCAGGATCCATTTTCCTAGCAATCTTTATTTCCTGTGGAATAGAAATCTAATTATTTTACAAGTACAATAATATCAATACAGGCAGTAATAATTACATGAAATGACTACATTACCAAGAAATAACATTTCAAACCCTTCCTGAATACCTGAATCCAAAATCTACAAAATCATACTCTAAATCAGGAAATGAAATGGATGCCTACATGAGCGAGGCATTCAGTTGATGAAGAGAATAGTTACAAATTTAATATAGTGAATATTTAAACTAATATGGAGTATTATAAGACAATAATTAAATCAGATCAAACGCAATATATATGCAGTACATGACATTAGGAAATGACTGAGTATTGCATAGATGCAACAGAATTTTTGTATAAAACCAAATGAGCTGAAAGGGAAACCTTCAAACAACTTTGTAATCATATTGAGAAAATCCTAAAAAACACACCAGCTGGGATTGTATCGTACAAACAGGTAGTGACTGTGTTCTCTGGTAATAACAGCATTCAAGACACACTTCATAACAAAAAACATTTCATAGCTTTCTAAACTTGAAAACTTGTTCTTCGGATTTGTAAACAACGAGGACCCGTGCATTATACGGTTTCAATGCACGACGCGGAGTCTAAAACACAGTGTTGTTCCTCCTTGAAGTGCATCAAAACCATATAATGCACAGGTCCGAGTTGTTCAATCCGCTCATGCCATGGTCCCACACAGTAAACATTTTATAACAAGTTTATTTTTTACACAAAACTTGCTAAATGCTAAAAAGTATAGGAACTATTTAATGTTGGCCTCGATGTACTATTTATGCTAAACAAACGTTCCATGCTACAGCGTGATTCTCTCATTCACCTGTCAAAAGTCAGCTGATCTGAACCAGTTGATTAGGGCGTTCCTATGGTGACGCCCGTAGCGGAGTTATATAACTGTGATTTAACTTGCAGAACTACGTGTGCGTATATACGAAAATAATGCACGTCAGTTGGCATTAGAATCCTCACTGACCATGGTATAATATTCATTATATGAATTTCTGGAGCCGTTTGACCTGCAACGTCCCCGAGGCTGAGAAATCACACTTCTCAACTTTGTGTTCCCGGTTGGAGCATCACGTGACGGCTATGTTTTGTTTCCCGGCACCACGTCATACACTAGCACTGGCTGTTTTGATCGTGCACCATGACTGATCCAAACAAAACCCAAAAGGACATTATCAAGATTAAATGAAAATAAACTAAATATAACTAAATGTATACATAAAGTAACTAAATAATCTAATTGTGTAACTGAGGCAAAATATTGCTGAAACTGCACTTATTTCATAATGTTTTCTTAAAGAATGATTCATTGTTTTATAATTCATGATTGAGGATAACATACTTATAATTATTTGCACTAAAGTAAAGGGAAAATGTGGAATTTTCATTAGTCAAATGTTGTTATGCTGTAATTTTACTTGTCCAGCCCACTTGAGATCAGATTGTGTTGTATGTTGTATGAGTTTGACACCCCTGTCTTATATTTATTCAAACCATTAAAAAATCTAAAAGTTCAGCCATTCCTGAAAATATATGCCATGAGTTTTGGTATTTCTAACATAAAGTTTTTAAGTTATTAAGTATTTTGTAAAACTTTAAAGCATAAAAATGACAAGATTGGTGGATGGAGAAGCAAAGTGCCCAAGTTGAAAAGTGAAGATACATGCATGATCAGCTGAGTCCTCAATAAGCATTTCCCCTGTGATAAGACATTTAAGGCTTTCATGTTTAAATATTTGATAGGTTGAAGTTGAGTATTGCAGTAAAAAAAAGGTTGTGTCACCTCCCAAAGTTTGATAGGCTGCTAAATGGACATATCAACTTTAAAGTAGCATACATGCATGTACAGTTTTCCTTGAATGCCCTTAGTCCAGTCCTTGAGATCTACTATCCTGCAACCTTCTCCTATTCACCTGAATCAAATGGCTGAATTCTCTCTTGAATGTCATCCAGCTCTGCAGAGACTGTGCATGCCACACCACCACTTTGGAGAAATGGTGTGATCATGCAGAACTGATTAAAAGTGGTGTTCTTTTCCTTGTCGATAATAATAATAATAATCTGCTCTGACGTTTACTCGAATCAACTACACATTTGCCTACGTGCATGTTTTTTTGTTTTTTTTTGACAAAGGTGCTTTTGCCTTATAATAGTTCAAGCTTGCTTTATGTAAATAAAAATAAAAAATTATGAATTTATAAACCTTTTGGATTTTGCATTATTGCATTTTTCTAAAATTGCACATTTATCTATCAAGCTACATTTAGGCCTACTTGTGTAATATTTTAGCGTTGTTGCAATGGGCTACAATCTGATTTTAACTTTCGCTTTTCCTGTACTTTTATCGAAGACACATTCGAAAAACATCACCGACACCAAGAAATACATTTCCTCCAACAAAGTTTTTTTTTAAATAAGCTATGAAAAGTCTTTCCATGTCATTTTCCGGTTAGCGCAGGTAATGAGGTTTTCATAACAGTCCAAAACTTTGAAGAAATCCTACCAGCTTTGAAAACCCAGCCCAACTTTCATTCTTCTTCAAGGTGCAGCATGCCGTGAAAGTGCGTCATCAGCATCACTGTGGTGCGTTCAAGTATCTTAGTTGATTCGTCAACCCGAGACTAGAGATTAACCCCAATAAATTGACATAATTTTACCCAAACTATTTTACAATCCCTATGTTTGTTACAAAATAGATGTCAAAACAGCCTGAAGATAGATCTGTCAGACAAGAAATGCCACCTTGTTTAGTAGAATGAGGAACAAATCAGGAACAAGTTGTCAATCATCTTGGACGGGATGACCCCTGTGATTTCAGTGATGGTTTGTTCCGTGATTTCTTGTCCACATCTTCTGAGTTGTTTGCCCCACTATTTAAGTGTTTTTTTAAGACTTAAAAGAAGAAAAACAACTATAATCCATCTGTGAAATATGGGAAAGTCAGTTATGACTGAATGAATAAATAAATGAGATTTTCATACTTAAAACTTTTCCATCTGACATGGTTTCTACATATTATCCATTTAAGAATTCCACACTTCTCCAGACTTAATTTCCAGAATTGTGTCATAGATCATAAGGGGAAGCTTAACAGTGACTCCAGATCTGAAAGGTGAAGCAAATACAAAAGTATATTTAACTGTTTCTAATTGGCTGAAGGTGATTACACTTCTGATGGTAAAAAATGAGGCAGATATAATAAAACTTTGCTTCCACTGAGAGAAATAAGGACAGAGTAGGTTATGTTTTAGGCATAAGGGTGTCATTAATGAGTGTAATGGTTAACCATGATAAGTCTGCATATAATTCTTTTTAACCTTAGTTCACTTAACAAAGCAGTGTAAAATGTGTTAATCACTCATTCAGACTGAGCTGACAAATATACGTGCAGCTGTCATTGGCAGAAAATTGCCCAGAGACAAGTCAACATACAGAGAGGCTGTCGACTGAAACACCAATTTTGCAGTTAATGGGCAACCACTTCTATCACAACTGATGTCCACTCAGAGCACCTGCAAAACTGTATGGGAGTGTGTCCATGACTTCTTAGTAACTCAAAACATAGACCTAAACGTAGATGGAAATGGCTATAATACTAACCTCTACGTTTTCGAAATGTATAACAAACCAAGAAGAGACATCATAGTAGCCTCGCTCATCTTATGCCATCTGTATGAAAAGTACCCTGCTATTTGGATCAATTTTTCTTGATCCAAAGTGGAGTTTTTTTTTTGTATCTTAAGAAAATTCTAAAAACTCCTTTTTCATGCTGTCTATTTTGATGTCCAGATCTTTAAAATAAAACTAAATAAATCAAATCAAATCTAAAACTTTTCAAGACTCCACAGGAACCCTGTTAGAGGTCAACTATTTATGATAACAAAATTACAACTCTCACTTCCTTTATTGGTTTTCAAGAAAGACATTACAAAAATCACAATGTCTACCCCAACCAAGCTCAGTGGCATCTTATCTTGTTTCATCCAACAATTCATGGCAAATGTAATGACAATTAAATGCAATAAAAATGTCAAAATAAAATAAAAACTGTATCATTTGCTGCTTCACATCATTTAACACCAAAGAGACAAAAACAATGTTTTAGTAATTCTTTCATGACATGCACACCAGAAAATATCTCAACAGTGAGTTCTAGAGAATCATCTCTACACAGTAAAAAGACAAAAATGATAGGTGACTGCTTATAGTTAAACAATAGGCATCCAACTGTCCAAATTTGAAAAATACTAACACTAATCCCTGACTGGTCGCATCCCTCAACCCTACGCTGATTTCACAAAGGCCGTTTTGTAGTCGTGTTTTTCCTCCTCGACGGGGTTGTGTGAGCTGGACTTGGCTTGTTCTGATGCGTTTTCCTTCGGGCTGCGATCGCAGTCTTTGTTCCTAGCTTCTGTGAGATCTTCTTCTGTGGTGAGCTTCTCCGGCTCAGCTTCTTTTTTCTGAACATCCACTGGAGTAGAGGGTAACGACTCTGGCTCTGGGATTGGCTGTGGGTAAGAGGAAAAAAGATAAACAACGTATGCAAAATGAAAGTACTTCAGTAACAAGACGCATGTCCAGGCTGACATTTTCTACCACCAACCAAAGTTCAAGAGTGTAAATCAATTTGTTGTCCAGCTGATTACAAACACCGAACAAATTCTGAACAGAACAAAAAAACCCAACCATTACCTGTTGGACCTCATCTTGTCCAACTGTACAGCTGAGACAACAAAGGCTTTTAAATCTTGATAAGACAATTAAAAGGAACTAGGGGGCAGGATTTGTAAAAGAATACACATGCATGTCCAGTTTTTTATACTAATGCAGGGGTGTCCAAACCTTTTGCAAAGAGGGCCAGATTTGGTGAATTAAATTTGTGAGGGCCGACCATTCAGCCTGACAGTCTTTGAACCATTAACCTAAAACTATTTTATTACATTTTTATTGAAAATGGCAAACTTTTCATTTCAGAACACAAATAAATCTAAAATTTATTTTTTTTCCTAAATCACTGTCTTTTATATTTAAGACCACATAAAATTATTAAAGAGAATGTCTGATTTTTTTTTTAAAGATTTAACATATGTAAGTTAATTTGAAACATGACATATATCCTCACAGTAAACTTCTAAAATCAAAACATGTGAAAAGGAAAATAACAGGAACATTTGTATTATTCAGAAGTACAAAAGAAATCCTCGTATCACTTCTTCTTCTTTTTAATTGAACGTCAAAAATGGAGGAAAAGCTTTTTTATGTTGAATCAGATGTCAAAAAGTAAAAAGGGAGAAATGGAAAAATGGGCTGTCAGACCAAATTTGATTTAAATGTTTAATGTGACAGGTTTATGAGACCTGGTTTGATTGTCAATTAAAAAACAAAGAAATAAAAAAATGCATGGAGGAAAGACTCATTGCAGATTAAAACATTTGGTTTAGAATTTTTTCAGCTCAGAAGACTGAAAAATAACTTGCCTGCACTAATGTGAAACCTGGACTTCAGCATGTTGGCCAGGTCTGGTTTTGATGTAAGATGTGTCACAGGTGAAAGTGCAGCCAAAAGTCTACGGCTATCTCCTGGTGAAATATAAAA
This sequence comes from Leptatherina wallacei, assembly GCA_028567055.1. NCBI lineage: Eukaryota > Metazoa > Chordata > Actinopteri > Atheriniformes > Atherinidae > Leptatherina > Leptatherina wallacei. The sequence goes on along the minus strand of JAOXYM010000010.1, from coordinate 12,777,300 downwards.
TGGTGTTTTTGTCCATGTGTATTTTATACTTTCATCAACAGAGCTGGCGGCCTTGCTTTTATGACATATAGGCTGTGGGCCGGTGGAAATTTGAACACGGGCCACATATGGCCCCCAGGCCGGACTTTGGACATGCCTGTGCTAATGGGTGATGAAACCGATGTGACGTCAATTAACGCTGCATGCGACAGCTTTGATACAGGAAGAAGATAGTCGAGGTTTTTTCAACTACTGTTTGGGGTAGTAATGGATTCTTCCGCAGCCAGCAAACAACCCAGCACCCACTAAAATGTGGCACTAAGAGGAAAGAAATTTTATCAGCGGCATCTCGTGAGTCCAAACAAAGATATGATAGAAGTCGGGCAGCCAGCCGAATATACAGTGCAGTGCTGTGAATATGGACAGTCTGTGAAGAGTTTGTGCGAGTGAGTCTCATTTCTTCATCCTGCCCCTAGTGCCTTTAAGTCAAAGCATGTCATTATTATCATGTCATTAGGTTTTATAAAATGTCTCTTTAGTAATGGGCTGCATGCATTTATGTAACTGGTCAGGGAGTGAGCCTTGTTAATGCCTAATTTTATTCCTGTTAACTGTATTTCAGTTCACTTCAGACAACTTTATTTATCCTTAAAAAGACAATTCAGATGCACACAGACTTTTGTCCATCCACAATCATATAAACACTTTAGGGCTAATTTACGCTTAATGTTTAAAACAAATATGAAAAGAGCCTTCTGTCCATCCTCCGCGTTCATTCTGTCAGTATTTCAAAGTGTTTTCAGAGAGCTTGCAGGTGTGTAGCCAAACACAAACTCGCTACTGAACCACTATGATCCCTTATTTTGCCATTTTGGGGGCTTTATTTGATTTGGAGATTGCTGTGTATAAACAAAAAGTTATTTATCGTCCCTGGTATCAGCTGTTCTCTGTAATTTTCTGTTCTGTTCTCTCGATGTAATTTTTACCCGCAAAACAGCACTGGCAGGTACCAGACCCGTTGCAGGACTCTGGGCCAAGGTAAAAAACCTCTGTAAATCCAAACATCACTGTGTGCATAACAGGGAAATAGGCAATTTATTATAATTTCAGAACATTGGCCTGATAAATAAGAAAAAGAAAAACATGCCACACCAGTGTTTACATAGCACCGGATATGAAATGTACAAAACTGAAAGAAAATAAAAATAAAATAAAAACTAGGTCACCGCAACATTGCTTTCATAAACGGAAGTATCCATCGGACTATTAAAACAGGCAAACCAACAATCAGCTGGATGACACAAACACTCCATCATGATTCTATGCAATGTAAAAACAAAAAGCGAAGGTTATGACAAGGCAACTTGTGGGAAGTACGATTTAAAATTATGTAGACATGCAGAAATGAAAGTCCATGGTACACTGAGCAACAGAACGGAAAATAGCTTTGCACATAAGATTTTTTTGTGTAACCTTAGTGGGGAATAAACAGTAACAAAACAGAGAACAATTCTAAACACGAAACATTTTTATTTTTCTCATAGTTAAACAAGGGATGGGGGGTCCAATAAAATAGGCCCAAATTAAGCCCTGAGAGTGTGTGGACAGTGACGTTTGACAATGTTTTGAAACAAACGGACCTCTTAATGTATGTAAAGTCAGGAGAAATGAGCCCTTCAGACCCATTTATGCTGAATGCAAAAGTCCACAATTTGGTCCGTTTTTGACCCTGACGGATATGTTATTTTCTGAAACTGAGCTCGGACATGAACTCTGTGCTTCCCTCTAGTGGATGTATTGGCTAATAACCATGCTAATGTAAGGGACTCATGAAAGTATGAAGGCAGCGACATTTGAAACGGACATACATAATTAATTACGTATGTAAAGGGAGCATAAATGGGCCTTGAGACTCTTCCTTATATTTCTAAGAGTGCCTCCAAGTGGCAACAAAAATATTCCACAAGCAGATCTGTTTGTAGAGCTGCACAACACACCAAAGCAGAGCAGTTGCAGAGCAATGCTGGGACTATGATACCATGATATGCGCTGCTACACTTTCAAACATTTAACAACTTCAGCTTCATCAAAACTGAAGCACAATTCAGGATACGTAATAAAAACATTGAGGTAAATTAAAGTAGTGTATTTCAATGATTGACTTTAGACTATGCTATAAAAGAGACTGGGGATGCACCGATACTCTTTTTTAGGGTTCCGATCCGATACTGATATCTGAAATTTGGGTATCTACCAATACCCATATTTACAGATACCAAATCTTTTATGTGAATAGTAAGATTTTTTAAAGACAACACAAGTAAAAGCCTTTAAACCAGAACCCTCCCAGAATTCCTCGCCCCAACTCCAGACATTACAGGACAGGCCAGTAGGATGAGTTACCTGAACCTTTTGTTGGAGGAAAACCTGTATTTTAAACTTCATGTGGATAATTACTCACCAAATTTTAAATTTAATTTTAGTTCTTAATTTTCACCCATTTTAGTGACAATCTTTAGATTCTGACATTCAAGGAATAAATGGCAAAAAACAACTATGAACAATGAGAATTTGTATATTCAATAACTTTGTCAAATAAAATCGGGAAGCCTTGCTGTTCTCCGACTTCCTAAAACTACAAACATTTTCATTAAAACTGGTAATATTTAGTACGCAAAGAACAGAGGAAATATGATCATTTCAACCTTTTTATGCTGCAGGAGGTTATACTGACTGCACGGGATTTTGCACTTTCCTTTTTTTAGATTCCCATCGTTCTTGATCAGATAATGTGGAAATATTCTGTAAAGGATTTTATAAAGATGGATCCATGCTGGATTTTACAACATGCAGGACCTTGTAGGAATAAATGTCCACATGAATAAGTTCACTGAAACCCAAACCCTGAAAGTTACCTGCAGAGGAAGGTGGAGCGAAGTTTATGAGCCAGAAATAATTCTGCCTTCTGTCTGCACCGCAGTCACATCAACCCCATGCACGCTGATACTGTGCCCAACAAGCCGTCATAGAAATCGACACTTTTTACCAAGAGGCTAAAGACAATTTAGAGGTTTCAGCGCAGACAGCGTCTCCTGTCCTGCTGCCACTTTGTGTTGCTGCTGCTTCTAAACTTCATAGAAAAAAAACATCAGTTTAGAAAAAAAATCGATTTTTTTACTGCACTGAAACTCTTTTATTTGACTTTACAGATCCGTGGAAGGTTATTATATGCCGATCACTCAGACCGATCAGCTGCTGTGTGAAATGATTCAGTTATCAGAGACCTGGCGATGCTGATGGCAGTAGGTTATAATTTTATAAATATTATTTCCATAAGTGCACTCAGTAAACCTACAACAGAGACCAGAGTTAAAAGTTAAGGCTGGTTTATACTCCCGCGGGGTCTGCGTCAGGTCAGGTCCGCGGAGCTGATGCAGAGGCAGTGTGTGTTATACTCGAGCGTAGGGTAAGACTTTTTTTTTAAGTCGCTGTTTCTTTTCCAAATCTGCAGGTAGTGGTAGGGCTGGGATCTGGTGATAAACGCCACAGGGCGGAGTATTTAATGGTTTAACAAAACAAGATTACTATACAAACATTACATGTAGTGATCAGTCTTTATCGGAGGCTGTTAGTAGACAGAGCTGCAGAACACCCTGCTGATTTGCACGAGTCATGGTTTGGCTTCTCTGGATTTTGATGCTGCTGCTGAATCAGTGATGTAAAAGTTTTATGTCACTTTTGCCGGCAGTTTAAATGTAGTCAAATATCCGGAAACAAGTAATCACAATCTGACCAATCACAAGGGAGTACGTCTGCGTTGCTGCGTCCATGTAGCTGGGATGCACGTCTGTTCTGAAGAGGTGCGCGTCGAGCCTCTGCAGACCTACGCAGAGCCTACAGCGGTGATGCCGTAACCAGCCTGACGCGGACGACGCGCGAGTATAAACCGGCCTTTAGAACGGGAGGAAAGGCAAATTCAGCCTTGTGGAAACTTTAGTTTCTCTATGAGTTCTACTGTTAACAAACGCTGGATTTAAACATTTAATTAGCGTACTTGAGCCACGCTACAGTATGCCCAGCAGGTCGTATTTTACAACAAAAGTGTTGCCCTCCATGTATGAAGACGTTAAAGAAAAAGTTTTGGGGGGTCTATTTTATGAGTAG
>JAOXYM010000010.1:12755586-12773057 GCA_028567055.1 Leptatherina wallacei | reverse complement strand
AAATTTGACCATTTGTACCTAATGTGATACGTTACACTAGATTGGAAATTGCATCACTTATATGCAGCCCATCTTTTGAAATAAGACTTACTGTAAAAAAATTGTTATGAATAAATCTGATGATTGTAGAATAAATTTGTCTCAAAATAGTATAGGCCTCTGTGCCGTAAGAAAAAGAAAAAAAGAAAAAAACGAGAATCGAATCGTGGCCCTATAATCAAAAATTTTATGGAATCGAGGATTTAGAGAATCGTGACACCCCTATAATACAGATATTGGTATATGTGCATCCCTTAGCAGAAACATGTCCATAGTCACTCTGCATTCACTCAAGACTTACAAATTGTATCTCTTTAATGTGCATAAAATGGTCTGCCTTGCTAAATAAGATCTATCATTCAAAAGATGTAACACATAATACACAGGTTAAAGTGACTGTTCCAGGATTCGCTACATCTGGTCCTGTGCCTTTCTGGCCCAAAATGATCTCTCACCTCAGTGAAACCTAGACCACAGTGTCTCCGGTCTCGCCCTGACAGCTTTCCGTCCATGCTCTGCTGGTACTGCATCTCCAACTCCTGGTTCATCTTCTTGTCTTCCTGCCCTGCAGAGGAGACATCAGTCACAACAGGCACATCCAGCCATTACAGCTCTATCCAAGTGTGAATAGAGCTGCATGGCAGATGTGTATTAGGGAAGACAGATTAATTGTACTGGCCGTTTAAATGAGGCAGCCTGGGTACGCAGAGCGGGAGATCAGTATGACAAACGTTGAATTTATGATAGCAAAAAAAAAGAAGCTCACCAGTACGGAAGTGAGACGTCGATTTGTGGTCACCGATGACAAGACGTCCAGTCGGTTCTTTCTGGAACATAAAAAAAATGATTAATTGTCACAACTTCTGCCAGACAAAAGCTTTAGAAAAGTTTTATTTAGTTTTCTCTTACAGACTACAGGTTTATAATAAATTTATTTAAAAGAAAGATGTTATAAAAAAACAAAAGAACAATAAACATGGCACGCACCTTGCTTGCACCCATCAACCGTAGAAACTTTTGCTTCCTTTCATCACTTCCCAAATCAGCAGATGCCCACTGAGTAGATTCCTGCCAACACAAAATATTCCTTTTATGTGAAACGTCTTTCTAAACAAGCAATAAAGGCTGTTTCTAACATGGGAAGCCATTTCTGTACTGAGCTAAGTCTATATGAAGAGCAGTGTGACAGTTCATCAAATAGCTGATCAAACGATTATTAGGTCATTTTAAAAACACACTTCCAAAGGTTGAGATCGTATGAAAAATAATAAAATTAAAAAATTAAAATTAAAAAAAAAGAAGATTGATTTGATTTTACTGCGGACAGCATGAACCCAAGCTGACATTAAATGTTTTATCTGCTGAACATTAATTTTGAGGCACAATTGGAAGGATACAGTTTTAGAAAAGAAAATTTCCACTGACAAAGACAGATAAGCTCGGTTGAAGCGTTTTTGGCATATTGTTTAGAGGGAATGGAAACAACTTCCCAAATTTTGTCTGGCCTAGCAAAGATTAAAAAGATTAGGTTTTCCAGATGTTTCTCCATACGAGCTGACAAAAAATAAATTGTGGTCATACCAGTCAGTTTTCCTGATTGTTTTAGGAAGAAATGGATGCTGTGTGTTCTGGTCCAACAATAAAAAGGCTTATCCAGACTGTTATCAGCAGCAAGTCCAAAAGCCAGCTTCTGTAATGTTACTGGGTTGTATCAATGCTCTTGGCAAAGCTCATTTGAAAGGCAGCATTAACATTATTTAATACAACATACAGTGCCAGCCCCATTGGGCCGCCTTTAGCTTTGAATGTGCCATTCACTGTGGCATTGTTTTTGATAAGCTTCTGCAAAGTCACAAGATTTATTTCCATGCACTGTTGCATCCAAGATCTTGTATTGATGATTGGAGAATCCGACTACTGCACAAAGCATTCTCCAGCACATATGAAATATTCTAAATGGGGCTCATATCTGGACTCTGTGGTGGACAATCCATGTGTGAAAACAATTTGACCCCGATGAATCCTGGCATCATCATTTTGGAATATGGCCGTGCCATCAGGTAAGAAAAAAAATCAATTGATGGAATAACCTGCTCATTCATTATATTCAGGTAGTCAGCTGACCTCATTCTTTGGGCACACAATGTTGCTGAACCTAGACCTGCTGACCAACTGCAGCAACCCCAGATCACTGACTGCCCTCATAGGCTTGTACAGTAGGCTCTAGGCATGATGGGAGCATCACTTCATCTGCCTCTCTACTTACCCTGATCTGCCTATCACTCAATCTGGACACATCAGACCACATGACTTTCTTCCATAGCTCAAAAGTATAACCTTTATGCTCCCTAGCAAATTGAAGCCTTTTTCTCTGGTTAGCCTCACTGATTAGTGGTTTTCTTATGGCTACACAGCTGTTCAATCCCAATCCCTTGAGTTCCCTTTGCATTGTCCATGTGGAAATGCTTTTACTTTCACTATTAAACATAGCCCTGAGCTGTAGTGTTGTTTTTCTTTGATTTGATTTCACTAAATGTTGAAGTGATCGCTGATCAAATTATCTCAAGAATTTTTCCAACCTCATTTCTTCTTCAAAGACAATGGTTCCCCAGTATCCTTCCAGTTTTTAATAATGCGTTGGACAGTTCTTAACCCAGTTTTAGTAGTTCTCTCTGCTTGATGCATGCCAATGATTTGACCCTTCTTAAACAGACCAACATCTTTTCATGACCATGAGATGTGTCTTTCGACATGGTTGTTTAAGAATGGAAAAGCTACTCATTGCATCACCTGAAGATAATCGCCCATACAGTGATTATCCAATAGGAGGCTTGTACCTATTTGCATAGTTAAATCCAATGGCAACTTTTTTTTCGCCAGGCTATATATGTTACTTTTGAAATATCTTTTTTTCTTTTCTTTTAGGGACACCCACCTACCTTTAAAACAACAAAACAAAAAGAACACAACAATGTAAACCACACATTACAAAAAGGCATGGCTGCAGAAGAAGAGGGTACAAATACTGAACTGTCCACAACTGAGAATGTGAAGAATTTTGAAACAAAAGTATGCCACAAAGACTACCTTATACCGTTGTACACTGTAAGAGGTGTCTGCTGGAAAGTGATAACCGTATAAATAAATAATAAACATAATGGTTAAAATTCTTTATTGCTTGTTATCCTTAATGCCAGTATGTTTCTCAAGTATTGCGAGAAGGAATGGTGATATTACAAAGTGGTAAAAACTTAGATGCCCCAAATCTCTGCAGTATGAAAAGCAGGAATGAATATTAAAAACAGAAATGTAAATAGGCTGACGAAGCAAAACCTGAAAAATGTTTTGGTTCATACAGTCTGACATGAAATTAAAATAACTTATTTCTTTGTGGGTTTTTTTTCTGTTTTCTTCTTCTTTTGTCTTCAACTTTCCAACATTTTCTGATTTGGGGGCTGAAAAACAGATTTTAGATAGAGACTCTGTAATGTAAATGTGTTTTGAACTGCTGAACTGAACACTAGACCACACTACTGACACCGGAATGCTGTGGATTTTTCTAACTTATTATTAGTCAACAAATGAATAAATGAACAAAAGTTCAGTTTAATCGTTACTTGCCATCAGAAAATTACAGATCTATGGGTTTTACATCATCGGTCGCCCAAATGGATTTATTTGCTGTGCTGAAAAATGAACGAAATCAATCTGATAGCAGCACAATGAGTCTAAATGTCAAATCAAATATATAACAAATGGAGGTCACAATGAGGATGTACAGCGTATATTTTGCACATTAAAAGATGTACGACTGCATATCTTATTTTCATAATCTAGAATGTAATATGAGCACAGGAATATAACGGATACTCCTAAACCTGCAGACAAAAGATTGCTTATTTCGGTCAAACATTTTGAATCAATTTGAATTAAAGTCCATTAGTCTTACACCGATTTAACACTATAGTGTATTAAATCGGTGAGTAATACACTTTAAGCTAAAGAGTTTCAAGTAAGCATAAAACGGTGAGTAAACTTTGCTGAGACTGCAGCGTGGTCAAGTTTCTTGATAAAGCTCATGGAAACCTAACGTTAGCCAACCGGCTAACTCAACGCCAATCATTTTTAATTATTCAATGTCTTTCCCAGGTATTAGTAGCACTTTTTTCTATTTTACTCACTTGCGTTGGGGAAGCAGGTCGTTTTGTGCCATGCTTATCGTCTGGTGAACTCATTGTGAACAACACCTTTCTTAGAATGTCGACAGAAATCTCATGCCACCTAGCAGAAGCTAGCTGAATTTGTCAACAATCTGACTAATTCAACGCCACTTCCTGCCTTCTTCTTCTTCTTCTTCTTCTATGGTATTATTATGGTGGTTGCGTTAGCTTTGTGCTGACACTTTGGAGGAATACGCTGCTTCGCCTTGGAGGTGAAACATTAGGCCTACAGCCAAATTCTTTATTAAAACTCTAGCTGGTCTTGTAATATTGGTTTATATACCTTCCATGAGGTTTTATTTCAAACAAGTGGGAAATACATTTTGTTTTTGGTTATTTCTTAACATTTGATTTTATAAACATTTATGCAAGCCACTATTAATTTTATAAAGAAATGGTTCATGTAGACCAATGGTTTAGCCAAAACAAAAATCAGCTTAATAAACAAATAAACAGACAAAAAGACAATGTGTTTTCAAGACGATATTTCTCCTTTCACAACACCGAGGACTTGAAATCTCCCCTTTGGAAGAATGCATGAGCAATCTTTTTTATTTATTTATTTATTTATTTATTTATTTATTTATTTATTTATTTATTTATTTATTTATTTATTTATTTATTTATATTTTGGGCAGAACGGGGTTGGCTGTCACATTCACTCGACCTTGGACCCTAGAGTGCGCTGTTAAAACATGTTAAGTGCAGAAATTTCCAATAGTCACAGATTATCTAATGTTCATTAGGGCTTTTAGTGTTTTTCTCATCAAAATGTAACTTTTAAGTTTTTCTATGTTGTCTTATGTCTCTATGTTCTTTTCCCCAATGGGTTAATGAAACACTTACTGGCATGTAAAAGTATAAAGTGAGAGCTACCCATGGATGGTACCATATGGAGATGGTGTTCACGTCCTCTTTGTTCACGCATAATGCATGATGTGATACATGAAGTCCCTTCTTTTGTTGTAGAGAGAAAAATGAGGAGGACATTTGTCAGAAAGAAGACCTATAGGGCAAAACACCACCCGATGTAAAGCTCGGGCAGTCAGAGCCAGAGCAGTGGAGCCTCTGAATAACTAGCATACTGATTTCTGTGTGTGTGTTTTTTTTAAATATTCGCTGAGTTCATGGCATATGAGCTTGTTGTCTCTATGTGAGGTTGTTTTGACTAGAATATTAAATTAAATGTTTTAAATTGAAAGGTTTTTATTAACAAATAATGTTTTTATTTGTTTTTTTTTTTTTTTAAGAATCGCATTGAGATTACATTGAGATAACCAACCCCACAATGGGGATGGTTGTCACATAGGCACAAGTTGCAGGCTTGAGGAGCTAAAGGTCCGTCTATCGACCTGGAACTTTTTCCGTTAGCCTATTGAAATGGAATCAACTGAGGCTAAACGATTTGGAGAATTGAAATGAAAGGTAGAAGGTAGAAGGTGCGACAGCCAACCCTGTTCTCCCAGCCAGGCTTAATAGTAACTATAATTTCTTCTTCATATATTGCTGTCGACATTATTTTCTGATTTACTGAGTGTTTAAAAGTCTAACTAAAGAATCCCGTTTTAGTCAGTGATCTGAAATTCCATCCATGTTTTTCCCTTTCAATGTTTAATATGCCTTATCTTTAATGATCAAAAAATGAAAAGTGTGGATGAATATGACAGCATGTAAGCCTACACCTATAAACTTGGGGAGTTTGATAGATAGACGATTTTTTTCTTTCTTTCTTAAAACCCTATCCATTTGTCCCTTCCCTCGCACTAGTTAAACCCACCGGGAGCTACATTTTTTAACCAACATTTAGAAAGGGGTTTTAGGTGATTTGCTAAAAACAGACTTACTGCTACCTGTTAATCTTTGTTTTGCATTTTTTGTATTTTTTGACAAAAAAGACCAATGAGACCGAGTTCTGATTTTACACCTTGTAGTGACGACATTAAGATCGTTTGATTAGTAGACACGAGAAACAAAAAAATTATTCTGATCAAAGGATCTTGTATATTAATTATCCCACATCTGGAGCCTATCCCAGCAGTTCAGACAGCTAACAAACAATAAAATTACTGACAATGCAAAATAAGTTACTTGCTTTAATGTATAACCAAAATAAATCTTAAATATTTTCAATATTTTCAAAATTTTTTACACCTAGTGTATCTCATTCCAGTTGCCGTCACATTAGTAGATTCGGTGTAAAGACGAGGAACGCCTGCACTAAAACCGCCGACAGGGGGCGTCAGAGTAAATGTAATGCGGAAGGAGCCCACGGCGCTCACACCTCTGACAGGAGGTTGAAAACTTCATCTGTGTTGCACATCATCACCGACAAAGAACAAGAGTTTGAGTTTAACATTTTTCCTTCTCTCTCGTGCGGAAACATATGTTTATTCACCAGAGGGAATCAACTGGGTTATATTTTCTTTTTAATGAAGTTAAGAACAGATAAACTTTACAGGTCTCAATATTGGGATGAAAAGAGGGGAAATGTTTAAAAAGACAAGACTTGTTCCCAAATTTACTTCCAAATTTGACTGTAAAATCATATGTTTCTTTTCCCCATAATTAATTACAACTAGGGAAGTATTTCTCGATTCCCTATCAAATAAATGAAATGTATACTTTGTTCTGCTTTCCACAAAAAAATAACCTGAAGAATTATTATGAATAATTATTATTATTTTGCACGTCTTTAAGTTTGTGGTTTTTTTTCTGACACGTAACCGTTTGGACGCACAAACTTGTCTCTAATACAGTGAAACTTTTCACTATGGTGCCACGTGCACATGCACGCACGCGCGCGCTCTTGGTTAACTTCAAAAAGTAAGGAAAGGTGAATGCAAATGAAAAAAGAAAGTATTTGTTTGAAGACAATACACTCAAAGAAAGTGACACCGACGGGCAGTAAGATAAATAGCCAAGTGAGAGAGAGCGGGTGTGAGAGGGGGAGGGAGAAAGGGAGGGAGAGGAGGGGTTATCCTGCTTCTGCCTCTTTGCCCGGCAGTGCCCTGCACTCTCACCAAGCTTCTACATAGTGCCGGACAGGAAATAAACCCAAAATACTTTTTGAATAATCTTCACTGACAGCTCCTTGGGCTCAGCGTCACTTCTGACACCGACACCCAAGTGTTTGATTTTACTTTCAGATCCTTGGCGGAGCGCAAACAGAGCAGAGGAGTTACCAAAGTCCCCCCATTACACGCTCCAGCGATGGTGACTTTACGCACGGGATTTGACGGCTGTTTGAACTGATTCCTGTCTCCGTGTCTCCACTGTCACCCACTCACTGACAATCTTCACGTTTGGAAGAGAAGGGCAAGCGAATGTGGAAGAAGTGAAAGCAGGTAAGAGTCCTGTTGCATCTGTGTGGGGGCAGCGCCGGGTCTGCTTGTTTTGAAAAGTCGGTGCGCACTCTGCCTTCTCCGCTGAACAACAAACAGCGATGACAGCAGCAGATTCTGGCTGCATCACTGCGTCTGAACCTGAACTTGGGACAGTGATTAGACTCGCAAAGAAAGCAAACTCTAAGTTGTTTGAATTTATTTTTTCTAAGAAAAAGTTGCTTAAAACAGGATTCAATTGTCGTTGTTACTGACTTAAACTTGGATCAAGCCACATAACAATTTTTAGATTAAAAACAACAATAAATCCGACAAGTTATTTGGGTACAAGCATTCGTTCATTCTATTACGCACTTGCAAATAATAAGAAATATGGGTTCGTTTCTGTCTGCGTTGTTCCAAAATGAGTACAAGAAAGAAAGAAAGAAAGAAAGAAAGAAAGAAAGAAAGAAAGAAAAAAGAAAGAAAGAACTTTTTTGACAAGTTCTGATTTCATCACTTACGTCACTTTTGTCCAAGCTGGCAATGGGATCATTACAAACAAACTTATATCAATAAATCAGTCAAAGCGCAGAAACATGTGCTACAATGTAACTCCTAAATATTTATCACTTAATCCTACATTTTTATATTCTTTAATGACACCCAAATTAAATGTGGACAATCTAAGGTTAATTTCTGCCATATGGAATATGTAAGACACTGGGCGAGATATGCAGAAGCATGTCATCCTCCGCTACATCCTTGCTACATTTACTGTTAACAACAAAATAGACACGGAACTCAATAAAAAAATGTTCTGTGGGTTCAGGGCGCATTTAGAAAGAGTTCCTGCACAAAACTTGTTGCGTGAACTAACTGTGGGCCATTAAAAAGACGTTTAGAATTAAAAATAACTCGTTTAGAATTTACTTTTAAGAAATCAAAGAGCTCTCACAGTCATCCCATCACTCAGACCCGCTCTGATCCCTTCAGGTTTCTTTCCCCCTTCGACCACGATCGTGAACGCTCTGTGGTCCTCGTGCACATTTCGGCCCACAATCAAACAGTGGAGCCATGCACACACGCACTCACTTTCACACATGCATGCGCTGGGATATAGAGAGAAATTAGGTTGCAGTGGAGAGAATCCACATCTTCAAGACCCAAGTTAATTCTCCCCTCTGGAGGTCAGCGTGATTGACCCCAGAAGAATGCGAGTCATAAATTAAAATGGACCCTAAGTCCCATAAGAGACAATACAGGACAGTGTCTAACGGAACAGATAAACTCCTCTGTTAATTTCCTCTTCTCCTTTTTAAAAAAACATCTCACCTCTGATTTGCTTCATGTTGGCCCTCATGGTTAGATGTTAAACATGTCATTTGGGCTTCGCAACTATGCCGCCTCTGAGCGGCAGCGCTGCTTAAGTGTGAAGTTAACTGCGGGTGTTTGAACTTGAGCCATGCGTGCAGGGGCCGGTTTGTAATCCCATGATTGTCCAGCCTTCGGCCCGGGACAATCAGTCTCCCGTGAGGAGACTGCTCCCAAAATTCACGGTGGGGCAGAGGGTACAGGAGGACAAGACGCACAACTACGGCTTGGAAAAGAGTGATAAAGCCACTTCAGGGTGTTCCCCATATTTAGAGTCACGCTACACCTCCGAGATAAGCCTCTGTCCGCCCGCAGATAAGAAGCTTTTAGAGTAACAGAGCGAGCGAGAGAGAGACAGAGATCACACACGCATGACAAAAAATGAACCAGAAAAAACACGCAAAGTCTGGATGTTTCACAGATTTTTTTTTTTAAATAAATGACTGTTATCGACATTTGAATCTCTAAAATATTTAATAATTTCCAAAAATCAGTTTATATTATTTTAACTCACCCACTCTAAAACCCACATCATATCTCCCCTCTCTTCAGAGTTATGATTGCCCGAGTTGACAGATCCTCCAGTTGCCTTTTCGGGCCTGCCCACACCGGCCCTGCGCAGTAAATCACTATCTCCAACAAGTGCTTTAATTGTTTGGACTCTGGCAGAACAATTTATTCCTCCACCTCCTCCTCTCCCTTGTAAGTGAGAGTGTCTGTCTGAAAAACAATCCGAGCTGGGGGGGGGGGGTTCGCTGAAGTTGATCTCCTATGGCATTTTGTTTTGAGCAGGTGGTGCGGGTTGTCCTTCCCTCATAAGGTAAAGTGGCATTAGTGTCCAAATGGCAGACTTATATATAGGCAGCCAATTCAGCACATTGTCCTGGGCTGCGCTCTCTGCGCTGTCCGGGGGAGTCCTGCACCCCCCCCCTCCTTTTTCCTCTTCTTGTGGGCAGCAGCACTGACAGCAGACGGGCACCGGTCACTGTGTGGTCCCTTTACTCTTGTGTCATTTGTACATGGAATTTCTATCATGAAATGTGCGGTAAAATTCTATCTCGTCTGTGTACATTTAGCAAAATCTAATATTAGATTAAGTAGAAATGACTTGAAATGGTTTAAATCTTACTAATCTTACTCTCCAGTTGATGATAGATTTGCAGTCTTTGGACCTGTATTTCCATTCTTATTTTAATTTACTTCTTTAAAAATGTTCAAATAATGATTTTGTGTTCTGCTGTGATGGTCTCATTTTATACGTAGCATCTTCTAATGAAATATTGTTATTTTTCTCTTGCTCACTTCTAGCATTCATACATGTTTGGATGTTTTAAGAAAGAAATAATTGCATATATATATATATATACACACACACACATATTAACTGAATCCTCCTCTGAAAACATTCTTCATGAAATTCAGTGTATTTTTCTTCCCCCCAACATCAAACTTTTCACATGGGTGTTAATGTAGTACAAGGCTAACATCAGGATCTATTTCCCTCGTAGAAAGCAGTCTCTCTGAGATTATTTTTCTATGCCACATGTATTCACTGAAATACTGAGAGGCCCTTTTTTCTGTGCTGGGAGGTGGGAGACTTCTTAGTACTAGAAATAATAAAAGTAGTATTAAAGTTGAAAGATTACAGCTACTAACAGCAGCAAGAACGATGGAGTTAGGCGAGGAGAGAGGAGTGCTCTTGATCCCAGTTCATCCTGATGCATAGAAGAAAAACTGATTTAACCAGATGTTTAGGATGCACTGTGATGTTAGCAGTACTGTTGGTTTATTTACCCTGAACAATGAGCTGGACATATATCTTTTATCCGACCACAGTGTTGGAGATTTTAAGTGCTTCCAGATGTTGTTTTTGTGAGGATGTCATTCACCTTCATTGCAAAAAAAACCCCCCAAACCCTCCGATCCACCATTTTAAGCTTGTGACCGATCCAAAGAGTCTTAATTATTTGTTGTCGAGCTCTTTGAAAAAGACACCAGCCCCCAAATTGGACATGTGTTGTACAAACACAAATTAAACATTTAGCCCTAAGTATTTCTCCCTGGATCCTAAGTGCATATTAGTCAGCCTATACTTATCTCTGGCCAAACGGCACACCCAAATTGCAGTGTTGCTGCTGGAAAAGAAAGGTTGGGGCCCCTGAGAATGAGCACTTGAAGCATGCTGGCAGATGCCCATAAGTTTTTCAACCACAATGGAAGCTTAGGTGTGTTTGTACAGCACAATGTGTGTGTGTTTGTGGACGTTTGACTCTTTTGTGTTTTTTTGTGAGTGTTGACAAAGGAATCTGACAAATGTGTGACTAATTGTGTGTTCTCAATGTTTTTTTAGTGCTTTTACTGATACACATGTGCAAGCGTTTGCACGGATCCTTCATGCACATCCTTTTATATCTGTATAGTATGAAAGCACTTCTCTGAGCGTCTTACTACAGCGTCCTTGCTACAGATGTGCTGAGTGCCTTCTCCGCCTAGATATGTGTGTTTCTTCTTTACTGCAAGTGTGTTTCTTGGGTGGACGTGTTGCTTTGTGGATCCCTCCCCTGTTCTCCTAGAACACACAACCTTGGAAACAGCTTCCTCATTTTCTCCCACAGTGGAGAAAACGGGCCTCCATCTTCATTCTCCTCTCTATTCACTCTTTTTTTTGTGTGTTAACCTTTCCTTTCTGCCGCACATTTTCCAGCACCTGCTCCCCACCATCCCGTTTCGAAGCTTAGAATAAGAGCTTACTTGACACACCAGCTCCTGACACCAGCGTCTCCTCTGCACACACACACAAGTTTGCTTTTCAGTCCTTTTCATTTCTTAGCTTTACATACATTATTTAATCTTTGTTCAATATCATGGTGTCTTCTCTGGCTAATAGAAGCTCAGGTTCATAAAGTTCATCCTCTTTTGAACAATTTTCTCCCCCTTTTTTATGTCTTTATGTATCAGGGTTGATATCCCCGTCTTCAGATAAATATAGTAACAGCTGGCTTAAACCTGCAAAATATGTAAGGTTCATGAATGTATGGCTCAGACTACAGTCTTTGACAAGTGGTTGTTGCACTGTTAACACATTTCCAAACTTGGCATCCCACCTGGGGAGAAAAATAACAAGGGGTGGCTTGAATCCACATTAAATATTCAGATTTTTTTGGTTTTAATATTAAGATTACTCAGAATGAAAGATGAGTATGATGTTTCTGTTTGTGCTCCTTTTTATTGTTTGTTGTGTGTACTGCTCGGCATGGCAACCTGCAGCATCACTGGCTCTGCCATGATGCTTTCTCTCAAGTGGAAAAACTCACCATAGCACTCTCCTCTGAGCTCCCGTTCTTCTGTCGAGTTAAAAGTCATACTTGAAAATGTAGGAACTTAATAACTGAAGTAACATTAAATCAAAAAATCCTGGAAGGAACTGAACAAATCCAAGTCATGGCACACTACATTGACACATCTACGAGGCAGTGCAGGTTGGAGTTTTCCTTTAATGCTGAAATGCTTTTGCCAGATCAGAGTTTGTTTATGCATCTTGAGAGGAAGCAACTGCCTTTTTGAATCACTTGCAAAGAAAGAAGGATGAGAAGCAAAGAGGAATGTGCTTCCAGAAAACAAAACACTTTCATGTCGATCGGAAATGTCCCAAACAGCTAAATGATGCTATTGTTTTTCTCTTAATAACACCTAAAATGAAGGAAAGCATACAGTTTCTCTAAATTATGATAAATGTTTGTGAAAAAAAAGCACTTAAATTAGTGATTGCTATCTAAAAGGTTTAGAAAAAAAGAAAGATGACAACGCTCCAAACCTTTTCTTAATGTCTTTTAAACAAGTAAAGGAAATATGTCCAGGTTCTGGTAGACTTCATGTTTGGTTAAAGAAATGATCTTGTCTGAATAATGAATGTTAACCTTTGTCTCCAGACACATATAACACTTGAAATAAAAAAGGATCAAAAACTCTTTAGATTCTTTAATGCTGCATGCAAAAGAGATTACTATCACAATTTATTATTAATTGCTGCTTGCTTTTGCAAATCCCATCTCTGTTACTTTATTGTTCCATTTCAAAGAGGCATTGTAAAAAGACATAATTCACTCAAATTTTTTTTCTCTGTTCCTCTAAACTGACTCTCTTTCCTTTGCCAGACACACGAATAAACATTAACACAAAGGAGTATGGTACTTTTGATTCTCTATGAATTCATACATTAATTACAGGATTCAAGTGCTGTGGTCATGTCTTTGGTCTGGCCAATCAGGCTGCACCTTTCTTTAGTCTTTTCTACAAAGACTACAGGGTGACCAGGTGACTGACACAAGTGCTCCAGTGAGTCTTTTTCTGTCATTCAGCAGGCACGCGGCCTTGGACTGCTGCAGCAGATGCTTTGGCAATCACACTGCTGCTGCTGATTTTACAGAAAAACGACATTACACACGAGAATGTAACCACGTCCAGCCTGTTTTTAATCCCTTTTCTTTAATCCACTTTGATTTGTTCTGTCCTGCTTTTCCTTTTAGACTCCCATCTTCCATCTTTTACTTTTTGGATTACACTGAATGCATCAGAGCTGAAGGCAGAGGATCACAAACTGCTTGTCAAGATCAATAGACAAAAAGTATTTAAATTGAGATATTACAGCATATTCCTAATCATTTGCAGGAGCTATATTCATTTTTTGGTAACATACCCCCCCCCCAAAAAAAAAAAAAAAGCTAGAAAGGACTGGAGTGGCAAACCATCGAGATATTTCCATAACTGCCTGTTTGATTCCAACCCCCAGATATGGTATTGCTGGCCTTTGTGAGAAACAGTGGATCTGGTTGAAAGCTTAGAAACAACGCCAGCCCAACTGTTTATGGGGCCAACCAGATCCTAATATTAACTGGGTAGCAAATAAAAAAAAAGGTTTAGTATTAATTTGCACTTTTTAATGTGCAGTGATGTATGATGCAGCGCACTGAACTTGTATTTGAAAGGAACAGAAAACATACTCTGACAAAATAAGACACATTAAGAATAAACAAGTAAAGTAGTTCAAATGTTTTTGTTTTCAAAGTCTGGTACAAAGGTACAAAAATGTGCGAAAATGCAATGTTCTGCTACAAAATAGTTTAAAACGGTCCTTGACCTCTTATGTTAGTGAACCTCAAACATTATGGCGTGCTCCATTGCATAAAAAAACTCTGCATGTACTGTACTACAGAAGCAGCAGGAATTGATTAAACTAGTATTATTTGCATGTCAACCATAAAATTTGACAAATTTGAGTTTGACATGCAACCATGATGAAAAAATAGTATAAAATTGAATTTTGTGTGCATTATCATTTTTATTTAAACT
This sequence comes from Leptatherina wallacei, assembly GCA_028567055.1. NCBI lineage: Eukaryota > Metazoa > Chordata > Actinopteri > Atheriniformes > Atherinidae > Leptatherina > Leptatherina wallacei. Next base: position 12,758,755 of record JAOXYM010000010.1, on the reverse strand, counting down.
ATTCAATTATTATTCAATTTGTGTTTTTTTAAAATAATTTTTACCTTTTTCTTAAAAAAAAATAAAAAAATAAAGTTTTCTTGACATCTCAAGCACAACCGGTGGCGGTGTGGTGGGCCCCAAGTGGTTGCTTAGTTTGCATATGTCTTGGGCCGGGCTCTACTTAGAATGGTTCCAAAGTGAAATGACCTGGAAGTTTCTAAGAGGCAACTACAATAGGAGTTTCTAAAATTTGAAGGAAAGGTGCGTCACAGCTTCCTTTATTATATCCTGTAACATAGGAGGCACTCAACATCCCTAATGAGAAGAAAGGAGATAATTCTGTCTGACAATTCCTTACAGTCACAGCATTTCAAAGTTAATACCAGTGTTTTCATACAGTCGTACTGATGGTGCATGTAAGTAAATAAGGACAGTGGGGTGTGTAGTTTAATGTCAGCGAGGTCAGACTCTTGTTGCAGCACGGTTGTCTTTTCCAAAGTCTTCACAAATTTCTCCAATCAACTTTTCTTCATTTCATAACATTTTCCAACAAGGTCTAATAAAAGTGGATAATAAAACACCAATGTATAATTAAGCTTTTCTGTCAAAATGAGACTGTAGAAAAAAAAAGGATTATAAAAATAATTAAATTATCTTAAACCTGAAATAAGGATTTATTTATCATCTCTCTCACTAAACAGAAAATGTAATCAGAAAAGATTTTAAACGTTAAAGATGAATCATAATTTAAATAAATGACTATTCTCAACATAATGACATTACGCAGGTAGTCAATATTGAAATGTGGGTGTTACTTTGATAGTTTTGTGCTGTTAAATAAACTGATGGGTTTAGTTTCATACAGAGTAGTAAAAGTACAGGGAAGTTTTAATAACTGATTTAAATATTTGAAGATCCATTTAACATCTTTTGTTTGATAGCCAGGTTTGCTGTCTCTGAATTGTCATTATACCAACCGCACCCTCTGAGACACTCCCTGAAGGTTAACACAGACAAAAGATATTATTTGCACTACCTCTTGATTAAAGTTTGTTGTTGATGTTGCACAAATTACTCCTAGGTTATACATTTGTGGATCTGATACTGTAAGTACTATTAGTTTCCATGTAACTCCAACTTTGGGTGTTGTTTTGTGAGTCAGTGTATGCAATGATAGAGCTGAAAGAAGTAAAAAGGTGCTGAAATGTTAGTGGCAGTGAAGAAAGTCTGCTGTGCTGTTCATCTGAAGCTTTCTGAGTTTAGTTTAAGGCAGCTGCAGAAAGTGGCAAATACTGCTCAGATGGACAAACAGAACCACTACTGTTAATGCATGCTTTGGCTAAAATGGTTCAGACATGACTGTTCTGATCACCAATGTGGCTGGTAGATTCCTTATGCCACAAACCAATCAGAATTTCTACTAGAACGTTTTTTTTGGGCAGGGGGAATGGGCAACTAAATGCATTTAATCAATTATGCTTCTTTATATTGTTTTCATTGATGTTTTTTTTTCTTTTGAAAATTCCAAACAACAACAACATTCTCTCAATGGTCTCTTTTCCATCAAGGAACAAAGTAAATTTAGCTCTGGACACACTTGAAAAGATCCTGGACACATTTAGGCTAACCATGAAAAACATTTTGTTTAATTCACTTTTACTTTGGTTTTGATAAACTACCTGATGTTTTTGCATTGCATTAAGAAGTTATTTGGAGCTGCGATGGGGGATGCATCACTGAGAAAATGGCAAAAGTTCTGTAGTGTATCTTTAAAGTAGACGCTACAAACTTACACAATTTTGAAACTGTTGACTGTACTACAGTCATCGCTGCACCTGAGGCCACTGGACCCAGTCACAGATGAAAACATGTTTATGTCTTCATCAGTAATTGTTACACACTGTACCTTCAATTGTTTATTCCCGCAAGTTTGTATTATGCTGAATTTACATTGGGATCATTGTATGTAGAATGTCACAATTCCTCATTTCAGCTTGCATGCTAACAGAGTATTCACAATAGCTACATGAGATGCACATCTCCACTAAGCAGTGTCCTCTGGAATTTTGACTGCATGAACTAAGCAGTTCTTGTCATGTTATATATAGAGTTTAGACATACACCTTATCTGGTATGATGGTGATTAAGATCTGACCACAGATTACACAAAACGCTGTGTATTCATGGCCACTACCAGAGGCATTCTGCATCAAAAACAATTGTGAAAGCAGTTGTGGTGCTATAGCAGAAACTTTTGTTGGGATGAATACAAACATGCAGCTTTGACAAAGGATTTTAGCAAAACACATGCATTGCTTGTGCCATGTTCCCATTGTGGTTGGTCTTTTGTTTCCATAACAGGGACCTGTTGCATGCGTATCGATATATTCATATTCATATGGTGCATTTTAACCATATTCCAAATTATTATTATAAATAACCATCTTATATATTTGCACTCGTTTGCTTTATATATTTCTGTTAAATCTTTTGTCCAAGTTGCATTGAACTTTAGAAAAAGTGTGGAAGATTTTTTATTTTTGTTCGATCTTAAACTGAGTTTTAAAAAGCATAAAATGCCCCACATGCCCCACATGTCTGGTTCTGACTCTGGGAACTGATAAAAGACCAGATCCAGATGACCTGAAGGATCTTTTAGGTTCATACGGGGTCAAGAAGTCTCTGATGTATTTTGGTTCTAAGCTATTCAGAGCTTTATAGACCAGCAAAAGAACTTTAAAGTCTATCCTCTGATGGACAAGCAGCTAGGGTAAAGACCTTAGAGCTGGACTGATGTGGTCTAATTTCTTGGTCTTAGTGAGGACTCGAGCAGCAGAGTTCTGAATAAGCTGCAGTTGATATGTTACAATAATCAAGCCGACTAAAGATGAAAACATAGACTAGTTTTTCCAGGTCCTGCTGAGACATCAGATCTTTTAACCCTTGATATATATTTTTAAGGTGATAATAGGCAGACTTTGTGATCCACTTACTGTGTTTTTCAAAATTTAGGTCTGAGTCCATCACTAGATGTAGAGTGAAGCTCAGTGGTGACCTTTAATCGTTTCTCTTTGGCTCCAAAGACAATCACCTCAGTTTTGGTTTTGTTCAACTGAAGAAAGTTCAGGCTCATCCAGTCATTAATTTCCTCAAAGCATTTACCAAGAGCCTGTACTGGGCCTCGGTC
>JAOXYM010000010.1:12740990-12755486 GCA_028567055.1 Leptatherina wallacei | reverse complement strand
CCACATGTAATTCTTGTCTGCTCAGATGTAAAGTTACCTATTGACACGAAGAACTTCCTGTTCTCTAAGTATGTTTTAAACCAGTTTAATACAGTACCAGAGATGCCCACCCAGGTCTTTAGTTGTCTGAGTAATATATGGTGGTCAACTGTATCAGATGCACCGCTGAGGTCCAGTAAAACCAAGACAGACATATTTCCACTGTCTGTATTCAAACATATGTCATTAATGACTTTGGTCAGATCAGTTTCAGTGCTGTGGTCTAAAACCTGACTGGAAGTTGTTTTGTTAACACAGAACAACTGCTGTGATGACTGATGACAACAGATTGGCTCAAACTGATTGTCTGTGAAGTGCCTTGAGATGACATTGTCGTGAATTGGCGCTACACAAATAAAGCTGAATTGAATTGATTTGAACAAGTCATTTAACTGGTGAAAAAGAGCTTTTTAATCTTACTTAAAAATGGAAGATTTGAGATTGGCCTGTAGTTAATTTTTGTCTAGTCTAGATTGTCCGTTTTTAGTAGAGGCTTGATTACAGCAGTTTTCAGCGCCTCTGGGAAGACACCCGAAATTAAAGACACGTTCAAAATCTTTAACAAATCTGGCTCCATAGACTTTGAGACCTTTTTGAAAAAACCTGTGAGCAGGATGTCCAAGCAGCAAGAGGAGGAGTTCAGCTGATGTATGATGTCCTCCAGATTTTTGTTGTTAATTGGATAAAACTGTGTCATGGAATTCAAACTGGTTTTCAGTGGACACGGTATATTTCCTGAACCTGCAGTTGATAAACCTTCTGCTTGTCTGATGTTTTGAATTTTGTCTATGAACAATTTGGTGAACTCATTGCAGGCCTTGGTTGAATAAAGTTCAGGTGCTACTGACACAGGAGGGTTTGCCTATCGACTACAGCAAATAATACCTGAGCATTGTGACAGTTCTTGGTAATAATGTCAGAGAAATAGGACTTCCTTGCATTCCTCAGTTGTAAATTATAAGAGTGAAATTTCTCTTTATACATGTCATAATAAACCTGCAGATTTGTGTTTCTCCATCTGCGCTCAGCTTTCCGACATTCTCTTTTTCCTTTTTTCACCAATGCAGAATTTCTCCATGGAGACTTTTTCCCTTCCAGAAACAACCTTCACCTTTGTAGGAGCAATATCATCCATATTATTTTACATTCTAGCATTGAAACTAGTGACAAGCTCATCAGCTGAACCCCCTGACAGGGCAGATGTTGGAGAGAAGACCTGGTTAAACACCTCGCTCGTATTTTCAGTTATACACTGTTTTGTGATAATCTCTGTTAACATATCTGTATGAACAGGAATCATACTCTTAAAAAAGACACAGTAATGATTAGACAGGCCCACATCACACACAGCAACCAAAGTCTAAACCCTTCAAAATAACAAAAACTAATGTGCCCCTTATCATATGTGGGCTTTCTTATATGCAATCACGTTTTACTGAAACCACAGTGAATCAAATTTCTTAGTAAAAGGATAGTGTGCATTTCACTTGAAAAAGTGAAAATAGTAGAGCATACAGCAATTACAACATAAAAAAAGCTGTGTAGATTTCCAATTTACAGCAGGATTTCCTGCGAACCACATTGTTTCTCGGTTATTTTGTTGTGTGAAGTAATAAGTCAACTGGAAACAGCCTAAGGCTAACAAGCTGAAATGGGGAATATTGCTACATGTTTTTGCAGTCACACATACTTCAGTTCAAACAGAGCTCACTGTTGGTAATTAGGGAAAATTAACTAACAACATTTAAGATTTCTTTCAAGATAATCTGATAGAAACCAATAATCTTTTCAAGTCTGAATAGGAAACAGCTGCCCAGTGAGAATGTATATGTCCCTCATGTTTGCATTGCTTTTATAGCTTGCTTCTTTCCTTCTCCTCCATCTATAGAAGCGTCATGCTCCTCTAACCTTCACTTTACCACTCGTAGCGGTTTGGAGTAATGGGGCGTGGCAGCACGGTTTGGGCACAAGACCTCTGAAATAATCCTGTGGTCAAGTAGTGATGGCCAGGATAGCGTGGTCCCACCCACTGAGCCAAAACCTGAATTCAATTGGTTGTCATCCAGCTTGTCTACGCTGGGCGTTGCCATGGTTTCCAGGCCGTAAAGAAGTCTTTAATCGAGCCGTTGTCATCATGTGACAGCGGTGAGTGTTTGGACCCAGTGTGAATATGGACCGTGTGGCTCAGAATAGAAAACTATAATTTCATGGTTCTGCAAGCAGCACATCACCATGAGATGCACCCGTCAGGTTCATTCCCTGGGACATAAACGTACCCTGAAATGCTGCTGAGAAGCCCACCCTGGTCCTTACTTGTTTGCATATGGCATGCTATGTTCTGTACATGCCGTTGGATTAGAAGAAGAACGATGTGTGTCGTGCTCAGTGATGTGAGGGGTGTCGCTGGCTCATGTGTCCAGCTGACTGTGCTCAGACCTCAGATTTCTTCCACGTGGTCCAACACACTCAGGATGGCCAGACAGACAGCAGCATCGTGGCCTGCTGACATTTGCTCCAGAAGATATGCTGAATGGTATCAGCAGTGTTTGTGAGTTTTTCTGGTGGCAGCCAGACACTTGTGCTCTCCTTTCTTTTTTTCCCTTCTATCAGTGGCATTTTTGGAGTAAATATAGTTTTATATTTCAGTCTGAGAGTATTCAACATTCAAAACAACCAAACAGGTCCATCACACTGCTATATTGTTCGAGGTAGTTCATTTGTCTTGGCCTGCAGCCGGTGCGTAACAAAATAATATGGCCCTTTGCCACAGTCCCTCAAGTCAATGGTTCCTGCCGCTGCAGGAGGGGAAACCACGATCTCAGTGAGCTGTTTAGTCTCATTCGCAAGGAGCTTACACTGGGTCTCCCTGTTAAATATGGGAAACATACGTAGGCTGGTCTGTGATGTCAACTGTTATTGCTGGAGGCCTGCTATAGGAAAAAGCTTATTTGCCTTTGTAACGTACTGTAGTGAAAAGGAGCTTTTGTCATAAAGACCCTATTGTGACTGCTGCTGCGCTGAGTGAGTGCGAGCATGTGTGTTTAAGTGTCCCTGCTCAGGCTCTTACATTGTGGATCTCATGTGTGTTTTCTTCACATTTGTGCAACTTTGAATGGACAATAGTTTCCGTACCTGTTTGTTCATGGTGTGTAGAAAGGGAGTTGAGAGGTGGCTTCTTGTGGTGAATTTACAAATGACACATGCTATTGTTGTTGCCATGAATGATTACATATTTCTCTGTGATTTAGCATGTTCTTTGTTGTCAGAGGACAAGGTAAGATGATAATGGTGTTGAGAAAGGGAGTCATGGTTGGCTTCTGCAATGAGAGAAGGAAAAACATCTAACCAGTGTGATGTGATCCAAACACTTAGATTTTAAAGCAGTTAAACATTACCAGAATAATTATGAACATTTTCAAATATGTCTTGTTCTACCTGTAAATAGGATTCTGCTACCCAAATCCCTTTACTGGGGAAGTCCAAAGAGGCAGCACAAGAGTAAATAGAATTTCAAAGGACTGAAAAATGCAGCTTAGTGAAGATCTGATCAATAACTGCTTCAGTCTGTACTTGAAGTCTTCTTCAGCTGTTTAAAACCAAGACAGAGTAGAATAAAAGGAAAAGATTTGTCCTTCAGTAAATGTTTATATCATTCTCAGGGTGGTGAATTAAATGTGTCCATTCATCCTGTGGAAGAACATGTCACCACCAGAGCAAAATGATACTGCGATCCAGCAGATGACATAAACTGTATGTTTGGTTTCTTATGAACAAATTGCACACATACAGGGGAGGAGAAGATTAAAATAATACAATTAATGTTTATTGCCATCACAGTTGTCCTTTTTTTCTCCCCCAGTTGTTTTTCTCCTAACGACCACCTCCTCCATCTCAACAAGGCTCCTCTCACATTCAACCTCGTTGTGTTTTACAGAGCGGCAGATTTGTGCGCTGTCCTCTAAATCATTTCCCTCTCTCGGAGATTGCTCCCCCGCTGGAATATTGGCCTGACAGCCGTTTTTTCCCCTCCCTCTTCATCCCCAGCGGACTCATTTACATTTATGCACACAGCAATTAATTACAGGCTGGAGCTGGCCTTGTAAATTAGGGAGAGCCGAGGTTGCCCTCATTAATTGCCCCTGACAGTTAAAGCCTTGTTTGGGTCGTGACGGGGCTGACTCTCGGCTGGGACAATGGAAGCTGAGCTAAGGTTAGCCAGCCTTCGAACATCTGATTTGACTTTATTGTAAATGAAGAACATGTTCTTTCTGAGTGACAATGTTCATTTGTACTATTAGTCTTCTTTTTTCATTCCTTTTTCATTTGGACTCAACATTGTTTTTGTAACCTTTATGCTCTTGGCAGCTTTAGGTCATCATTTCATCAGTCTTTGTGTTTTGTCTTGAGCGTAATGCCTTCTGTGTGTTCCTGGGGGTCTTTCATCCAAATACTCACAGAGTGTTTTTTTCTATGGATCCAGGAGTCAGGCAGGCAACTTCTCACGGTACTGGCCTTTTCATGCGAAGACGCTCCAACTTTTTTCCGGCTTCTTCCTTCACAAGGCCTTCCTTTCTTCTCTGTCACGCAGCGATGTGTTTGTGCATACCTCACCAACTTGACAAAAGAAGGGAGAGATCCTATTCACTTTTGCCTTTGACATTCACCTCTTGTTTTTACAATCTTTCCAAGGCGCGCTGTTTGCACAGTGGAACAGGCTTTGTCTTGAAGTAGTTGGGACAATAGAGAGCACCATAATGTAATCTCTTAAGAGTAGCAAGCACAGGGGTGAGGTTTAGACGTATGTGCTGGTGCTTGCCCCACCGTCCCACTCTACCTCCCTCCCTTCTTTACTCCAGCAATATTTCATGTTCACAGCGACCTGGGAGAGAATGCAACTCGTCACTTAAGCCTCTTTAATGTTCACCTAGGTGGTTTGTGAAGGGAACACAAAGGTGTTTCATTCATGCAAACATCCCCTTCCCTTGTTCCACTTTTTAAAAGTATTTTGTAGCAGGATGCCCACCCACATGCATATCTTCCAGCATGTCTTCTTTAACTGATACAATCAGGAAACTTTATTATTTCTGGTGTTTTAGCAGCTTAAACACAAACACACATGGGATGCATGCAAGCCAAGATTTTAAAGGTAAAAGTATTGTGTTGTGTCAGCACGGTCTGACAAATTTTGTGTCACATGGACACAAACTTTGTCTGATTCACTGGCCAAACACTGTTAGTTTAGCCGAGGGCCCAGGACTTTATCCAGTAATTCAGGAAAAGCATATTTTGATGAGATGCTATTACATTGTCACTCTAACTGGGCGTGCACAGATATTCAGCCGGTTGACTTAAATTGGACAAAAAAATCAACCGATGGCAGAAACTGATGTTCTGGTTGTGTTACTTTGACCATATGTATTTACAAATTCATTTTGTTAGTCGTGGGAATAAGATAAAAAGAATGGCTGGAAATGGAGATGTAAAAGGTTTAAACTATTTCAGCCTGTCATCATAATGTGATGAAAGGCTGAAATAGTTTAAACTGTTAATTCTTTTTTCATAATGCATGTTTGATTGTTCAAATAAATGGCAAAAACAATCTGTATTAACTATCATCAGAACACATTTCTACTGTTAAGATCACTACTGGTACTAGCATAGAATTTCACATTTTATTCCCTCCTTTAAACACAAGTCTTGAAGTTTCTGTAACCTTAACAGCAATTTTAGTATCAAATTGACCAAATAGTTTGTGACAGGAGGACCAAAAGTACAAAGAAACAGAAACTGAATCCTAAACTGACGTTTCAAAATGAAGTAATAGGAGTCAAATTCAGTTATTGATTTGATAGGTAATCATGTGAAGTTCCATCTGCCCTATGACTTCAAAACAGGGACTTTTGTCACCTCCTAAATATGAAACAATAATCATTTTGTGATTTTTAAAAAGAAATGTTGCGCTACTGTGGTCCATTTTTTTTGTGTTTGGTGGCATGAAAAAACAGAAAATTCATTGACAGGAATCAATAGCTTAAGTTTTGTGTCTGTTTAATGTTTTGTTTGTGAGACTGGGTTGGCTTTGCACAACCATCGAAACAGACTAAAGGATCAATTTTCTGCCAGAGAGAAGCAAGATTTATCAGAACAGAAAGTAAAAGTTATAGCTTAAGACACGCAATTTTCCTGAGAAATATCGCTTCTGAACAAATTTTGCAAAGGGGTGAACTAATATCTAGAAACTGGGATCAAGGACCAAGGACCAAGGATCAAGGAAACTGGGATCCTTAAGGGATTGTTAAGGACCAACCTTAAAGGTCCTTAACAATCTAATATAAGTGAATTAATAACTCAGTGGTAACAGAAAGATAAGGAAGATAAGTTGCTCACTCACAGCTTCCCAGAAGAAAAACACAGAAATATAAACATACAAAGTACAACATGACCAGTGGTCCCTTCTAAAGTCAGCATGTGCTATAAGCTCATCGTTTATGGGTCAAGCGAACCTCATTTTAGTTTAATTGCCCAAATGATTAGTTGGAAGCCTACTTTGTTTCCTATGGTGCAAACATGGAAGTGGCAGCACAGAACCCCATGTGGTGCTGCGTTTATTGAGGGAGCCTCTGTCTAATAGAGTTCCATTGTTCTTACCCCAGTGTGTCCGCGTCTGCACAAGTGGCATTGACAGCTGCAACAAGATGACATTTGGGACTGTGCATATTTTGTTGCATGAATGCTTGCATTCATTGTGCAGGTGGAGGCCTTGCTGTGAACATAATACAGCTTATCTTTGTGTCATGCATGATATTACCCACCTTTCTCTTTCTTGTAACGGTGTGATGTCACAGCCATGTTTATCTTAAGGCAAGTCTTTTGCTTTTAGTCCATGTCGCTCTAAGTTTCTGTTCCAAACAGGTGCAGCTGGCTAAACTGCAGCGTAACATGCTCCATTTTACAGCTGTTGGACAGCAGGCCAAGAAGGTAGCTATTTCCTACAGTTGTCAGCGGGAGCGTTGAATGACTCTATTGCCTGGTTTCACTCATGTCAGGTTTAACCCTACTCTGACATTTCACTGTCTGTAAATCTAAAATGCATGGATGTTTCAGATCACAGAGGGTTGATATGCACATGGAGACCATGCACGCCTACACGAGCACATGTATCCTCACACACAATGCTTTTGCTGAATTTGTACATGTGAGTGAGCAAGTGTCAGACAGCTGTCTCTCTGATTACCCAGCATCCTCCAGGTGATGGACCTGCCATCTGCAGATGAGCAGCGGGGTGTGGGGAGTGGAGGAATGGGGGGAGAAAGAAAGGGGGGGTTGAAAAGAAAGAGGAAACAGAATAACTGGTTCTGCAGACATCTGGAACGTGTTCAGACGGGTCAGCGAGATCTGCGGACTGCTTGCAGAAATCAGCCTCCAAGTATTTTGATTGAAAAACGTTTCTTTTAGTCCACTGCTTTTCAAATTTTATTGGGCAAAGAGAAAGGGGAGCTGCATCTCATAGATATGTTTGCAGAGATGTTCTACTGAAGTGTGTTTTTGCAAATTATTTATCATTATTTTCAGAACTTCTTTGTATATAAGCCTTTGAGTTACTCTGGTCAGAATTGCCCTTAATTGTGCCCTTAGAGGAAAAATGCATCTAAGAGAAATCATTTGCCTGATTAGAGACATGAATAAAAGATCACACATGCTCTGTGTTTGCTTTTTTCTTCATTGTTCTCAATTAGCCTCAAATTGTGGAATCAAAGGGGTGTTTGTATTGCCGTTTTTGCACAACTTAGATGCTGTGTCAAGGCGCCGTCATGATGCATAGTGCTGCTGTGGGGTGTTTTGTTGCTTGTTTGTGGGAGCATGAGCTCTCTCTCTTGAAGTCACTATCCTCTTTCTTTCTGGAATTAGCGACCCATTCTCAATTAAGACAATCTCCCATCCTCTCTCAATTCTGGACCCTCTCCCGATCACAGTGTTGCAATCGTGATCATGGTGCCTTCAAAGGGCTCCGTTGGCAGTTTGACCTCTTTGATGTTATTATTTGTTTTCTGTGACCCCCCCCCCAGTTTAGCAAATGGCTGTTTGTAGTGTGTGCATCTGTGCGTGCAAGGCTATATTGAGGCTGACCCCAGGTTAGCTCTCTAACTAGAGCGGACTGTTCAAGCCAGAGTGGCTCCAAAATGGAGAGCTGTCCATCGGATGAGAGAGATTTTTTTAACCTGCTTTCGTTGGAATCAATTTTTGAAAGAAAATATCTCGCATCGCTAACCGCGTTAAGACCGATTGCGGCTAATTTTTTTACTTCAAAGCTGCGCACAAGAATCAGGTTGTTTGTTGTTTGGTAGGCTTTGCGTGGTATGCCGGTATGTGACGTTGTTTGTTCAATGAAAGTGCTGTCAGAGAAATACACTGATCCTCTGTTTGCTCTGCTGTGGGCTTCACACAGAACCTCTGTTCTGTCTCAAACATTGGCTACAGAGGGCACTCAGGTGGGCTGAGGTTTTAGTTCACTCCACAAGCAGTTTCTTTTAAAATTTTTAAAGAAATTGTCAAAGTTCAATTTATCAGCTGTTTGCATCCATCAAAATGCATCTTTATTAACTTAATGATGACAAATGAACACAATATCTGAAAAGATGGAGGACACTCCAGTCAGATGGTTCTTGTAGATGTATTTCAATGTGTGTTTCTCTTTTCCTCTTTTTCAGGTGACGCTCATGAATTTTAAAGTTGTTCAGAAGTGAGAAGAGGGTGTTGGAGCTGAAGTCTCTTATTTCTGTAAGTTTCCCCCTTATCGTCTGATACTGATGACAAGTGCTTTGTGTTATTGTAACCCTGCCAGCTTCTTTGTGCTTCTGTGCCACCGTTTGGCACTTTAGATAATTGCTCCCGTGAAAAGGCAGATAACAGGAACATGGCATTGTTTCTGCAGAGAAGAACAGCTTCTCATGCTGCTGTTTGATCACAATTTGTACCAGTGGTTGTGTTAGAAAGTGTGGGTGTGGGGGTTTGTTCATTTCAATAAAACTGTATTTGACGCTCTACATGTCCATTACCTCTCGCCCCCACCATCGGCGCATACAGAAACACTTTGGATTTGTCTCACAGTAAATGCAGACCTCTAGTCCGGGTAGTGTTCAGCCTTGTCCACCCTCAATAGCTGCTTTTACTTTAGTGAAGAAAGGGGTCTTTTAAAGGCTCTTTCAGGCATCACTCCAGGAGCCTTTCAGCACTGGGACCTACAGTATGCCTTTTAATGGACTTTCTCTCTGTGAGCAATAAAGATTATATCTGGAGTCAAATAGTACTGTAGGTAACACTAGCCTAAATTAAACTGGCCAGATTGAATTAGCCAATCTCTATAGTTTTAACAGAGAGTTGGGGGAAGACACTGGAAATGTACAGATGGGAGAAGTTGGAGAATAGAGTGATCTGACCATCTGGCTAATCCCCCTGTTTAAGAATACTTATAAAGGCACTCTCTGGTGGCCCCTTGAGCCATGTCACTGCTCGGTCAACAAGTGGCTTGTGTGATTCCTACTGGCATCTCTCCTTCACAGAGTTGACAGAGAATCTTCAGTATTTTTCTTGTGAATGGAAAACTATGACCTGCTGGTTGGTGAGGAAGCTCACTTTCAAAGGTTTGAGTTATGGCTCGTGAAAAAATGGTCTTGTATCACAATCTGGGGCCGTGGGCCACCTTGGTATAAAGACCATATTTCCGCCTCTTTTTCTTTGGATGGTGCTGCTAAGCTCGGCTTGCTTCAGGTACCAGGAATTTTTCCCATCTTCGTTTTCCACGTCTAACCAGCAGCTGGAGGTCCAAGCTACACACAGCATCCCTGCATGTGTGTAGCAGTCTTCGCATAGTGAAAGACTGCAAGTTGAAAGGTGTTGGACATCTTTTCAGCTTAACAACTGTGTGCTACAGAGCTCACCTTGAATCAGCAGAGGATAGAGAGCTGTGTATAAATCTGACTCTTGGTTTAAAATGTGTTTACAGGGGTTCAGTATTGCTGCAGAGTTGGTACAAGTTGTGGGCTGTAGAATTTTCTCATCCCCTTTTACAATTAGCCCTATCAAACCTCACCTGAGCTGATAATGAAGATCGTACTGATATGATTTTCAGAATTATAATATATTTGCTTTAAGATGATGTTTTCTTTATGTTCTCAGACCTTTTATATGAATTAGTGAGTATATTTAGCTCTTTATCCTGCAAAAGAAAGTACCAGGAAATATGACAGAAAGAGAGAGGACCTAAAACAGATCACTTATAATGAGATCTATGTCACAATTTCAACTTCGTGTTGAAAATTTCAGAATAGTTGTGAAACAGATTAAGGTCCAGTGTAATGGCTGTGTGATCAAAGATTCTTTTAGGATTAGTTTATAGGTAACAATTTATCAATTAATTGTGCTTGATTCAGAGGAGTAATTTCATCAAGATTGGGAAAAACCCGCACCACTTGTGCTGGCTTTTAATTCCATCACACTCCCTTAATTTCATCAGTTCTTCTGGAAACTTGAAATCGTATTATTGTGTCTTTTAACATGCAATTACTTTTCAAATCTAATTACACAGGGGTAAGATGACAAGTGGATCCTTCTAACAAAATTACTGTCTTGCTGTCGTGACAGAAACAATTTATGGCATCTTTGTTTCATGGGACTTTGAAAGGCAAAGGGTGCTGTGTGTTGGAAACTTCGCAAAATCAAGGCCTCCTTTACTTCCTGTACATTCACCAAATCAGAAAACAGGTTTGCTGTGTGTTTATCGTCAGAGTTTGAAGCCGGATTAAGGTCACAGCTAATGAAGTCATGAATTTATACAATGAATGCATAGCATGATATTTACAGATGTAGGCGTTTTAATCTGAGGATTTAACCTCCAAGTTCAATGCCTCTGTAATGATAAAGTTAGAAAGACTTTTGGAGAATTACTCAGCCACTATATGCAAGAATCACAGCAGTATTTGTGGGTCTCTGTTGTTACACATGGCTGCTGTAATGGCAGTCATTTGCAAAGAGTTAGAAAAATGAACAGACAGCAAGCAGCGGTTGGGATGATTTGTGGTAAACTAATGATCTAATGAGCTAATGAACCCACTGAGGTTACCTATTTGGCTTCCCCAAAACAATTTCCTTCACTGCTCTTTTTCTTTTTACTCCATCTTTGTATGTGAACTTCCCTGTGATCCAGTTAATCTGCAGCATCTAACAGAATTTAGTGTTGTTTCTCTGTAGTTAACCATATGTTTACAGTGATTTATCAGGTCCTCAGTTTGGTAATTGGTCTGATTTTTCTACAGAATATAGAATATGATACAGTGAAGGACTTAATCTTGTATCTTGGAGGGGAAAAATAAGGGAGACTTTGGTCATCTGTGGCAATATAATACATTATATGTTCTTGTGTGTGTTATGCATTTACTGTACTTGTTTGTCATTCTGTGTCTGAACCAGGTTATTTGTTTTTGTGCTTGCATGCATGTTTGTGTTTTGCGCACTCATGCCTCATCAACATCCCATCTGAGGCCCATCTGGTTTGCTTAAGAGGCTCGTGGAGCTGCAGCGGCCGGGGCTTTAAGTCTGGGCCAAGCCAGCAGCAGTTCCTCCCCACTTACACATAAGTCCGTGGCGCAAGGCCCTCTGCCAGTAACTGTATAGACCGACCCTTGTGGCTACTTCCCAAACCACCCAAGCTCATACCCCACTTTCTCTCTTCTATTGCCCTTGAAATGGGGCCTGCTCTAAATATTATCTCCCCCTGTGCTTTATCCCTCGTTTATCCCCAAGTCGGCAGCGAGAAGAAAGGAGCTGTGGGGCTGAGTCACTTTTTCCCCTCTCTTCTCTTCTTTTCTCCTCTCTCCAAAACCACAGGCAGCGGCAGCGGCTTCCTGGAGATGAGCACTTTTGTCTGTTCTGTGACCGCTGCGGCTTTAGGCAGATCCTCCTCTGATGAGGTAATGCACAAAGCTAGATGAGCAGGCAGAGTGAGAAGGGAAAGAGGTGTAGGAGGAGAGGAGCCTAAGCTTGGATCAATATTCAAACCTTAGATTTTCTGTGAGACGCAGCCACACATGCTTTCTTTCAGCAACATCATGCATGCACACACCTCCTGCTGCCGATGAGTTCGACTGGGTTGTCTGCTGAGAGAACTTCTGCAGAGTTTTAGTAACTTTTCAGATGAAAACTTGATAGAAAAGGAGAATACAAAGGAAAAACAGCCTGCAGAAATGGCGAATGTGAAGACAAAAGGGGATCACAATCCTTCAGGAAGGAGAAATCTTTTTTTTTAAGCAGAATCTTGAAGCCCACTGTAATCGTTAAACTCCTTAAGTGAAATTACAGGATCCAGAGAACAATCACTGTAAATCTTTGTATGATCAAAATCAGACAACTTTGCACATGTCAAGTATGTGCAAACATAATTTTCTGCTATACTTCTCTTTAGTTGCTCTCAGTGCATTGCACAGCTCACACAAGCTTATTTTTGGAGATTTACCTAAGTGATAGTGGGAGTTGAGATGTAACATCTTTACATGATGGGAGTGAAATGTTAATATGTCACAACTCCTCATATAACTCTTTATATTCTAACCTTTGGATGAGAGAGGCTGGAGATTCCAGTGTCATGGAGAAAGGCACAGACACACACACACCCTGCTACAAGTGAAAGAGTTGGCAGTACATGAATGGGGAGGAAAATTGAAATGTAATACAGTTTGTTTAGATTTGTACAGTGACACTACACACTGTGAATAATCAGTAATTCCTAATTGATATATATGATAATGAATATAATGAATTAGATTAAATGAAAAAAAAAAACGAATTTGGCTTTAAAGAAGGCATTGAAGATCTAAAATGTTCTGTTTACTTCATGTAGAGGTAATTCAGTCTTAAATGTTTGAAGTGAGAGTGACAATGAAGAAAAAGCAAAATCATAAAAGGTCCCATGCAAATGGAAGTATCACAATGGCACCTAATTCACTTTCTATAGCTTTCTCCGTTCTCTCAGCCCAGTTCTACTCCTGGCCAGTAGCTCTCACATCTATATCAGGTCTCACAGCCAACAGTTCTCCCAGTTTGCATGTTGGGAGAGCAGCAACTTCTACCTTGGCTTTACTTCTACTGTCATATTCCCCCGCTAGCTTGCACTAACTCATTTAGTGTTCCTTACAGTGTGTTCAAAAAGTCCCACCCGGCAAGTTATCAGGATTGGTTCCTCCAGTGTTTAATGCAGAGCAGACAGTCTGACCGCACCTTTACTGTTGGTGGTATTTTGCAGAAATCCTCAATCACTCATGTTGTCGGTTATTTTTACTCATATGTCATGTAGCACTTGAAAAACATCTTACTGACATGTTAAAAAAACAAAAAAAACCCAATTTCAATAGTAATTCAGTGTTCAGGTTTTCTTTTTCCTTGTAGATAAAAACAAATCTAAAAGTTTTGAATCTATCTGAATTTATCAGTAAGTTCCTACTCAACATTGACAGCTGGCGGTAAAAAAACAAACTTTCGTCTGTGCAAATATGTGCACATATTGCAAAATATAATCACATAATTTATGTACTCTTGTCTTTTTTCTCTTACTTTTTTGGTGACAACTGTTATCAGCTCAGACATGAGGCCTCCTGTTGAGGAATGCCACCAGACTCGCTGACATTCAGGATAATTGCTTCCTGTTTTAACCGCCACGGTTCCTGGAGGTCAGAGGCTAGGGTCAAACTCAGCTGTCGCACTCTGAGCTTCAGAGAATGCCACCTGGTCCTTAGATCATAGTGATCCAGCACATTATCGTCTCCAAACAATATGCCTCTTCACCTTTTTGCATTCTTCAACATGCTGTAGCTGGAAGAGGCCTTTTCACCAGCTGTTGAGCTTTCTTCAACACTTCATTTGAAGCTGTTTTTTTTTAAAGGAGATTGATTATGCTTGTGTGTGTGTGTGTGTATATATATATACATAATATCAAAATGTCAATTGTTCATATCAAATATGACCAAAGGTCCAAATAATGAGCAAAACATATGAAGAGATCCATGTGAGCCAAAGTCCAACTTGAGACTGCTGTTTTTATCTTCTCTTGTGATGAGCTGACGTCAGTTCTTCACAGATTTCTTTATACCGTGCTCTGCTCCATGCAAAGAATGCCCTCAAAGTCAAATGCTTGTTCAATTTTTCTGAACAGCCTACTTAAGTGGCATTATAGGCATCTAATGTACCTAAACAAATAAGCATTGTTGCAGAAGCAACACAACTTCCACTGATGACAGCTACATAACTTTTGGTATTTCCTGAGAGCAGATGCTTTACACTTCTGTATCTTAATGCATTTTCCACACGTGTGCCCATTAACAGACCAAATGTTGTTGTTTTCTTTCTTTCTTTCTTTCTTTCTTTCTTTCTTTCTTTCTTTCTTTCTTTCTTTCTTTCTTTCTTTCTTTC
>JAOXYM010000010.1:12707222-12738956 GCA_028567055.1 Leptatherina wallacei | reverse complement strand
TAATGGTTTATTTAACAGTTAATTAATGCTTAATAATGCATTAACTAACGTTAATTAAGGGACCCTTATTGTAAAGTGTTACCAGACTTTTCTTTCTCTCTGTTTGTTTTGTGTGCATAAGCACTCTTCTATTCTTAACAATAGGATTTCACTATAAATAGATCTCAACATGTTAGAGCTCACCTGGTCAAGCTGTGACTAATCCAGAAATACCTGTGTAGGTGTCTGGATGTACAATGATCCGGACCTTAAGGTGCAACAGGATTAGCAAGCATGTTAATTTTTTTAGACAGAGAGATGTTGATCAGGGAAAATAAAGAAAAAAAGGATTTTTGGATGCAGGCCCATGTGGTGAAGGTCCATTTTGGAAATGAAAATGCAGGTGATCGTGATTTCAGGATGTTTTGTGCAGTGCGTTTCTGATGTTGATCTACTTTATTGCGTCACTCTGATAGCAAAAGATATTAAGGAGGGTTACTATGAATTTTCTGCATAACATACATACACATATAACACACTAAGATATGTGCACCACTTGATCTGGGCTCTGCTTACAGGCAATTGTCAACAGGAGCTGATATGCAGAGGGATAAAAACATTTTGATTTACGGGGAAGACAACAATGTATTTAGCAGGCCAGGGACACTGACAACTAGAGTAGCTCTGATATGGAGACAAGCCAATTTAATGTATTTGTGTTCAAGGTGGCAAACACTTTTAGAGTATGTTTGTTACAGCTTTTGGATTAGGCTAAAAAATGCTCAGCTGTCTTTCAAACACTACATCACTTGCTGGTAATATGGACATATTCTTGATGTTTTTTTTCAATTTGCTGTTATTATATATATATCTAAATATGCACTTGTAAAAGTATGGCATGTGGGCCTTGCTCAAGAAAAAAAATCACAAATGAAAATGATTTATCATCTGGGTGCGATTAATTTAACCTATGCAGTCTTATTCAATAATTAATATCTATTGGCATATGACCCTGTATGCCATACAGTAAACAGCATGTCTCATAACTATGTATGAGATCTTGTAGTCAGCTAATATATGGTTGAAAGGCCTAGAGACAGGCCATGGTCTTAATAAATCAGGCATATCTAATGACCCCCCTAATTGTGATTTACAGCCTGCAAGCCTGGTGCTGCGATGGAGAGAGAAACGACTAAAAAGGGGGGAGTGAAAGTACATGGATGACGAGCGAAGCCTCATCTAGTGGCAGCAGGAAAAAAAGAAACACTACTTTATTAAAAACGCTGCTCCCTTTTAGCAACTGTGAAATTCTTGCATGAGACTCAAGGGAACATTGTCCAGATACAATACTAGAAATCAAACAGCTGGATGAGTAACCGTTACACTCGGCGAACAAATTAAGAATAAGTAGTCAGTCGTCAATCTACCAATTCTAGATTTTTAACTCTGATTGATGGACTGTGATGATTTTATTTTCAAATCAAATCAAATCAAACTCTATTTATAAAGAGCTTTTCATGTGATTAGCAACACAAAGTGCTTTGCACAATGAAAACAAATATTATCCAAAAAAACCTTCACACAGTATATAATAAAAACACACACTTCACTGCAATCTCCCTCGCACACAGTTACACATGCACGCACACATACACACAGAAAAGAAACCAACACATTTACTTCCCCGTCGTTATAGGACATCTCATTTTCTGTCGAATCAGATGTTGATGTCTCAGCTTTTGCTGAGGGTAGGCTACTCTTTTTTAAAAAAATACACTCTACAGATATTTTCCTCTCTATTCCATGCTGAAAAACATAGAACAAGCTGCTTCTGTGTCCTCAGGATTCTACCATCACAGGCCGTCCAGAGCAGCGAACGTAAAGGCTTCCATTTATAGGTCGTGTGAAATGTCCATGCTTGACATTAGTCTTACTGAACAACCCCACCTGAGTCTTGAGTATTTTCACTGATTCAAGTACTTAATTCCATATGAATATCCGCTGCTATGACTGGCTAGATTAACACCCTGCATAGGTTGAAGTGAGGCCTTGTGCGTCATGAACAATGTATATTCTCTGTAGGACAATGGATACCTTGTGCAGCACGGAGAGCCTCTGACCCCACACACACACCTCTCAACACTCAAGGCCGTGGCTGTACATATGTATGTGTGTTTTTACATCCCCGGTTTATGTCCAGATCCCAGAGAAACACTGAGCATGATTTATTCACTTTGCCGGCCTGTTTTTTCTCAGTTTGTCCAAACCTGCTGCTGAAATGTCTCTTCTTCTCCCTTTGCTCTACATGCATTTATTGAATATAGAGTGCTCGGCCACAGTATCAAACGCATTTTATCAATTCGCGTACAACTGTTTCAGATCACACAGCCTGTTTCCCATGACACACATGTACACCTAAACATGCTTTTCAGCACTTTGTAACGTGTGGCTTCAGTCAGACCAGGGGACACTCTGCAGGAGGGATTAGTTTGGATTGTGGCAGCTTTAAATGCCGGGGAACACCGACATGCCTCCAACCACCAAGCAAGACAACTGCTTCTGCAGAGGAGAAGTTTTTGTAGCGCTCAACAGCTGGTTCAGCAGTTCACCTCTCTCTCATCTCCACATTTGAATCAACCTTGGCAAAACCTTGATGATTTAAACACATTTGAATGCTAAATGCTGTGCGAGTTCACTCATACATGTCAGAAGATGCAGAAGATAATTGAATACAAACAGTATTACATACAGATGACTCACTCTTCTAAAAAATTTGAAGCCATGTCTCCTCTAATGCTCTCTGTAAAACCATTTGGGTAAAAGTGTCTCATAAACTCTGCATTGAAAATACAGACACATTCCCATCATCTTCACCCTTTCTCCTGACAGGCAGAGTTATACACTGCCATTATGAGTACAATTTGAACATCTGTACACATTATACATTCACAATGGTCAATAATTAAATAAAAATATGTTGTTTATTGACTAACTGAAAGTAGCTGGCCTCTGAATAATACAGTCAGTTTATGCTAACAAAGCTGAAATATCCTCAAAGCTCTTTCTCAGATAGGGAACAAAGCTCATTGTCAGAGGATAGAGAGGCAACTGGGATTACAACAGGGGCTTGCAGTGAAATGGCTTGTCAGGCCTAATCTGGGATTAGCGGGCATTCATGCCTCCCGGGTGCTCTAAAAGCCACCTGTTTCGACGCTGCTGCAGATGATGTTACGCTGCAGAACTCCTTGATGATTCTTAAGTCTTCTGTTTGCATTAAAGTTTAAAAAGAAACCCATCATAACACAATCTGTCACGGAGAAGGCGTTGTGCTTTCAGATTTTTCTATTCTTCTGAGTCTGGGTCTTACAGTCTGGGTGTAAACTAATTTACCTTAAATACTCTTTTTAAAAAATTATCTTTAAGGGCTGAAGTGACGTTCCTCTAGTATGAATGGATAATTAGCTTGTTTATGATCATTTTACTGTTAAAAACTGATATGCATTGCAATTCTTCTCAGACTTTTTCCTCTATAAGCACATCAACTCCTCTGTGTCATGATGTCTACTCAGTTTAACGTTCACTGAATTATAAACGCATATCAGGGACGGACAAATGCAGTAATTCACTAACCATGGCTGTCTGATGATTGTTCTCAGCTTTGTGGTGAGACCCCTTGAGTTTCGTAATGACTTCCTGAAACTCCCTTTTCCCCACCGTCCGCTTCAGGGCTGATGTGATCAGTCATGTGTGAGGACAGCTGTCATATCGCCACAAGCGTCTGTGCTAACTTTCTACTGGTGCTGAGACTTTACTGCCAATGACACTTGAAACGTAAACCTCTAAAAACCCACTAAGAACCCACTTCTATCGCCTAATCTGACTTATCCAAAGTATAAAACAATTTTTTTGTCATTTGTAAACATTTTATCAGGCGCGTCTCCTGTTGTGAGACTGAAATGCTGACTGAGTTGTGTTTTTTAAAGTGTAAGCAAAGACAGTTAAAGCCTTTATTCCTTGTAAGAAGGCTATTCGTAGTTTCATCCATATTCTTAAGATAATAGGATTTCCCCTTGTTTACAGCTTCTGATAACTATATGGAGAGGTCGCCGCACAACAGGCTTAAAACTTGTGTAATAAGCTTATTTGTGCATCATGGTGGAATTATGTTTATCCTTAAAGAGGTCAAAGGAAACTGGTGGCTTCAGGTGAGAGGACAGTGGCCTCCGGCGCTCCATCACATCCTGCCAACAAACACCGCATTACCTCCTGTTAGATGTTTGCGGCCATACACAGTATGCTGTAAGCTGACATGGATCAGAAGGGGAAAAAAGGTGACGAGAGTAAAGAAAGAAAAATAGTCAAGTATGCTGCTCTCGTTCTTTGCTTTGGATCCTGAAATATTTGTCAGAAATTTTTAATATGTAAATTTTAAATTTTTAAAAAATGTTCACTTCTGCTGTATGCTTTTGCCAAGAGCAACATTCAGCTGTTGGACGCCTGAGTCGTGGCATTTTTGGAGGTTTTTGACTCAGTGCGGAGACACATATCCACAGAAACACAGAAATTCCTCTACACATCACCGTTCATTTGTTCAAGTGCAAAACAAATTCTTTGTGGGCTTTTTCAGGATTTTTTGCCTTGGTTTATCTTCCTGTGACTGATCTGGTAGTTTTCATCCCATTTAAAAAATTGTGACACATGGTTTTTATATCTGTATATTGTTGTGCTGATTAAAGAGCTACTATTACCTGCCTCTTTAATAATTTTTAGTTTGAACTGCTAATAAAAACAATAGTCTATCATTACTTAACAGTTTAGCCACCTAACAAGACAACCCACTAATGGAAAAACCAAAGTTCATGAACAGGCTTGTGTCAAGAATGCTTGAAATGTGCACAACTTCTTAAAACTTTAACACACAATGGAGATACTTCATGAGGTAAATTTGCTGAGAATCTCGTCAGAGCCTTTTTTTTGTTAATATAAATGATTTACAGTATGTAAATCCCTTTGGTTATAAAGTCAGTCGACATTTATCTTTGATATTCGCTGCTTTTGGTTATCACATAATCTGTTTTATAGTTTCATGATCTGAACATAATATTCCCTTTATAGCACTCAATTAAGAATTATGCTTACAAATAATTATAAAATAAAATGTATGTTGCTTCATCTTTACATATAGCTTTAGAAATTATGAGAATTCTATAAATGTGCTTACGCAAACATCTACAATTGTTCGTAGCACCTCCTTTAATTAATCTCCCTCACACTATCTCTGTAGGACTCTTGACAGACACTTTATCTTTCCATCTTTAAAATGTTAATGCACAATGTTATTAGTTACCACAGAAAAGTAATCTAACTTCTTATTTTTCAAGTATCTCATCCAATCAAATCATACATTCGCCAAAATAGTCAAGTGGTTTTTGCCTAAACCAAACTGTAGGTTTTTGCAAAATATGAACAGATCAGATGATAAATGCAAAATAAATCTCAAAAGACACTAAAAAATAGATCAATGGAACAATGACAACACTCCTGAATCAAACCAGATTTACTTGGTTCATAGACTTCAGTTTTTTTCATATAAAAGTAAAGAAACAAATTTTCCATTGGTGTTAGTCAGTCTTGTTAGTCGATGTAGAAATTAAGACATTATTTGTTAAATAACATAATGACATAATTTTTCCTTTTTAAAAAAATTTATTTTTGTGATATCAAGTAAAATTAGTTTGGTGTAATTACACAACAACAACAGCGTGGATTTAATTCTATATTAATGATTATACATTTAAGCCTACGATTTTATGAGCAGATTTTGTCTCTTTCTATGACAGCATATTAAGAGACATTTGATTATGAGACAAAATATTCATGACTTCTAACTGGTGTGAGCAGGAGGAAGTAGACAAACAGTCCTTTTGAGCCACCATGTGTTGACTTTGGTCTTCAATGGTTTCTTCAGTGGTTTTCTCTGTATCGTTGCCATGAAGTAGATAAATGTATATGTGTACTGTATTTGTGTTAGCTATGGGTGTGTTCGCATGCCAGGAAAAATAACAAGCACAAGGGCGGGTGTTGGTCAGTACGGCCACTTCTGGATTTCTGGGGGTCTGCGGTTTCAGCCCTGCATCACGGAGCCACAGAGCCTGAACACAGAGACCCCAGAGCACAGTGATGACTGTTTATGCCCACTGTACAAACGACGCATTTATCTTTTTTTCTTTACCGTTCCATTGCTGCTTCTAATTGATATTTTCCATCAGCAGGACTAATGCTCCAGGTGTCCATCTGATGGAGGAAAAATCCTTTAATTGCTATTTTTGAGTGTTAAACTATCATGGAATATTCATGCATTTTGTAAATTTATCTTCACATCTTCTAATGGATATGGAATGTGTTCTTTTGGCAGGTTTTGAGAAGAAAAAGAAAAGGGTTTATTACCTATTTTCTTCTATTACCAATCTTATAAGCTTTTTTTTTTATCAATTTGGAATCCTATTTTGTTTCTCTGAATATTTATCAAGCGATTAGCGTAAGATTCTCCATATTAATGTTAAAATGATGTTTTATGACTTAATGTCATATGGCTCTGTAACCAACCAGCATAATCTCCCAGTTGAATCTAATGATCTTCTGCTACTGAACTACTGATGGTCTTGTTGGTGTTGGTGAGGTGTGACCCACCTTTTATGGATTGTGTAATCAGCAGTGGTGACTGCGGGGAGTTGTTGCTGCTCAGTCTCATCAGAATGAGTAAACGTATGTTCACATGTCCAAAATATAGCTACAATCCATGGAAAAAAAATTGGGATGACTGATTTTAAATTGTTTTTTATGTGACATGACAGGAACTGTAGCGCATGAATGGTAAAACATGCCAGATGTAACCATGTAACCATTTCTGTAATTGTCAAATCTTTACCAGTCTTTACCGACAAGATCTCATGACACTTTGTGATGTATGTATGTTGGTCAGGAAAAATACAAAACTGTTATGCAATAGAAGTTCATGAATTGTACAAAAGTGTAGCTTTTCCCCCTCTATTCTCCACCGTCCTCTCAGTTTTCTGCCGCCATGGCAATTTTTTTAAATTTTTTTTCACACTTAATATTTACACTTAGGAGTACATGGTGGAAGATCAAATTAATCTGCAAGGTGAGGCTCAGATGTTTAAATATTCACATTCAGAAGTTTTGTTTTAGTGTCTGATTTTTTTAAACTACACATTGTCACAAAAACACAGTTTAACTGACTAATTTTGGTTTTGATCACATTACATGACGCTATCCGAAAATGTTGTCATCTCACAATTTTTTTATTTAGATTGTGAAACTACAACATTTTGGACATGGACAAATGTTCCTGACCTGTAATTTCTGGTGAGAATCTGCTGCCTAAACCTAACCATCTCTAAGCAAGTCCACATTAGGAAAGAAACAAGAAATCACTATATGGAGGCACCTGCCCAAAAGCAATGCCTGGGGGAAAAAGTTCTGTACGAGTCTTGAACTTGTTGCAAGAAGGTCTATGGGTTACCAATCGGATCCTGACCTTTTTCCTAAAAGGTTTTTAGCCAACCATTGAGGCATGCAGCCTGAAAATAACATATGGAAACACAGAACATCAATTTGCTGAGAAATAGAAACTTAGGCTGCATGTATGTTGGGAGGAGAGGAAGGAAAAAAGAGTAACTACAATTTTTTAACCTTGATTTTAAAACTGTAGCATTTTGCAATGTGGACCAATGTAGTCATATCACTCTTTATCATGAGATCAGTTTTGATGTTGGCATTATTATAAATACAGTTTTCAGATTAAACCAAACATTTGTCCATCCTGTTAGAAATAAACTAAAATAAACTGTGATATTAAAACATAGTGTTCAAAGATTTGTCTGCAATATTTTCTTACAGTTCTTGACTAAACTCACTAAGTTAGTAAGAATGATTTAGTTGTAGCTCACCTAAATGCTGCCTTTTGGCTGTGAAAAGTTCTTTCAGAGAGCTATAGACATGGAGCTTTTCAATGTAACACCAATGGCTGTACAAAAGCTTCTGTTTACCTGAGAGAGGTGGAAGGATTTGACTGTGATGATTGATTGATGTAGTTACTTATATGACCTGACAGTCGTGTGCAGCATCCGCCCTCTGCTCACCTCCCTTTATTGTTCCCCTTGTGTCACGTCAAGGTCAGCGAATACCTGCAGTCGCCTGTGATAAGCTGCTATAGCTTTGAAACAGAGCAGTTATTTGTTGGCTCTGTTGACCAACAGCTGCAGAGCTGCTTTTATATTAAAATTTTAGAAAATTAAACAGCTTTTCTGGCTATCAACACTGCTGCAAAACGGGCTGCTTTTTGGGGGTGACTGGCAGTGCTACCGGAGCTTTTCTATTTTGGGAAAAAGAGGCAGGACGGGGGAATCTCGGGGAGAAAACAGGGCAGCATGTGTGTGTTCACATTCCACATGTCTGACCTATGACAGTACCCTCTGTTTGGAGTGTTGTGTGATGACCTAATGAGAACCCAGACAGACCCAAGATTTAGATGCGAGGAAAGTTATTCACATACAAGGCCGATTCTTCTCCTTCCCTTTATTTATTTATCCAGGGAATTTAACTGCACACACTTATCTTTTAAGCAACGCCCTGCTACTCATTCACACCTAGTCGTTCTTTCTTTTCCATTTGGTGCAACCTCCAAATAGTGTTATGTTAAACTTGTGTGAGGTTTACACTTGCTGTTTTTAAGTCTGCAAATACAACATGTACCAAAACCAATGTTATGATAACTGGCGTGGCAGATGCTTTGGTGCCTTTTCGGCTGGTTGTGCACATGCAAGTTTTTGTATCCTGTATCATGTTATGAAACTACAGGAATGAACATACATTTATCAATATTGCAAACGTTGCAAACAAAAAATTCCACTTGAAACTAAGGAATCAGTATGCATTTTACATTTCGTGCATGACTTGTTCTTGTGCTGTTCCTACTGTGCAGCGATTCTCTGTGGCGACAACTATTCTTTGGGAGGAAGACTGCAGTGTGCCTCATGCACCGATATGTTGTATGGTTATGGTTCTGTGTTGACATCACAGTTTGCTTGTACAATAAACAATGAGGCAATCAAAATCATTCTTGATCTTGTGTCCTACCCCTCTGGACCGAGACCTTCTTACACCAGATCTTAGCTGTTATCATTACAAATAGAGATGATCAACAATACCACTACGTTTTGGATATTTTTTGCAAGAATGGAGTCGATAATGTCATCTTTCTCTGGGATTTAACTTGTGTTGTTCCACGGTCTGCCTGCTAGTACAGAGGCCCCCAGTGTTTCCCCTTGAAACCTTCAGTTTGCTCTCTTTCACTTTATTTTCTTGCTGGGACAGTCCAAAAGACAAGCAATTCCAAGGAAAGTCCTCATTTTCTTTTCTTCCCCCTTTTTCTTCTCTCTCCTGTTGTTTTCTCTCTTCTTTTCTCTTTGCTATTTCCCACTTCCTTAGTTCTATCCAGCTGGGACGGCTGGAGATTTTACACCCAATTGGTCGAATTGGAGGCCTTTGTCAGAGCCCTTCTCTCACTCCACAAGTGGCAGAAGGGACCTGGGTTGTGAATGGTGCTTTGTGTACTGTTTTTCTAAGAGGGGGCCCTCTCTCTCCCACTCTCATCTGTCACAGGTCCCTCTCCGTCCACGCTCCACAATGCCTGATTGTTTTTGCCAAGTCGCCAGGTTCCAGGCCAGATCTGAACAACGCTCTCCTGCCAAATTCCGACCCTGGTTTTCGTTTTTCTTCCCCTCACAAAGGGACTCTAAGTTACTGTCCATATTTTTGAAGGGGGACTTAGCTAGCTGTCCACGATCAACACTTTGTTTGTTGAGTGTGTCTCTGACCTGAAGGCTGTAAATATTTCAACAGACGAAGGAAGAGAACTTAAGCCAAAATGCTCAAAGAGAACAGTAAGTAGCGACTGACCGTACCTCTATTGTGATTATTAATTACAGGAGTTTTGAAGTAAGCATTCAGCTTAGATTTTATCATGATGCTGTTACTTGTGGGGTTACCTTAATGATTTCTGGCTCATAAAAAAACTGTAAATTGCATGAGGAAGAAAAATGAAAACTCCTCCCTCGACAGTGTGTTCTCTGTTTAGTTATCAAGCAGACAATCTCACCAGTATCAATTTCCTTGAAATATTGTAGGCAGAACAACTGCTTTCAGGAGAGAAACTTTTGGTATTTTTCTTGATGTTTTTCAGAGAACCGCATGGTAATTCAAGTGAAAATGAATTCGTTTTTCAGGTATCAAAGTAACATTTCCATGTCATACCTGTTTCCTGGGACCGTCACTGTGTAGCCAAACTCATACGTCTTTCTGTCTGGTTGGGAGGAGGTTATTCAAGCTGCTATAATCGCTCAGTCTCTTCCTATGTCTCAGTGGGGACACAGCTGATATTGTTACATGTAAGATTTGTGGAGAAGAAAAGCCCCAGTTGACGTTATGAGATTTTCCAGCTCCAGCATTTGATTGATCAAACAAAGCAGCTCAGTACAATTAATAACCAGTGTTTTGATGGTTTTTTTCCCCTGCAATGTCTGATTGCTTTAACAAAGGAGTCATCAGAGTTGTACTTATTAGATTATTTGCTTGAAGATCAGAGTATGAAGCACAGTGTTTTCCTGCTCCAGCTAGTCACAAAAGGTCTTGTGGCATGCTTTACCAACAAACTCAGTGCTGGTGAAACCCTATCAGTGGCAGCAGGTTAAGAGGTTGGGCATTCCTGGCCATATGAGACACCAGTTCCAAGAAACTAAGACTCAAGCTGTCCCATAAACACAGCAGCAGCAATATTGTCAGCTAAATATAGGCTCTCTTCTGTCCTCTCCTTCCTCGGCTTCCCCACCGCGTACCCATCGCTCCAATGTGGAGGTGATCATGGATTTGAGATTAGAGATCTTACAATTACAAATGCCCACACTGCTTCATATAACATCAACCTGTTTATTTCAGTAAGTGAAATCAGGCTGTGTATGGAGTGAAGATGACACCATCAGCAAGTCATGTGGTTAGATAAAAATTGATGCTTTAAAATGCTTAAAACAATTAGAAGTCAGCTAAAGTACACACCTTTGGCACTAGATGTTGAAAAATAACAATACCACGA
This sequence comes from Leptatherina wallacei, assembly GCA_028567055.1. NCBI lineage: Eukaryota > Metazoa > Chordata > Actinopteri > Atheriniformes > Atherinidae > Leptatherina > Leptatherina wallacei. The sequence goes on along the minus strand of JAOXYM010000010.1, from coordinate 12,727,807 downwards.
GAGAAGAATAAAGTATCTGAGCACCTTTCAAACCTAGCCATAATTTCACAATTCAATGCATACTTTGATCAAATTATGCAATTAATAATTCAATTTAGATAAATAAATAAAATATTCTTCACGGCCCTGTGATAGACTGGCGACTTGTCCAGGGTGTACCCTGCCTCTCGCCTGATACTTGCTGGGATAGGCTCCAGCCCACCCACGACCCTGCATGGATTAAGCGGTACAGAAAATGGATGGATGGATGGTTTACAAACTTCTGAAAAAACTGTTATGTACTTTTCCTTGTATATTGAAAAAGAAAATTCCTTTACCAACAAATTGCTAATTTCACATTAATGACAGCACTTTTAAAAAGAAAAGAAAAAAGTTAAGGTGGCATGAGAAGTACAATAGCAAAATTAGCAAAATACTTTCAAGTTACAAGTAATTACAAAGTTATGTGATACAGGGTCGAATGCCAAACACGTCCTATTGCACTCAAAGGCAAAAAGTCTCTATTTAAAAAGGATTTGTTTTCACGATGTTGCAGCAGAAAATTGTTGCAATGCTGCTCTATTAATGGTTCTGTAATATTTCAGGTCAGAGTTGAGAAAGTTTCACTTTTCGTGGCATGACACTCTGTAAGCCTCCTCTTATTTAACCTGCATTACAGAGACACTGGATGCTGCATTCCAGCAGCGGTAGTAAAAAGTGACATCCATGGAACATTACGGCCCCCTGAGTCCCCAAACAACAGTCAGACCAAAAGAGATATCCAACTTTTTCATAAGTTGGATTTAAAATCTTCCCACACCCACTACAAAAGTGGCAAGATCTCTCCAGAACTACACTCTGCTTAACTTGCATAGTTGGATCTTTGCTGACATACACTTTTCCTTCAGTGTCCAACACAACAATCTATGATTTGTTGTTTTATATACCTCCCCTCCTTTACCTTTTTATCTCCCGTTTAGTTCAAAGTTTTGATCAGCTAACACGGCCCATATTAACACCACTCCCCACACATGAAGACACAAATTCAGCTCATTTCACTTTAACGCAGGGTCAGATTTATGTTTAAGGGCACCCAGGAGGCTACATATTTCAGACAGGCTGTGATTTTCTGAACACTAGCGTCGAAGTGGCAATCTGTTTTGCCTCACAGAAGTTTTGTGTGTGTCTGCGTGGAAAGATGGGTGGTACTCTTTTTTGATAATCTGAGCAATAACAAATCCAGTCTGATGCCTTCTTTTATGCATGCGTTATCAATGACCACCTAGCAAGCTTTGTTTGAGCTTGTTTTCTTGTGGGCATTCTATGTGTTTGAGTGTATATTCATCTGAATTAGCCGCATGAGGATGGAAAGCAAAATAAGCAAAAGTTAGGGCTCGGGCTAAGTTGTTGGAGAGGAATCTTATGTTTGAAAAAAATGACACATTCTTTCACTTGAAGTCATCAACTTTGTGTCTGCTTCTGTAACAGCTCCAGGGTGATGAGAGGCCTTGATGCTAATTAATAGATTATCCCTGTGTATCTGTGTTAGCCTGCGAGTAAAAGTCAGATCGAAGCAGTAAGTTGCTCAAAATAAGTGTGGCCAAAAATATGACATGTACTTTGAATTACTCATGTGTGTGAACTTTACTGTAATTACATCCCATGCCTTCATGTCTCAGAATTTTAAATAAACTTGTGGCTTTGAATTATCTATTCAAATGTTTGGTTGTAAAATCTGCAAGTGTTTATTATGTGCTATAGCTTATATGTGCAGTCAGTAGTGGAAACAAAAATGTTGTTATAGAGAAAGTATGCTACTTTATTTATCAGCAACATGCATATAACATACAAAAACATACTGGAAGTGTCACAACAAACATTTCCCAAATATTTGTAGCTTTCTGCATCATGAATGTAAAAAAAACATTTATAGTAAATGAACACATGAAGCATATGGAAGCATATAAGGTACATTGAAATGTTGTAGAGGTGTATCGACATTTTCATGTGCAGAATCTTTAATCTGATTAGAAACAAAGGTGGTGTTTCTGTGTCTCATATCCAATGGCTTCCAGGAAAGTTTCAGTCTGGCTGTAGTGTCTCAGTGTCTCATCATGAGATCAGAGGCACCAGTTTGCTGCTGTTCATGTGTCACTTCTGTTTAAATTCATCCTGGCTGACAAGACTGGAATTCACTGAGTGCAAACTGAGACCACAAAAAAAAAAAAATCACTTTTCCTTCTTCTTTTTTTTCCTCACAGAGTGATGTCTTCCATGCGAGCAACGCCTCCCTTTAACCCACTGTCTGAAGAGGCGGAAGTGATAGGTCAAGACAACTCAGCCTGGGCCAGTGACGAGCGAGACGACCCAAAGGAGACGGCGTCGCCCTCTTCGCAAGATCTGAGCCACTCTGATGAACTTCAGCCAGCCAGAGAGAAACCAACGGATGCCGAGTGGGAGAACGTAGGCCCTGCTGCGATGGTGAGAAGTGAATTACGCACAGAGAAGAGAAATCGGCCATATCTTATCTTGAGATACGCTGCTATAACTCAAATCTATAAAACAAATGTGGTTGCTGTGTGTACACAGTGTACACACTTGGGCCATGCAACTCATAAAACACTCATGAAATACAGTGCATGCAGGAGCACAGAGGGTGAGCAAATTCTCATGCATAATGATGATTGTGCACTCTTGAGTGCACACACTTTTAAATGCATGTGTACACAAACCCATTCGGTGCACACATACTGTCACACAGCAGTAGTTGTGTCTGGGCTGTTTGCTGCAGGCAGTGCTGTAGGCAGCCCATTGAGGTTCCTCCTCAACAGAGAGTTATACCCCTGGCTTCTTCTCATCTCCAGTGTTTTCAGGTGTTTGTGTATGTGTGTATGTGTGTTGTGTTACTTGGCTTTAGCTTCTGTTGGACCCTAATGGATGAGGCAGGTTTGACTTGAACCTTTACTATCAGGAAAGTTTTTGGAATAGTTTTCCATAGGTATTATCACTGTAGCAAAACACACCTCATGTTTCTCACGAAAGAAAAAATAAAGTGTTTTGTGTTTGTCAAATATTACAAAAGTGTAAAAATGGATGTATTTTTTTGTCATATTAGAATTGTAATTTACTAATCCAGAATTTACCCATTAGTACATAATAACCCCCCAATTTTTACTTAGTCTCACTTGTGGAGTTCAAAGATGCCTCAAAGCAAAAATGTTCCTGAAAGATGGGAACCTGCAAAAAACGTTTTGTAAACTAATTGAACCTGTAATTTCTTAAATCTTGGAAAATGATTGCTCTTATTTTCTGTTCTGTCCAGTCTGTCTAGATATGCCATGTTTTGCACAAATCATAAAGTTCTTGCATTTGAATGTTACAGAAGTAAGCTTAATTTCGAATTCCCGAAAGTACCTTGTTGGCAACATATGTGTATTGTCACATATATATTACATTTTATATGAATTACATCCAACAGTGAAATATTTGGAAATTATATCCAAATTAACCAGTATCATATTTTTTCTCCAACTCCCACCTGAACAGAGTAATTATTTATTTTTCACATCATTATGTTGCAACCAAATCTTCAAGGACTGAAAAAAGTTCTTAGATGTCCAGCATCTTACATATTTCCAGCTATTTGTGGGATATAGAAATTAACTAAGAAAGGGAATAAACAGCAAAAAAAATCTTAACTGTGTTGCACAATTTCAAAAGCATTTGGAGAGTTAAGACCCACCTCAGTAAAGTGAACAGTTCAGGTTTCAGTGTCTCACTGAAGGACAATTTACAAATTTACACGAGTTGTCCTGGGAAGGCATTGGACTATCAGATATTCCTTCCACCATTCTGCTTGTATAACTCCTTGTGTGCAGACTTAAAAAAAGAACAAAACAAGATACACACCTGAACAATCCATGTGTGACACACAATCTCCCAATCCTCATTACAGAGGCATCTCCCGCTTAAAGACAAAGTGCACAACAGGGCCTGCTGGAGCCATTTCAAGGGTGTCTTAGGATCCCGCTGTTCACCAAAGCCCCTTGTCTTTGAAACATAAGCCTTCTAAAGTTCTTTGGAGATCCCCCCAATCTGTAAGGGGGCGGAGAAAGCATCCAGAAATAGCGTCGGTGTTAGGACACCTGTGCTGAAGCGTCTGTTGTGTGGGACAATGTGGTCATCTTGAAGGGCTTAGCTTGATGATAAATATAGACTCCTTGTGCCTCTTGCTTAACTCACAACTCAACAGAGTAAACAGCAGCACAAGCCATCCAGTCATGCAGCAGAAAATATAAAGACCCATTAATATCATCAACAAGTTTAAAGTTTCCAACTTTTGGATTACAGAGACAAGAATTCACCAGCCATCTGAAGAAAAAATGTCTAACAAAGATAATTTCTCAGATTTCCTCTTGAGATAAGTGTGTGGATTAGAGGTGCTTGAGTGTTTCTGTATGTATAATGAGAAGCAATCCCCCTTTTTACTTGTGTCATACTGCATTTTCACCGCCCTTTACTTTTCATACAAAATCACATGTTTGTCTTTAGCATCTTTAACTGGGTCACAGTTTCACACCACAGTGGATTATAAACAACTGACCCAAGCAGGATGAAGAGACGTAAGGGTACATGATGACAGACAGATCAAATGCTGTAATCATCACGTTCTATCAGTAGCAAAAGGCAATCCTTAACTTGATATTTGGAACGTCATGCCAGTCAGCTGTGCCAACCTTAAGCACAGCTAAGCAAGCGTCAGCTAAATCCCAAAAAAGTATTGTAGAGACACAGAGGATGACAGAGGAGATGTGGGTTTGAAAAAAGTTCCCAGCAATTCCGCAAATCAAGCGATTATTTAGTACATCATTTCTTTGTAAATCCTAATCTTTTGAATTTTCATTTTTCCTGTTTCTTTTCAGGAAAACGAGAGCAGCAAAGGCTGCTCAGTCTACTCCTACCGGACAAACTCTACCTCTCCAACCAAGCCAGAGGAGTGTTCCAGGGATCGTGCAGAGCCAATGATTGGCCTTGCCTTTGGGACGCCGGAACGCCGCAAGGGAAGCCTGGCAGACGTGGTGGACACACTGAAACAGAAGAAGCTCGTAGAGCTGACCAAGACAGAACAAGACGGTGAGAGAAAAAAATCCTCAGCTCATCATGTTTGTGTGTGTAGGTGTGTGTGTGTTTCATCTGTTTGTCTGCAGGGGAAAACCAGGCACAATCCACTCTTCTCAGCCTTACCGTTAGGAGCTGGAGGCTGTACACTGTAGCCACTTTTTGACTTGACAACAGCACTTGTTGTTAATTCGAGGACAACTTTATTAGATCCAAGAAAAATAGCTCTGTGTGGGTTGAACAGCAATGCATTTTTGGCTTCATCCAAAGAGCTTTCAAGAAGATTTATTAGCTTACACGGTTTAGAAAAATCATATCACCCTGTGACGGAGCATATTGCCTTTCAGTCTGTTTGGGAGCCATCGAATTATGGAAATTTTATGAATTTGGGGAGTTACATAATTTCACCAATAAACAGGGGCTGGGAATCACAGACCTTCATTTAATTATAAAGAAAGTGACCGAAGGGCTTCTATTAGATCACTTTATTGCCTCACATTTGATAGACAAGATGCTTTTTTCCCCTTTCATTAAGTAAGAACAATCCTCCAGTACCTGGCTATTTATTTTTCTCTTTCCTTTTCAGAGGATCTTTGAACATCTGAAATTACAACTGACATATCCTTTGCTCGTTAGATCACAATATCAATCAGTGAAAACACAGGTTTCCCTTTCTCTCCTGCTCCTCTGATCTAATGCAGGAGATTTGCTCCCAGCATGCCTCGGCATGCCCCCCTTCCCTCCCCAAAGCGAGCCCAATCTAAAACCATCTAACACCCCTCTACTAAAATGTGCAGATAGTAATCGCAATGATATCAGAAGAGTGCTTGATCTCGCTCATTTAGAGGTTTTACTTTGTTATTGACACAGTAAAGTGAGCTTGAATGGGACAGCCAGAGGCAAAATACAGCACACAGTGTTTAGTTGAAAGACAGGTAGCTCGGCCTCTTATCTACTGACTTGAAAGGAAAAAAATGTGTGTGTGTGTGTTCAAAAGTTGTGACATCTTGTCAAATCAAAGGAGAGATGAGGGGAAGTATATCTAGGAGACCACTTTAAGTATGGATTTGTCTTTTTCCAAAATTGTTTGTTCAAATACAACCAGATCTGACTTTATTTATAATGAGACTAATTCGAAATCTGGTTTGAATAGGATTAAACTTGATTTGGGAACAAAGTTTTGTGTTTGCTGCATGTTTTTCTTAACAATACATTAACAAAACATTTAGAAAAAAAGAGTTAAGTCAGGATAAATTTTTTTCTCTCTCTAATTTAATGAATTGTTTATCCGTCTCTGGAAAAGTTTTTCATGTATTTGCTGAATTTTTTGCTTTTTCATCTTTGAAAGGTTTAGTTTAAAAATATATATTTTTTCTTTTCTTTTGTTTGAATTTTGTGCCAAAAAGATCAAACAATTTGTGCTAAAAAAAAAAAAAATCTAACAAATTTCCTGCACAATTTTCCTTCCCCCCGAAGCCCTATATTGAATTTGGCTATTCTTTTGCTAATTAGCGTAGCTGCTATTTCCCGAGGGGTAACGAGAGGCATTGATCAAGCTGTATACGCTTAGACAAAAACAAACGAGCCAAGCGTGTGCAATATTGCCAGGCACACTGAATCGCACAGCGTTTGCATGAATGGGGGCCTTGTAAGTGTTCATGTGGATTGCTGCCACCTTGAAGGCACACCATTAAAATGTCTTTCATGCAGCTATGCTGTCATGCATTTCATTTTGTGCATAACGTAACTGAACATATACAGATTGACAGGCACGTCAGCTCTTTTACTTAATGAGTTTAGTCGAAATTAGATGAGGTAATCAATAGACGGCTGATGAAGGTTTCATTAAGTGAAGTCTTTTTTGTTCTGTCGCTTTCAGAACAAACCCACTTTGTTAATTTATTGAAGTCTTCCTCCCGTTTATCATTCTTGTATTGTTCCATATTTTCTTTTTCACCTGATGAGAGAATCTTCCTCTTGCTTCCATCTTTCATTTGAAACCTCTTTTCAAATCACAATTGTTTATGGATTCCTTTTTATCAGGTGACCTTGCTCACATCCTTAATTAAAGCTTTGTTAGGTGTTGCTGGTAAAGACAAAGATTTCCAAAAGGATTTGACTTTTTCCCCTCTTTTTGTTTTATTAAAAGAGTGTATCAGACACAGGAGTGCAAGGCCGACCTGATAATGGGCCTATGCTGTCGTGATTTGACATAGAACAAAGATCAAACAGCAAAACTGAAGTTTTCCTCACTTTTGTTCAATTATTTTAATCTTTGACTCTTTAGCAGCCTGTGTTTAGATATGCTGAATCCTAAAATGTAGTTTGTTCAGAATATATTGATTGTAGCAGAATTAATCATCCAAAGTCAGTCGACAAGCACATTAAAAGCCAAATGTTTCGACCCCGTGCTTCATCCTCAGCCTCCTCAGTCAGCTGAGCTCTCTAAGGTTTGATTTAGCATATGATTAAACAGAACAGACTCTATTAACCACTGAGCGCTCACTTAGCCTAACATGACTGATCCCTCTGTGCGCTGTAGCCTAAAGCTAAACAGTGGAGGATTTGGTTGTGAGCCTCCGAGCTACTCTCACCCCCTCTCGGCACGCTGTTAGCAGTCTGCTGCTCCAAGGAGCCCTAAGTGCCTGTGACATGTCTAATGAATAGACATGGCCTCGCTTTACAAGAGTGGAGTTTTTTTGTTTTCTTTTTTCCTTTTTAAAAGCTTTATCGAAAACTCTATAAGACTGAGTCAGGTACCTGTGTTTCTGAAAATACCTCCCTTTCAGCCAAACTTTCAAATCACACAAGCCAAAAAGGTGGCGGGGAAGGTGAAGGCCTGACGTTTTTTTTGACAATTTTTGCATTGATGCTGAGCCTTGCCGGTGTTGTGCGATGATTTATGTACAAAGGCTTTCCCTGTGCTGTTAAAACACTTAGCACTTATTAGGCTGGTAGGCTTACTGATGAATATAATATTTAAGGCCTGGAAAGAGGAACATAGAAAAAAAAAGTACGAGCCCAGGAGTCGTTGTGGAATGGATATTCTTCTCTATTTGCTGTCGTTTTGCACCTAAAAATAAGAAATCAAGAGCCTGGGAAACAAAAGCATAGAAATAAACAATAACCTATGTCCCATTATCAGTAACTAATCCAAATTCACTTTGTCTCCTGGAGCCCTCCAAACACAAAAAGGGGAAAAAATAGACAAAATCAAGCTCATTTAAATGACTGCCAAGCCAAGCTGCTCTGGGATGCTGCCCGATGGACTCTAAAACCAGAAGGGTGCAGTCAAGCTCCCTCCATTTTGATGAGTAAATTATGATTATCTGTATTGTTGCACCTCAAGAGAGCCGACCTGCTGTTCACTGGGCCTGGCACAGGCACTGTGCCCTAATGCCAACTTAGTCAGCCATCTAATGTGCCTAGTGTAGCTCTGGCGCCTGGCAAACACTTAAAATCACTCTAATCCCTGCTTACAGCAGAGCCCAGATGAATTACTGTACAATTCATGGGTTTCATTTGCAAATGAGATCAGGCTCAATTACAGGTGCACCCCACTGCTGAAGAGACACTTGTGTGACTCGTCTATTCGTTCAGAGAACCGTCTTTCCTCTACTCTGCAGAAAAAGCTCATAGTGCTCACTCAGGTCAGAATTATTTTCAATCTAGCATTTAAACAATATGATTCTAATTTATCTGGTTTTAAAGTAAAAGAAAACAGATTCACTCTCTTCTTCAAGGCACACATTAGTTATTCATAAATTCCCCCTGCCAGTGATGCTATTTCAGATTTGTGAATGCCACCAACTGCCCCTCCCATCATATGGAAATGGGCAGAAGTGCAGCATCCAATCTGGCATTAGTGGTAACACCATGATGCATTTCTAGGATCCAAAAAAACCCAGCGCTTTTTCAGAAGTCATCATGACTGTCTTGATTGATTCATTTTTGTGGAAACTTGAACTTGTAACGGCTTCTAATTAAGTGTTAAGTTTAAAACAGGCTCCATGTTTGTTCAGCTGAACTTCTGCACGCTTTCTTTCGTTTCTTCTCACCCTGTTTCAGTTTAAGCAGCAGCTTTTGTCATTTCTCCAGAGATGTGTAATTGTTCTGTGTTCTGCTTTTAACTGGTTTGAAATGATTTTGAGGTTTAATATACAAACATAAAATAGTAAAAGGGGATAGGCTTAAAAAGTTACTTACTTATGCCTACTCCTTTTAATTTAATGGCAATTTCTGTTTTTTCCCCCCTTTTTTGTTTTGTTATTGTGATGAACTTCTATTTCATTTCCTCTGTTTTTTCTTTCCTTTGTGTTTTTGCTCTTCTTTTTTGTGTTAAAAAATTAACTTAATATAGTAAAGCTAAACTAAATTGAATTATAGAGGTTCAATAAGAAAAAAGATAGACTTTAGCAATATTTGACAGCTTAGAAGCTTTTTTGATTGAGCCATTTAAGCGTTAAGCTTTTAATAATATTAGTAACATATAAGAGAGTGATTATGCTTTTTAACTCAAATATTCAGAGTTGCCCTGTAGGAAAACTGGTCTAAAATCAGGTTTGAAGAGACTTTAATATCTTATATTCATCACAATGATAGACAAAGCCTTTTTATGCTAAAGATTTATAATCAATATACAGGAGAAATAAATCCTCAACTTCACCGTCATGTGACTAGATTATTGTGCATTTGCTTTGTGTGTTCTAGCCTCTGTTGTCCAGTTTAGAGAGCCCCGTATTGTGACTTGAATTGGAGCCAGGCCAAATCTGGCCACCCAATCACTGACATAATGGCTTCTCCAGCCAGAGGGGGGTCAGAGGGAGGCTAAGCCTTCCCCTGACCCCCTTTCTCTGTGACAATAGAGATATTCTGCCAAGCTTTACTTTCTTCTTCTAAACTGCTGAAAGCTTGTTTTAACGTTTTTGCTGTTACCGCCACTCAAACTGTATGATCTCCTCTGAGGGTCTGGGAGATTCCTCTTCTGTTACAGCAGCAAACAACAAACTGATCTTTCCTCCAATTTGCAGCCCAGCTTGGTCGGCCATGCTTTCCATCTGCATGATCTGTAGCTTTTTTCTTGCCAAACAGCAGAAGAAGCTACAGTAAACCAATTGCTTTGTGTGACCCATTCACCTTATTTGTATGTCTGTGCATGTGTGTATGTGTGTGTGTGTGTGTGTGTGTGTGTGTATGAGTGTGTCAGGTAGTTGCGATGACAGCTTAACAGGCATGTAGGTTCAGCCCCAAGATTTAATCTTATTGGCTAATTAACAAAGCCTTGGCTCTGGAACTATGTTTGCCTTCATATATTGGATTGGCAGCTTGAGCTGTGATTGTGTGCAGGTAAAAGCTTTGTTTGTGTGTGTGCTGTGCGAGAAGATTTGCATATTAAGGCTGATTAACAAGTTCTGACTCAGCCTATTTTTAGGGCAAATTAGGCATGGGTTTTATTGCAGGAAGAATTAAAGCAAGGTATTTCATCTGTTTTTTGGTCAGCATTTCATTTGTTGATACGTTTTTTGCTTTTCAGGCTGCAACAAATTCTAAAAGAAAGGCCTCACAATTACTTAGTTGTCATTAATTGTGATTGTTGTAATTGTAATTAATTACTTCTCTCAACAATCAAGATGTACAGGCAATGAAGATTCCAAGCGGTGAAACTTTTGAGGTGTACATGGTTGCCATTGTGGCTTTTTTGTTTGTTTGTTTGTTTAAAATTCTCCCGATATTTTCTGCTGGGGAAAGGGTCAGGACTGCAGCCATGCCTTTGTAATGTGTGCACGATGTGGCTTATGTTGTTTTATTGAAAAGTGCATGGACATCTCTGGAAAAGATAAAGGCAGCAGGTTTCTCTAAAACCTCAGAGGGCTGTTCTGAATTAAAGCTGCCATCACATAGATAAGATCTGCCAGTGGCACTGATACAACCCCATATCATTTCAAAGCCTAGATTATTTTCAGATAAAACTCTTAGAGGTAATTTTCATCTTTGTTCTGGAGCACATGGTGATGCCCCATCAGACGCCTCCGAGCCCAGAGAAGTTGACACCACCTCTGGACATGGCTGATATAGCTTCGGTTTTTGCACAGTAAAGCTTTAAATGGCATTTGGGAATGTGACTCCATACAGTAGAGCTTGGAAAAGGTGTCCCACAACAATCTCTTACCTATGTGGTTAAAATGAGCTGCTGAAGAATGATAGTTCTTGATGCTGTGCAGTCCGAGGAATCTCAGATCACTGGTGTCCAGTGTCCAGCTCAGGCTGAAGAACTGAAGAAGCATTTTTAAATATTACAATGATTTTCTCAAATGTTTGTTGACAAAGTGTCCATCTTGTGTGTTTGCAAATTTCGATTCCATTCCCAACTCTTTCTTATTTGGATTTGCGTTTCATCCAAGCAACTGAGTTTGCTGGTCAGTTCAGGTCTCCTCAGCTCCCCTCTGGATGTCTTGTGGTTGCTTTCAATCTATTACTCTGTAATTGATAGGCATTCTCTTTACTAATGAGGAGCTGCAGACTGTGGGTCATGAGTGCACAGTCAGTGGGATATGCCTGGTAGTTGTCTCCTTCTCTGTTTGGCTACATGCCAACCAGCATATGGTACGGGCGCATGCAGTGCGGTTTGTCAAAATAGTTTTGAACGTCGTCCAAGAGAATCACATTAAAAAGTGATTTTATTAAGTTCTCATTTTTCTTTTTTGTGAGGTTTCAGTAAAAAGTCAAATTTCTCTATTATTTTGGTGAAGGCCTATGTGATTTAAAATGTATAAGAAATAAATAAATGAATAAATGAAAAAAAAAAACAGACCGTCAGATGGGTCAATTTTGAAGCCAGAGGAGTGTGTTTGACACAGCTGTTCAAAAATGATGACTAATTGTTTTTAAGACTACAAGAAAAATAGCCTCTACTGAGTTTCTGGCTGCCATATACAGTATTTTGCAATGTTTACTCTAACAGTTAATTTGCTTGAATCTGCCACTTTCACTTGTTTAGACTAGCTATTGGAAACTTGTTTACATTTTATTAAAAAGATTGGAACTCCTTTGCATGTCTATTTATTTTACTTTAATGACAATGCATTGTTGACTGTAACTGAGGTTTCAAACTCCTGTCAAGTTCCAATAGATCCTACAAGACATTAAATGTGCACTTAACTGATTTTACGATAGAAGCTGCATCATCTCATTCCAGCTGCAGGCTGACAGTAAGGCTATATGTTTAATTTGGCGCTATGATGTCAGGATATTCAGTGATTCATCACACTGCGCTGATTTTGATTGCAGTCATTATTTTGATGCCAAACTATCTTATGGACATGCCAATCCTGAATGTGCACTGCATCTGAATGCTGACACCACCTGTTAGAATATTATGATTGATGATTAACCAATCCGATATGTTGGAGCAGTTGTGCCGCATGCATACTCTCCCTTTGCATCTCATCCTAGTTTCTGATGCAAAGGTGTCCGCAGGTTTGGAGCTAAAAGGTGCTACTTTGGGGGACATTTAGGTGGCCATGTTGGATCTGGAGCAGTTGTTGACTCAGCTCAGACTTGCTGCCGGCTGTCCTCACTGATATTTGGCTCCCCGATCCCCCCCAACCCAAATCACAGGCTCCACCCAACCTGGCTCCCCTGTGGGCCCGACCCAAAACAACGCTTCTATTGTGTCTGAACCACACATCTCCCTGTGTCTGCATGTCTGTGTTGATATGTGTGTGTGTGTGTGTGTGTGTGTAAGCAGGGTAGGGTTTCATATATCAAGCCTAAAGTGGAACCAGAAGCTTGGGTCTTGAACTGGTGTTTTGGGAGCGTGTGTTTGACAAAGAGGCAATTTTGTACCCTGGATGTGAGTCTGTTCAGCTTGAAGTTAATCTGTTTTATCTGAAAATAGAGATTTACATTTTTGATGACTGAAAACTATGTTTGTCCAGCTTCAAGATTAGATCAAATAATTTTTTATTTTCTCTCTTTTATTCAAGTACCGCAGCATGCAGCAAAGTTTGAGCCCCATTATGCCACAAATGTTATCTTAACGTGCGCTTCTGTTACTGGGCTGATGTTCGACTTCATATTTTACGTGAAGTGAGTTGACTTTTTGTTACTGGTATGGCTTGAGACTCAGTGGCCTGTCTTGCTGGATTGTTCTCCACCTCTGATTTGACCAAATTAGACAGATTTTATTCCTAACAAGCAGCAGCTGAGGAATGAAATCAGTCAGTAATGAGATGTGTCATCCGTCCAGGTTTTTTTGCTTAAAGTCTCTGGAGTGAGAGCACTCTCATCAGCTGTGGACAGATCCTCAGCTTTGTGGACAAACTTTCACCCGGTGGTTTCCTAACAGTCAGGGTGCAGTGGTTATTGATATCAGCGCTGTAATGCTGGGCAGGCCTGTGACTGCACAGCAGGGATCAGCGCTCAGGCTTTTCTAGTATTAAACATACACCTTCAGTGGAAACATTATACTTTTCCTGATTCAGAGCTTCAACAGCATGCTGACTTTATATCACTTAAGTCCTTCACTGCTGTCATAGAGGAGTGTTTAGGAGTGTTTCTAACATGGGTGGCCTCAATGTGACTCAAAAACCATCCAAGACAATGTTGGAGACTGATTTAATTTGATCATTTTTTTACTTTGAATAAGCAATTAATTAACTTTTGAGTTCATTAAAATAAAAAAATGTAAAAAAAGCTTTAATGTCCTCCATGTGAACTCAGAATGAACTTGCTGTTTATATGAATCTCTTTAACTATCTATCTGATCTGACTGGACATAAAGCAAATGTGTGTGTGAGGGGATGATGCATTTAAAAGGGGTTACATAGTGCTACTATCCCTCATAAACCCACCTGCCCGCCCCAAATCAACGGACCGGCCGCTTTTCAGACCATGTTCTGTGACAAGAGAGTGCGGGTGTCATCTAACAGATGAAAATAGTGTGTGTGAAATAGACACCGTGCTAACACGCAGCCAGGCTAACCTCTCTGCAGTGTAATGGTTTTACAACACAGAGCGAGGCGAGTGGTGAAATCCTCTGTGTGTGTGTGTTACACGGGTGTTATATACCCCCTCTGAGCAATTAAACGTCTCAGCAGTGTAGTGGTATTCTTTAATCAGTGTGTGTGGTGTGTGTACGTGTGTTTTAAGTGCTTCAGAGTGCACCGCTGTTCTCATATCTGTGTGTGTGTTTGTGTATGTATGTGTATCTCTTTCCTTCTCCTGGCTGGTCCTGTCTCCTCATGTTTGGACATATGTTGAGTTTTATTTCACTGAGACATCAATCCTGCTGGCCAGCTGTTCGGACAGCTGCTCTCTCTGTTTCTCTCGCTCTGTTTCTCTTTTTCATTTGCTCCGGCTCAATCTTTCCCCATCTTTACTTCGGTCTTTATGTATCTCTTTGTCTGCCGCTCATGCTTCTTTTTGTTCCAGTACAACTGTATTTGTTTAAAATCGATTTTCTTCTGTCTTTGTCATATTTATTTCAGTTGCTATTCCTTTCCAGTTTCTTCCTCTCCTCTCCTCTGCTCTCTGTCTGATGCTGTGGGGTCTGCAGCTGAAGTCACAGCCCTGACATAAATTTGGAAGTGCAAAGTGTAGCTGTCAGCTTCCATTTACTCACGTTTGGCTGCAAAGTGAAGACGCGAAATGGTTTTTTCAGTCGCGGGTGTGTTACGCAAACATCAGGCACCCACTACGACATCGGCCTTTGCTATCTTTAACATTAACTCATTTTTCAGATTAATGCCTTTTCTCTTTTCCTTGGCATTTGTCTGCAGACTCCTGAGCTCTGAGTTTCTGAGCTTTGGCACACTGCAGCGTGTTGGCTTGTGTAAGAGACACAGAAAATGAAAGAGACTCTTTAGGTTAATTATAAGAGAACCTGTGAAATATTAACAAATAGAAAATGAGAACTGAAGAAAAAAACAAACAAAAAAATCTAATTACACACCACCCTTTGACATGAAACAATAGACATTTTTAAGCCACCCAGCTTGAAGGCTGTTGTGTAATTAGTTGTCTGTACATAAAAAACTGCAGAAGCAAGTGGAAGGAAAAGTGTCCATTTTGACAGTCATGGAAACAAATAGAATTGCTGTTGGAAGTTGCTGCAGCTGTGATTTGCAAATGTTGTGATTTAAGGAAAATAAAGCAATAACTGGTGGCCAAGTTTAAATACAAAACTGGATACAAAGAAAATAGGAGAATGGAAGAGAGAAAGAAGCAACTCCGTGTTAGCAGAAGCCTGTTGCACACTGTATTTCTTGGCAGCGGCTGTTTGGGACTGTTGATTCTTGCCCGACACATGCAAAGCGCACAACAGTGAAGCAAACAGTAAGTTGCCTGTGGCTTGTGTAAAACACCGAAAATTCTGTCTCTTGGCAGGTTGGCGTGGGGACAGGTGATAAAATGTTGTTTACCCAAAACATATGTCAGCTCGCTGGCTGCTAAAGCACTGATTTACTACAAATCTGTCTCTTTATTCTCTTATTATCTCCCTCACCTTCCTTTATCCTACAGTCACTGCCTGTCCCTGCTGATGCTGAAACTGTATGCATTCATTTTGAATTAGTAAAAGTAATGTAAGGCTAAATGGTGGAAAATACATTGTAATGTATACAGAAACAATATGTCTAAAACTAAGTGCACCCGAACTGCTTATAATTAAAGGGTATAGCTTCAACGTGCAGCTGTTCAAATGCATTTGATTAACGGATCATCAATGTGATCTGGTCTATAAAAACAGTTTTACCAGTTTGCTGGTCTGGATCATTCAGGTGTGAGTTAACACAATGTCAAGGGGAAAATATAATAGCAATGATCTTAGAGAGCTTTAGTTTTGACTACATTTGGTTGAAACCAAACACAGCACATCAACTTGACTGTCAAACACAGTGGTGGAGGGGTGATGATGTAGGCCTGTTTTGCAGCCACAGAGCACTGGACACTGCAGTATTCTAGAGCCAAATGTGAGGCCATCTGTTCTTTCTGAAGTTCTCACCTTCAAGTTCTTGCTGTTAATGGAGGTTATTTAATAGCTGGGTGGATGTAGTTATTCATTAATGACACAGTGTAATATACCAAGGCAAGGCAAGTTTATTTGTAAAGCACATTTAATGTACACGACAAGTTAAGGTGCTTGTATACAACCATGTATTGTTGTTAAAACAGCAAATTTATTATTATTATTATTATTATTATTATTATTATTATTATTATTATTATTATTATTATTATTATACCCTAATATGTGTAAAATGTTAGAATTGAAAAAGTGTGTGTGTTCCTTTTCTGGACCTAGTCTCTCCACTGAAGTGGGTCAAAAGTTAGAAAACTTTGAGAATTTCATCATCTATGGTATATAAAAGATTCTGAGAATCTTGAGAAATATGAAAAATCTCTCCACACATGGCATACAGCCAGCAACCAATACTGAACGGCTGTGCTCTTGATGCCCTCAGGCATCGCTGCATTCAAAACAGACACCACTCTGTTATAGAAACCACCGCATGAGCTCAGGGACATTTCTGAAACCTAGTTTGTTACTGCATTCATAATTACAACAGAAAACTCCAGTATGTGAAGAAATTTCCAGAAATTATGCCATTGTCTGAGCCTGAACTCTCTATTTGCACTCTTTCCCGAACTTTCTCAAACAGCTTTCACTCCTAAAAATCATTTACTTGTTGAAGGAGAAGCAAACATTTCCATCGTCTTCATCTCAGCCTTCAGCATCAGCATCTTCTGTCCTACCTCCTACCTTCTCCACCTCTCTGACCTCTTCTTGTATTCTACATGGCATTCCTTACCTCACCCCATTCACCCTCCTCTTTGGCCATCCATCTTCCCAGCTCCTACCCCACTTGATAAAGGAGTGGATGTTCAGACGGTGAGGAATTTTTATCCATCCTCCAATCTAAACAGCACTTGAACCCTGACTCAGTTGCAGCGACAGATAGAGAGCCATCTAGGGTAAAACATCTCCCTCTCAGCCCTCTTTTCTTTTCCTCTTCCGCTTCCCCCTCCCCACGTACATCCTTCTGTCTCTTCATCTGATCTGTTTATCGGTGGAAGGGGTGTAAATTGTGCATTGGAGTACACACACGGTTGACTTATGTGGATGCGTCTCAGAGTTACAGGTTGTATTTTCCTCTCTTAAGTGCTGCTATAAATTGCACTCTGTGATTTTGTGTGATACAAAGCCACTGAACAAATGTAGATTGGCGTCTTTAGGTCTTGTGATGATAGAAAAAAAATCTTTTGACCCTGTCTTACAGCCTCCCCATCACTTAAAACAAATATATACACCTGTCTGGTAAATCTACTGTATTAAAAAAATCTGGTAGGTCCAGTTGTGCTGTGGGTGCGGAAAGCTTATTGCATTACTGTACTGAAGCAAGGACCACATTTCTGGAAAAACCCATCATTTTTCCCCCTAATATGGGAAATCACCACCAGAAATGTCAGTATTTTTCTAAATTGTTGTCTCTCTCTCTGCCATTGTCTCCTCGTTGTTTACATGGAGCCCCTTGTGATCTGACCCAATGATTTAGCTTATTTACAACAATCATAATCCGACTGTAAACATGCAAGGCTTTAATGGACTCAATGAGGAAGTTGCGCTCTGTTGGCTGAAGGCATCTCATGACCACACAATGTGCCCGTACACACAAACTAAACATTAAGCCATTCACAATAGACCATGTGCCATTATGAGTGCCTATAGCGCCTTTTGTCAGGATAAAGGCACCACAAATGAGCTATTGTCTGACTTAACCATTCTAAATCAGGCAAGCCCTCAGGGGCATGTTTTCCACACAGTGCCCAAGAATGTCTCCTTTTTCTGTGTGTGTGTGTGTGTGTGTGTGTTTGACATCCGTGGTGACTGAGGCTTTGGCACGGAGCCTTGCATGACCCTGACACCATCTGTGGCGCGTACGCTGGCATGAAAGCCAGAGTTTGCACACAAACTGTGTCGAAGTGTCTGATGCAGTCTCACATGCAGTAAACCCCTGTAGGTGCTGCGTCCCTGCATTACACTGGAGAGGAGTTGGACTATATGTATGGGGGTAAAATCCTGAATATGAACCTGGTGTCATTTCTGGTCGCTGGCAGTTACTCATACACAGTACCAGTCAAAAGTTTGGACACACGTATCGATTGATTTCAATGAGTACGTGTGTCCAGACTCTTGACTAGAACTGTATCTCGTGGATTCATTGTTTAAATTAAGAAAATGAATGAATAAATAAATAGAATGAGAAGAGTCAGCAGAGTTGTCAGATAAAGTAATCTCATGCAGATGCAAAAGCAGCATTTTGATGTAACTGGCTGAAGTGGAGCTGATTCTGCTCTTTCCTTGCAGGTTTTTAGCAGCACGTCACCTTTATGCAGTTGTACCTTTTTAATGAGAATCCTAATCAAACAGGTGTGGCAAAAAAACAGGAGAATCTGGATTTAACTTTACAAAATGTGACAGCGTCCACCACTTCGGCTTCCCTTTGTCCCACAGAAAGGCTCCTGCATGCACATGTGCAATTCTCCGTCTCTCTCCGTCTCTCTAGTGTCTGCTGAAGAATTGAAAAGTTCTCATTGTTTAAACGAAGTTCACAGCAGGACTCAAAGTGAACAAATGGGACTTTATGAATCTTATGAGACCACGTGTCTGATGTCTGTTATCCTGAGGCTATAATACACATTGTGAGAAAAAGGACAGACACAAATAAGATCCCATCTCTGAACAATGCATGCATTCTCATTTTGGTCAGCTGGATGGCTGCTGCATTTCTTTCTTTTTTTGGGGAAAAGAAGCTAGAGGAATTTAGTAATTCAACAAAACTGGAGGCTTGAGCGGTTCTTTTTCATTTTGCTGTCTGTTGATGACACTGAGGAATCTTTAGAGATATATTACAATGAATAGGTGGCACAAAGTTTTCTTTTGAAAAGGCACCCAGTAGGATCTGATGTACGTCATAATCATGCAAACATATTCATATTTCTTTTGTTCTCCATTTAAGATTTTAAACCAGATGAACCTCATTCACTGTCTGATGTTTGATGAGTGCGGACAGCAACTCAAAATATTCAAAGTTAATTTAATCCCCCCCCCCCCCCCCCCCTCTCTCTCTCTTTGTAGAGCCGTCTTGTATGGAGAGGCTTCTCTCCAAGGACTGGAAGGAGCGTGTTGACTGCCTGAATGCCAATGAACTGCTCGGGGAGGTTAAAGGTGAGTCAAAGAGATTTTATCCTGAACCATTTCCTCACCAGACATCATTGAGATTTAGTGAATGCAGGCAAACACTGGTTCTGTTTGCACAAAAATTCATAATGTGCTTAAAAAGAGACGCGAAAGAAAGAAAAAAGACAGGAAAATAAGACCATGATAAGTAGCACCTTTCTGAAACCTGCACATCTTCAACACCTGTAGCTCTTTTTCTCCCCTCTTTCTTTACTCAAAGATGAACAGTGTTAAAAAGCAAATGGCAGATGGTATGTGTACAGAAAAAAAAGAAGAAAAATCACAGCTAAATTCAAGGGTAAGAACCAGTCAAATATGCTGTAATTCTCCTCTGAATGTGTACACGTTCAACGTGTTTCTGCATATGAAAGCCAGAGAGTAAATAGTCGCTCAGCCTACCTGTCGAGCTTTAAACACTACAGGTTGTAATTGTATCTTTGATTAAAGGTTGCGTATGAGGGGGAGAGGCTGCACAAGCTCCAATATTTTTGTCCGCCTCAGCAAATAGCATTTATGAGGCAGTAAATCTCACCCAAGGGGAATGTATTCCTGACCTGCTCTGGTATTCAGATGTGAAAACAGCAGCATTGTGAGGAAATCTTATGTTACAGTTTCATTTAGCAGCAGTAGCACGAGGAAATCAGATGCTTGTCATGATTTTAATGACATGATGAAAAAAAAAACATGTTTTCTGTTGTATTCTCTTCACATCACCTGTTGAATAATATATAAAACTTTTCTAACTAGTGCATATAGATATTAATTATCTGGATTGCTGCCGCCATCAAAATCTGAGTATAGTATACATATTTATTTAAATTCTATAGTAGAATAAAGTCCCCTGTATCCAGAAAGTCAGTAATTTAATTTTGACTTTCACCAGTTGACTAAAATAAATGAAACAAATAATGAATTGTTTCTGTTATGGACACAGGTGGATTTTGGTTTTGTACATTAACATTAGTCATTAATGTCCGAGCCATGCATTCAAGCTGCTCTCAGTGTAAGGAGCTAGTTGTGATAGTGTCCTTCCGTAATGGCAACTATTTCCTCTGTGGAAAGAAGAAAAAAAGGCGATGACAGAGAGCAGCAGCAGAACAGCTCAGACACTGAGCTTAATGTTAGACCAGGTATCTGACTCTTTCTCTTCAAAATGACTGCTTCCATCTCCACACACACACACACACACACACACACACAAACATAACTACAAATGTGTTTTTTTTTAAAAATTCAAATATGAGAGCAG
>JAOXYM010000010.1:12674735-12691031 GCA_028567055.1 Leptatherina wallacei | reverse complement strand
TATATATATATAATGAATAAACAACTGTTACAATCTTTGTGTTTCTAATCTTAACGATACCGTTAAGATTCTGGACAAACGATACTGTTATCGATACTTTTTGAACGTCTACCTAACCTAACCATCACATAATCATGACACCGTCGTGTAATCATGACACTACGGCCTTCAGCAACACCCTGAAGCTCTTGCAGCGCACTCATAATATAAAACCGAAGGAATGCACGTCACCTCAAAATGAAAATAATTTTACTCACGCCAGGTAGTAGCCTGGCAAGCCAGCGAGTGCAGCACCATGCCAGCGGCACCTGGTTTCTTGTCTGCTTCGACATTGTCAAGTCACGGTAAGAGTATTATTTGCCAAGTTCATAGTCATTAACGTAGGAGGAGACAGCATTAACCTCTCTAGTCCCACTGGATCACCAGCACTCCGCTCACCATTTGTTTGATAAACTCAAAAACTTTTCCAATAACACTTTGTTAATATAGGCATGCTGTAGCTTGATAGAAAGCTTAGATTCTAAGCAATATAGTCAAATAATTTGTTTTATAGTATTCCTGACAACCAAAACACAATTAGTGAAAGAGAGGCTATGGCTACCATAAAAATAACGTGACTTCTTACCTGTTTAGGTGTCTTGAGGCCCTGTTATCGGACTATTCCATGACTAATTGTAATCCTTTTTCCAGAACGGTCAATTGCTCAAAAATATCGAAAAACGGTTTCCAAAAAAATATTTCGGTTATGTATTTTTCCAGTACAGTCTTTAATAATGTCTGTCTCCTCTTTCATAAATAGAATAGCATTTGCGGTCCAACAGCTACTTTCCCTTTTTGTGAATTCAGTGTTGAGGGTAAGTTTGTTTCCCTCACCTCTCTGGCTAAAGGGGAAAAGTGTCCCGACAGTTCTATGTGGCGTTTTCATCGCAGGATGAAAACGCCAAGTTAGTGCAATGTGCAAATACATAACAAGCGCTCCCTGATCAACTAACCAAGGCAGATACACCGGTTTTGTTTTGTTTTGTTGGCCTGGAAAAATGCGTAATGATTGGCTGTCATTCATGCCAATCACTTATACATATGGCCAATCCCTGGGCCTTTCCAAAGATGTAGGGCATGAACAGGTAGGCCCTGTAAACAGGTTATAAATTAGCAAAACCAGTGAGCAGAGGCTGGTTATTGTATAGTCTGTTGTCTATGCCCACATGTTTGGAGTGAAAAACATGGTCTGAAATGTAGATTAACTAAAAAAAAAAAAAAAAAAAAAGTTTGGCCTCTTGAGACTAATAAGTCCATAACTCCCATAAGGTTTAACCCTATAATTTTAACCAGGTATAGTTGACAAAGTGTAGCAGCTGTGTATTTAATATTTTGAGTCAGGCATGAAGCATCTTCAAGTTGTATTTATTCTATAAATGCTCCTAAAACAACAACAAAAAGAACACATGGAAAAAATTGTTCAGCTAAATTTGACCTGATGTGGGTTAGGTAATATTTCAACCACATACTAATAGAGGTCATTTTATGAAACTAAAGCCTATTATCTTTCAAATGAGGGGTCATTGAATAATTTTCACCTTATTGTTCTTGAGTTATAATATCTTTGTTTACTGCAAGTTACATTGTATTATCGATAAGAGTATTGATAAATATTGGTATCGATAAGGAGTATCGGTATCGATAAAATCTTAACAATATACATCCCTAGTTACAATGATTAAAGACAAAATGGTCAAAATATAAGATGTTGGCAAGTTTTAAGATTTTGGTGTGAAGCCATGGTGTCTCCAAACTGCCTCCAAACATTATCTGTCAATCATAAGGTATAAAGTTTTTTGTTACTCAAGCTTTATTTGAGTATGTTCTTGCTTTTTTGATTTGATACAAGAAAACAAGAACGAAACATGACCAAAACTCAATAGATATGAGTCCTTGCATTTTGTGAAGCTGAGCACTGCACCTCTGCAGATTTGTCTTACCTGAAATGAAGTGATGAACAAAATCAAGCTCATACAAATACACATGTGCATACCTGCTAGACAACAGCAGAATTTTCTTCTTTCTTCTCTCCTTCTTAATCACATTGATATAAAGACGCACCACATACGCACTCGTTGCCCCCTAACCTCGCTGACCTCACACAAGAGGACCATTAATTCTGAGTGTGTCTGCGTGTGTACACATGTTCCTTGTTGCCTAGGTGTGTATGTCGATGTGTCTGGCGAGCAGTTAGGAGGAAGGGGACCTTGTGTTTTCTTAGGGGCTGAGCAGAGGGGGCCCCTGCAGCACCACCTTCCCCCTTCCATTCATCGAGCGCACCCCCCTCCCCTTGGTAAAAGGAGATCTTTGTGTGTTTGCGCTGGTGAAGCAGCCCCAGTCATTCCCAGTGTTCCCAAAGGAACACAATGAATGGGAGCATTTTGTCCCACTCTCTATAACCTCCACCCCCCACTTCTCTCCTCTTCTCCTTATTCTTTTTTCTCTATAGTCATTTGGACACAGACTTGTTTTTCTTCTCTCTTTATTCTCTTTTCTTCATGTCACAAGACGTCGGACCTCTTGTCTCTGTGTGAATGTTTGCAAGTATGGGAATGCCTCAAAAATTGCCTCCAACTAGCTACGTGTAATGTTTGTGTGGATATATGTGCTGGCTGAGGCTTTTTAAGAGTGTGACATCAACATTGTCTGATAAGCCAGTCAGGCGATGAACACATGTATCTCCACGCAAACAACAGTCATCTTGACAGTAGATGCACAAACCTTATCACCTTTATCCTGAGACAAATAATAAGTCTGACTTGATATTTTCAAAGTGTAAATCTGATTGGTTCTTATGAAGACATTTAGACTAGACAGGACCACACATGCACAGGCTGTGGCAGGCTTTCAGTTGCCAGCAATCATTTTTAGATTAACCGCAACCTAATTCAAAGTCAAATAATTTGAATTTATGAAACAGTTCACAATTTTAGGATGTGTCATGCTTGAAAAATAAAGTGTGAAGGTAATGCCAATGGATGGGCAAGCACATGGCTTTTTAAAGCATGCTGATATGGATGAGGACGGAGACAAATATAAAAACTATGTTGAAACGGGTTATTTAACCCCTGGATTTTATTGCTAGGTTTACCATTTTCTTAAATTCTTTAGTTCGGTTTTCTATTAGCTTATAAATTAAAAATGATTCTTTCATTCTCAATGCGTTAAATAATTTATGAAATAGTAACATTATGGTCCATTAATATTCTGTTGATCCTCTCATTAATTAATTAATTATTTTAGTAGACACAAACAAGTCAAGTATGGTCCTGTTCATCTTGCTCTATCTCTTTATTTAGTTATGCTCTTTAAACCTCCCTACTACTAACCCTTTAACCCTCCGTCACACACCCCAGAAGACAGTCATCTTATTCAACTAATTCAGCTGCCTAACTGCCTCACAAAAGCAGAGATATAGTGTGAACATGCTGGGGCAACATGCTGAGCTCTCATGATGAATTGTCTCATGAGGTCAGTGTGGGGGTGTGTAGGGCTACAGTATGGTAAATGAATTGTAAAGGAGATGAAAACACATAGATGGCACTGAAATGAGGGCAGAAATGAGCTTGGAAGCAGTGATTGTACGTAGCTGTTTCCAATCTAAGCAATGTCTTAATTTATAACAGATGAAAGAAAAAGAAAAAATTAGCCTTTCGAAACCCAAATAAAGTGTCAAAGAATAGAAAGAAGCAGATACAGAAAAAAAGATGGCCCATGAATAAATGAAGCTTGAAGACTTGAGCAATGAAGAATTCTAAGTAGGCTCAAAGTAACTGACTGATTAACTGCTGTAGATTTGCTGCCTTTTTATAGCGGTCAGACAGATGTTTATGGCATTTGACTCTTGAATACTTATCTACAGAGGGTTCCTTGTACTACTCAATCAGGTGCAGGTCCCATGGCAGCAAAACAATCCCAAATCATCAGCCCTCCACCACCGTGCTTGACAGTTGGTATAAGGTAGTTGTGCTGATGTGCTGTATCTGATTTTCCCCAAATATGATGCGGATTGTGGACAGACATCTCCAGTTTGGTCTCTTCTGCCCAAAAGGAAATTGTTGCAGACATCTTTGGTTTTTTCACATAAAACTTTACAAACCTAAGCTGTTCTGTCATGTTCTTTATAGAGGGAAGACAGTCTCTTCTGCAACCGTTCCAGACAAACTTGTTCAGTCTTTTTCAAATTATACTCTCACAAACTTTTACATTTCACATTCTAACTGAGGCCTGGAGAGTCTGAGGTACATCATGTTGTTCGTCAGAGGTCATATTTACTTAATTATACGGCCTGGTAAATATCAAATTATTTTTACTTTTTAGTAAGCCTAACAACTGAAACAAGTTTTACTTTATTTTTTACTCAAAACTTTCAAAATATATGATTATTTCCTTTTCTTTAAAAACATGAAAACTCTAAGTAATAATCCAAATATTAATCTTACCTCTTTTTTTGCATGTAGTTGTTGACAACGCATGCACTCCCAACCCTAATAACGGAAGCAGTTCTAATTAGTATTTCATTACTTTAAGACTTTGATTTCAAGTGTTTGAAACAAAATCTACTCATCTTTCAGGCCGCAACTTCACAAATTAGACGAAAGGGAAAAAAGGCAATACAAGCAAGCAGAGAGAAAGACAAGAAAAGCAGGCATGAAGGCAAAAGACATAATTTCACAAGACAGAAATTAATGAAAAGAGAGAAAAGGATGAGATAAAGGGGAGAGATGGAAGGGAAAGTGTAGTCTGGTGGTTTAGCACAGTCAGCGGTAATAGATTCCCGCAGGGTCATCTTTGATATGCTGTCTTCAGTTTGAGCCCAAAGCATCTTAACTCAGGCAAACTCATAGTTTTTAAGAGTCTTTCAAGCTGACATGAAAGGCAACTGTTAGCCCCTCTGTTGTTTTAAAGGCAGTTTGTTTCACATTTTTAGCTCTTGTCTCTCTAACTTGATTTGTTGTTTGGCTTTTTTTACTTTAAATCTTTACTCAGAAGATTTCAGAAGTCTTTACCCTTTTTCTTTTCTGATAACTTGTTGTCCCACATCCTTTCTGTCTTATTTACTCAATCAGCATTCTTTCCTCATTCTCTATTTCTTTATTTATGCTATATACTTTTTCTTTCCTGTTTCTCTACTATTACATTCTTCCATAACTTTCAGTGGTATTTTCCCATTTTCTTACCAGTTTTTTTTCCTTCTCTCATCTTCTTTCTTTTTAGACTGAACTTTCTGGCTGCTGGGGTTTTGGCATTGTGGAAATACTGTGTGCATATACATTACAAAAACCTTTTCCTTTTATTCAAGTAAAACTATTAAGTCAACCAAGTTAAAATCAATAACTTCAATGGATTATTAATAGTGAAGCATAAGTTTGTAAGCAGCATAAAAATTACATCTGAGGGTAGTGAGGTGAAGATCAAAGGGAAACAAATTCTTATTGAGATGTATGATTGTGAGAACATTTCTCAAAATGAAAATCATATGAGATGTGCAGACAGGAAAAATTACAAATTGATGGAGTTGTCAACAACTGATAGAAATCGGATATGTGGTCCCAATATACACTTCATTTTATAAGATGTCAGAAGTAAAAAAGGCTGAAAATAACTGCTTCAGTCTTTACAATGTGATGTATTGTAATTGTTTGTATTAAAACACAACTGTTGTAGCAGAAAGTGTTATATTTCTCCTTGAAAGTAGGGGAGTAGAGGTACAGAATAGAAATACCTAAGGTATACTGGGTTTTATTTTCACCATTTATACATTTTTCAGGTAATGTTCAGCAAGCTAATGCACGTTACCTCGTTTCATCTCCCTCCCATCTCTCCCTGGTTGTGTCTCTCAGGTCCAGGGTCACATGCCTCCTCTGATGATCCCCGTGTTTCCACACGACCAGCGGTCTCTGGCTGCAGCCGCTGCTGCACAGCAAGGCTTCCTCTTCCCACCCAGCATGTCCTACAAGCCAGGTATCCTTACGCACTCTCTCACACAAACACTGGAATCCCAGTCTAAGTTAATGAGGTGTGTCAGGTGAGGAATGTTCTGGAAATGAGCGGAGAGATTTACAAGCCTTGCTTGTTCACTCCAGGATCAATGCATTGGACACAGTGAGAACTGGAATGTCTCTTTCATGGCATGCTGAAAGCATGTCAGTTGCACTGCACATCTGCAACATGGAATTTCACACATTCTCACTCACAAACTCACACACATACACACATACATGTACACGGTTGCTCTTTAGCATTTTCTCCTGGTACACATGGAGCTAGCGGTATTCACACACAGATGATACAGACGGACAAATCACTCACACTTCCAAATATTCACATTAAAGAAGTCACACATGCTGGATGTTTTTTAGCCGTCCACAAGCCACACCTACAGAGAGACACACAATGCACACTCCTCTTATTTCAGGATCCTCGGCACCACCTGCTTTCTCTGTCTCCTCGTCCTTCACACATTCCTCACTCCCATACATTCACCCAGGTGCTTGCCTGATACAGTGCAGCACAGTCTCTATACTTCATACAGATTGATCCATATCTAATCTTGGATTACCAGCACACACTACCAAGTCTGCAAAGAGAAGCACTAAAAATAAAAAAGGAGTTAAAAAGCCATGATCGACCCTCTCTTTTGACTTTGCTCTATTTAAAACAGAGACCTGTACATGAAAAGCCTTTTAGGGACAAACAGTAGGGGGTTATACATGGTGCTCGTGCATTACTTTGTGAGTGCATCCAATTGAGCGAGCTGTGCTCAGCCTAGTCTCTAAAACTTGTGTGCACCAGCAGTGGCTGTTATTAACCTTTGAATAAAACGTTTGTGACCCTTTCATGTTTCATATGGCATGAATAAAAACATAAGAGGGAACAAGGAAGGAGACAAAGAGAGAGCAGCTGGCTGAAGGTAAAGAGCAGGTTTGTTCTTGTGCTGAATTTGCCTCCACCTCTCCCTATAATGTCTGTTGCTTTGGTTCTTCACCAGGTGAGAATTACCCAATGCAGTTCATTCCATCGACAATGGCAGCTGCAGCGGCGTCTGGACTCAGCCCGTTACAACTACAGGTTAGAGACCCCTTGACACACCTTGACATTTAGCAAAACCAAACTTAAGTGCAAGGTTCATTAAGTTTGTTATAAAGCAAGAAATTATCTTTTTCTTTTTTTGGGGGGGGGGGGGGGGCGGGGCGGGGCTGAGAAGTAAAGTACAAGTAAATGTATAAAAAAGAGATTGTGGAATCTCTGAAAGTAAAAGGAATAAACACTGAAAATGAAACTTAAAACAGGGCATTTGACAATGAAGTGGTGACAAGTAAAGGTGTGGTGGTTGATGGGGGTGTGTCTTGTGTGTGAGGTACAATATGCTGCAGTTCAGCCTGGATGCACCCCTCAAGCCATAACATCTTTGCCCCCAGGAATGACTTGACTTTTTTTTTTCTGTAAACGCATTTGTCAAACCTTCTCAGGTGTAGTGATAATTCAAACCTTTTAGATGGAAAAGTCATGACTCCTAAACAGCAGACAAAAAGACTAAGAAATATAGCTGAGGGTTTATTCGCTCAGAGTACATGTGGCTCTAATTCTGAGCCAGAAACTCAGGGCCCAAAACAAGAAGTGATTAGAAACATAGAAAAGATTATAAGATTTGGAATGAAATTATACTCCAGCTCCATCAAACCTCTTCCTTGGGTTTAGTGAGCAAAACAACCAGCAATATGGAAGATAAATCTTTACAAGAACTTGCTCAAAGTCAAACTCATGTCGCACAGATTAAAATGAGCTGGTTCACATAGATTTCTGAGGGTATTTTTCTTATAATGAACTCCTTTGAATTATCCTCCATATATGGAACATGGGCATCACTCTAAGTAAATGCATATACATTTCTGTATGTAGGACCCTCAAAATCAAACAGCAACTTGAAAAAGTAGTTTCTTTCAGAACGTAGTTTGAACAATTTGACAGCCTTTCTCAAAATCTGCCAGCAAGTGGTCATTTTTGATGCATTTTCTAGTGGGAAAAGTGTCCAAAAAGATGGTTTGTGTGCAGGATTGCATGCTTACTTTATTCAATCAATTTAACATTGTAAATAAAAAGACCCCACAGCATTTTCAGGGGGTTTAAAGGCATCTGATACTGATCTTATCACAGAAATTCTGCATCTGCCACATTATATCAAACTAATAACCATAAATTATCATAAACTGTGGACTACAATTCATTTATCATTCATCTAATGAACTGATATCTTTTAAAAACAACACCCTGGTGGAGGAATCATCACATGGTCTGGTGGCTTGGGTGCATGAAGATATCGGTGTGCAAGCTCTGAGGGCGTTGGTGAAGAGCTAGCTATTTGTATTTGTCTTACTTGAGCTTCTGAATGGCTAATTAAGTCGATAGGCTCAGAGATGGACGGTTTTCCGCACTGGTACGTCAACCACATAATGCCAGGTCTCCATGCCATGACATTCACTTGGCATACATAAGCAGGAAAATGAGCATAGAGCCAACACTGATTTGTTATTGTTACTTGGAGACTGTGTAGCCCAGCAGTGTTCAACTCTTTACTCTAACTGAACATAAAGGTGGGTAGATCTATTAAGTCCTGCAAGTGACTTGCATATACTGGACTGGCCATTAAATGACTCAGCACCTTTAATGTTGGAAAAGATCATAATTCAGTGTCACGAATGTGAACAATACTCATTTAATTATCATCAGTTAACATCTTTGTTTGGTTCTAAATTCAGTGAAAATATAAACGCTGGTCATGAACGCCCATGCACTTGAATGCTCATTGAAAAGATTACAAGCACAGAATTCAAATCAACATAAGATTTTCCTCACTGAAAGGCTCTGTAATGACCCCTGGCTGTTGCACACTCAAGAGAACACAACAGTGTTTGAACCCATACCTAATGCATGAAACTTTTAATCATTTGCATGAAACTGAAAGGTTCAGGCTATTGTGAAACTTGTTAAGCGTCTGATTGACTTTTCATGGGAAGAGCCTATGGCAACAGCTGCAGTAAGAAGAAAAAAAGAGTGAAACTTGGTGTTTTTCATGAGAAGTCATAATCATCATGACTGCAATGTTAAATGCTGCAGTCAGTGGGTCAAAGTTCAACAGAACAGAAGAAAGAAACACCATGGTCTAAGTATTTTATTGAAAGCTATTTTTTGCAGCCAGATTTAGCTTTTTTTATGCATAACTGGCTAATATTATAAGCTGCAATGTGTTTGCAATACACAGTATTTTCATTAATATATAAAAGAAAAAGAGTGGTAAAATGCAAATAGCAGCTGGAGAAGATTCAACATGCATGATTTGGCTCAGGCTACAGGCTTTCCTCCTACTTCCTACAAATTTTAAATAGAGTTACAGTTACTTTTTTTTTAAAATAGCACAACATGACCCGCTAGTTAAAGATTAAGCTCAGCCAATTGATGCTAACATGCTAGCCTGCTTTATCTGCTGCCTGTCAGCTGTGTCAGACAAAAGCTGTTATGATGAATCACAGAGGAATTCCGCCCCACCAGCACAACACCTGGCTTGGGCAATTCATCAAATATTTTATTGCTGCTTGACACCTGTGGTTTGAGAATAGCACTTATCCGTAATTGTTATCACAGAACATGTTTGAAAAGAAAATGAAAAAAGAAATGGAAATAGAAAATCGGGAAAGAGGAATGAAGTCCTAACTCCCTGAACGTGGTTTGGAATTTCACAACACGACCCTGTCACCCTTCCTGCTGTACCAACTATCAGCTAAAAGGACAAAAGCCCTCAAAGGCTTTTTCACTTGCAAACAATGCTGCTTCATCATGTCAGTCATTACCATAGCATGGCTTTTAGATGTTACAAGAATCCTTATCTCAGTTTATTCAATTTGTATTGTGGTTCCCACTTATCGAAACCCTCATTAGCTGCTATTGACTTAGCAAAGCGCCTTGCGTCGCTGAGGGGGGTTGGAGCCTTCTGTCTCCACTCCTGACTTTGAAATGATCAAAAGAGCTGCACGGTGAGCAAGAGGTAAGAGGACGAATGATGTCAGAACCGCATTTAAACGCTGCCTGAGACGTGCACAGAGAATGAAAGGAACCTGAATGAAATAGGAAGTTTCTCATCAAGGCATTGGCAAAGATAGTGAAGGAGATAGACAAAAAGAGAAAGACAGAGTGTTGGGAAGTGGAATTCTTTTATTTTGTGAGATGAGGCTGGTTTTCAGCACGTTTGGATATTGTTTATACAATAATGGTGATGCCAAAAGCAATCATGATGAAATTTATGATTTGTGCTGGTTTTGTTATTTATCTCTATCATGGAGAAAAGAACAGGAAGCAAAACCTTTAACACAGATGCAGTAAAAACACCTGCATACTGTTGTGGTATTCATTATTATTTGTACATGGGTTGACTCTGTTTGCATGCTGTACATGTGCTCTCTATGAGAGTGTTTTCTTCTGTGTTAGAAACAATTTTAGGGTTTACTTGAGAAATTAATTTGCTATATGTTTCCTACTTCTCCCAACTGAGAGTTTGACAGATTGTGATGCATCTCATCGTATGATCTGTTTAGTTATCAACTGCTGTAAAATATATCTTAAATTTCTTTTCTCTTAACCCTTTCTTGCAACATTGGACTGTGGCTCCACAGTGTCTCTGACTCTCTACTCTGCCTTCAGGATGTGTTGGACAACAACAGCAATGAAATGATGTTTTCTTAAAGCAATTAAGTACATGTTTTAACTCAAGGTCTGGGTAATATATTTTCTGTTATTTTCCATCATCACTTATACAGAAAAAATGAGGAAGCTGCTGCTGAGACTAATTCAATTCAATTCAGTTTTATTTGTAAAGCACCAATTCACGACAATGTCATCTCATGGCGCTTCACAGATAATCAATTTGAGCCAATCTGATATCATACATTGATTCATACAAGCCTATTCATAACTGGGCAACTTTATTAAGAAATGTATCACGCATTATACGAGTTAGTAGATTTACATTACATTGGAGAAAATTTGATTTGTAAGCCAGACTAAAACTAGTCTTTTAAAATACATTTGAACTCATTTAAATTTTTTTTTCAATTATTCTTTCACTTGTCCTGTCCAGCATCATAGCAAGCAGAATGATGGTCTGGCTGGTGGGTTGTGCCAAACAAATTAGCTTTGCAAAGAGGATGTAATGTAAAAGACTGAAGATTTGTGGATTTAAGGTCCACAAGAAGGAGAGAGTAGAGAGAAGAAAAAGGAGGCAAAGAGACAACAGACAAAGCAATAGCAACAACTGTATGACCAAAATAGAGAAACCAGACAACAAGCTGTGACACCTGAAAAAAAGATTAACAGAAAACCTCCTCTGTAAGAAAACGAAGCAGACAGAAGAAGATGAAAAGAAAGAACAAAAATAAATAGCATTTGGAAAATAGAGTCAAAGAGGTGCAGTTTACCACCCGATTTGGTCTGTAACATAACAAGTAAACCAGAGAAAGATCAACACTAACAGGATGAGAGGGGAAATATCAACTACCATCATTGTGTAATTCATTCTCCTCCCGTGCCTGTATTACAGGAAAGGAAAACATTGGTTAACAATGTGTTTTTGCATAGATTGAACCATTCTTTTAAATTGCTGCTTGTAATATATTAATATGACAATCTTATGCACAAATCTAAAGGTCTTGCTCTTAGTTCTTAGTTTCAGATGCACCTTAGTTTACAATTAGCCTATTAAAATGTCTGTAAGTAGACAGTGATACCATGTTAGCTCTATCAGCAGTACCTTCTGATGAAATACATCCTGTAGTCAAGTATTCACCAGCTGGTATCAAACTGGATTAATGCCAGATCTCTGCTTAGTACTGGATAGGCAGATGTTGTAGCTAGATTCCTCCAGATGTTTCAAAGTTTGCTCTGTTGTTGTCTATCAGACTGCTGGCCAGCACCAAATACTCATAAAGTGGCCTATAGAAAGACTAGAGCCTGAGGCAGTGAATATAAACCTGTTCCCACAGAAGGTTTACCATTTCTTTGTTTTGCTAGAAAAAGAGAGCAAGAGTTCAGAAAAAACTGTTTTACACATTAACTCCTTTTTCACCTTTATTAACTTGAGGAAACCAAATCAAATCAAACGCATCATCCCTGAGATACTTGGCCAGAGCTGCCACACTTGACCCATCATGACCTGAAACAACAGTTTTGATAGCGCAAATGTTGTGCTATTGGCGTGGGAACTTGATCTGGCCAATTGTTTCCAGACACTCGCAGTAGACCCCTTCACAAACAGTGGATTTCTGCTGAAGAAAGGCCCCTTTGTGTGCAGCTAATGCATGGGAAATACAGTTGCTTAGCAGACATTCTTGTTAAAATCATATGACATCCTTCACTGTCTGTGTGTTCAGCCTGTATCTGTTTCAGTGTCTGAAGCATGAAAACAAAGGTGAAGAGTGTACTTTTGTCCTCTTGAGTCGTGATTTTGACCCTGTTAGGGGCATATGCCAATTAAGTCTTAATTGTTATATTCCTAATGCTGTAAGGACAGCTATGACGAAAGTTCATCTGTCACATAAGACTATAGAAAATTGCATAATGATTGTCTTAATGCAGGCTGTCTCTATGTTTGTCTCTTTGGATACTTGCAGGGTAACATCTAGCCTCTGCTCACAGTACAGGCTCGCTAAATCATTTCAATTTCTCCTCCCACCATAAACCTGCTGAAAAAGACAAAACGTTATTTGTTTTGAGCAGTCCTGAAATCAATAGCAGCCTGACACAAACTCAAACCATGAAGGAAGCTGACTTCAGACCCACATCACCTTCTCACTGCTTTCTTTCAGTTTAAAAACAAAGTTGGCTGAAAAATCGGCTGATAATCACAGAGGTCAGAAATGACACATTTTAGTGAGATTAGCACTAAAGGCCAGTCAGACATTTCGGACAGTTGAGGTGCAGTTTAAAGCCCTCTTTGTCAATTTGCAATTTAGAAAATTGCTTCATTGTCCTCCCTTGAGGGTTGATTGCATGGCAAGAGCTCCAGTTTGGGTTGTTTACGCTGCACATTAGCCAGTCAACAATCAATTGCTGAGCATCTTGCAGAAACCAAGAAAAAATAAGATAAAAGCTTTTATCGTCAGCCTGTTTGTTCGACAGTTCTTTCCTCTTATTGTTGACAAAATCGCTGCTACCAGCACAATAGCGGCGGGTGTGTCTGCAGAAAATACCCTGAGTGTGTGCGTTTGTGCAGATGTGGGGGAGTGTGTGAGATCCTAACTGTGTATTTTACCTCAAAGACTCATGTGTCAGCCTGAGCCCCTGCTCCCTTCACAGCTGTAAGAATATCAGGCATCACCAGAAGTAACTCTGCGGTCGGCTTGATTGACGCGAGAGGCCTCACCACCAGCCATTCAAGGCACATTCTAACAGGGGTCTCATATCGCCAGGGGTTGGCCCGAGAGCTCCTGGTACCTTCCAAGGAAAATAAGCGGCGTGACATCAGGGCTTTGTTTCAGTGGCGAGGCCCCTTCTGTTTGTGTTTAATATCGCTCAGAGAGAAGTGGAAAGAGGGCCAGCCAATTTCTCTGGCCCCGACTGCTGAGCCGGGCGCTTTGGCGGTGAAGCGACGGTGGTCTCGTGTGTCTGCAGCGCAAAACTCACAACCCCTCTCTCTAACTCTTTTTCTCCATGGCGCTTTCTTTACTGTTGGATCTCTGGTCCCAGGAGACCTTGCAGTTTTGACTACGGGGAAATCAGATCTCACAACACTAGGGGCCACTTTGGGTTAAGGGGCCAGAGAGAAAAACAGAGATGAAGATGGCGGGGAAGATATGAGGAATCATTTCTGGAACAAAGCTAAGAGACAGAAGACAAGTCGAGAGAGTTGAAGGGAGATCAAAAACGCAGAGAGTGAATCAAAGAAAGGCATTTGGAGGGAGGGGAGAGTATGGATGAGGTGAGAGTAACAAAAAAATGAGAGGAAAGCAGAATAGAAAGAGAGGAGGGAATTTACTGAGGGCCAGCCACGTCTGGGTGGTTTTCCTGAAGACAGGCTCTTTGATACTCCAGCACTCACACTCCAATGCATTCAGACAGGAGTTGACAGTGGTTTCAGGCAGCGGTTTGTCTGGCCAGCTAGCTTTGATTTAGAAGACCCTGGACTCTGGGCCGAGTATGTGACTCTTTGATTTTTGTTAAGTACTTTGGATGAAAAGTCAGTACCTTTTTGCTTTAATTCTTTTTAGTGTTTTTGTCCAACTCCAATGCTTATACTTTCCATGTGTTTCCCTTTACTTTTGTTCATTTTAATGCTATTTTCAATTTTGTTTAGTTGAATCGAATGCCCAAGAATGTATAGCAGGATTAGCCTACATCTATTTAAAAATGACATTTCCTCTGATTTAATGTCGCTTAAGATGCTTAACTCTTGTATGCTCTAATTTTAGAGCTAACTGTTTGTAACCAGATCTGTCTAGTCAGATTTATTTTTATTTTTTTTAAAGACTGTTGCTTTTGTTTCTATTTCTAATCATTTTTCACTTTATCTGTCACCATTTAAGGTTACAGCTCTCCTCAGAAAGACAAGATTTAAGGTTTTATAGTCAGGATCCCAAAAACTTTATGACTGTTTTTAATAGAAATCAGCATTATAAATAAAATTTAAAAAAGTTTTTACGCGAGGAATATAAATGTATTTAGTTACATGTGTGTTATCCCATATTAATTTGGAGCATTAGCTGCACACGTCTTCAGAAAGAACGCTACAAGTAATCAAGATGCAATATGGAGGAGCCCAGCAGGGGCACTATAGGGGCAAATGCAAGCTTATATCCAACTTCCTTGATTTTATGGTTTAAAATATAATTCATAATACTGCAGGTTTTTTTTTTTTCATGTCTTAACATATAACCATATACTAATTTCATTTCTTAGTCTCCAAATTCCTAGTTTACATCCTGTAAATCATGAAGTTCTGTATAGTCTCAGTTTGCTTAAGGAATCTTCCTGTTAAAAACTTGGAACACTGATAAGTATGTGAACTATCACATCAATAATGGAGACAGCTACCTACATGTACACAAGATTACAAAACAGGTATATTCTTGGTTATACCCTCTAAATGCTGCATATTAAGCTTGACTCGTCCTTCACTTTTCATCAGAGAAAAGCTCCTTTGTATGCACCTTTCAAGTAGAAAGTCAAAACCCAAAGTCACATCATTTTCAACCTTAAGATGAGGATAAATTGAGAAGATTTTGTATTTATTATGTAAGCTATCTTTTTTCAAAAAGCTGACCTGTCAATACTTAGAGAATCCGACTTTATGATGCTTTTTTTTTTACAACCTGAAATCTAGAAAAGTTGATGTTCTTTAAATCTGAACAAAGTTAAAACTAAAAGACCTTCACATTACATGAGACAGTAAATTATTCACAACAGAACATACATAACTTAACAAAAGTCTAAACTGAAACATTTTGACAATTTTATGCAGAAAATGAGCTATTGTCAAATGCTACAGGACTTAAAATAGTTGGCACGGGGCAACAAATGGCTGAAAAAGCAAGAAAGTTAAAAAATGATTCAGCTGGGAGGACATCCAGTGGGTAATTAAGTTAATTGATATCAGGTCTGTAACATGATAAGCTATAAAAGGGATGTCCTTGAAGTAAAGATGCACAGAGGTTCTCCAATCTGTGAAAGAGTGCGTAAAAAGATTGTGGAATACTTCAAGAACAATGTTTCTCAATGTCAAATTGCAAATGCTTTGCAGCTCTCTCATCTACACTGCATAACATCATCAAAAAATTCAGAGAAACTTGAGATCTCTATGCATAAGGGGCAAGGCCGAAGACCTTTATTGAATGGCCGTGGTCTTTTGTCAATGACATCACTAAATGGGCCCAGGAATACTTCCAGAAACCACTGTTGGTTAACACAATCCTTTGTGCCATCTGCAGATGCAAACTAAAGCTCTATCATGCAAAGTGGAAGCCATATTCTAAATATGGTCTAAAAGCACCTTTGCGTCCAAGACTCATCTGAAATGGACCTATGTGAAAAAGTGCTCAATGGTCAGATAAGTCTAAATTTGACATTCTTGTTGGTAACCACGGATGCTGCGTCCTCCGAGCTAAAGATGAGGGAGACTTTCCAGTTTGTTATCAGCGTTCACTTCAAAAGCCTGCATCTCATCATGTATGTGGGGGTGCATAAGTGCCTACAGTATGGACAGCTTGTGTGTTT
>JAOXYM010000010.1:12658845-12674635 GCA_028567055.1 Leptatherina wallacei | reverse complement strand
AGAGACCGGGTGCTGAACTGGCCTGCCTGCAGTCCACATCTTTCACCTATAGAGAAAATTTGGTGCATCATTAAGCGGAAAATACATGAAAGACGATGAAAAACACTTCAGTAGCTGGAAAGCTAGATCAGGTAAGAATGGGAACAAATTCTAACACCAAAACTCCAGGAGCTCATAACCTTCATGCCCAGATGTCTTCAAACTGTTCTGAAAAGAGATGCTATACCGTGGTAACCATGCTCCGTGTCAACTATTTTGAGACCTTTAGCAAGTATTGCATTTGACAATAGCTCATTTTATGAATAAAATTGTAACATTTTTCAATTTTGGTCATTACATAACAAATTTCTCACAAAATCTGTTGTTATGTATGTTCTGCTGTGAATAAAATATTGGCTCGTGTGATTTGAAGGTCATCCCAACTTTTCTAGAATTCAGGTTATATGAGATTTTCTCAATCACGAATATGAAAAAGTTTGGAAAATTTGGTCCAGAATTTTTCACAGCAAGAGCTTTTATGAACCAAAGTGTTTTTATCGTCAAAACATAGTAAAATTAAAAGAAATGGGAGAAATGCACGCAAACGGTTGGACTTTAGCAGAGAAATACACCAATACACAGTTCATTTGGGTCATATGATATGACTGAGAAACATCATTTTGGTACGAGCCATTGTGTTAAACATTCAACTTTGTTTAGTAAGCTTCCAGTTTTGTTTATTAGGATATACATAATTCAAAAGCATCTGTTTTATTTCTAGATGGTAATGGATGTACAAGCTGCTCCCAGCATCTGTTGAAAGAATAAGTGTCAGAGATGGATTGTATTCATCTAAACTAAAAATGTTTTGCTGAGAAAACCTTCCTGATAATACCTCAAACATTTCTCCCACACATACATTTGTTTCCATATGAATTCGGTGTTCCTTTGGCTCAGACACGCACCCATTAAACCTCAGAAGATGCAGCGAGTATGAGGGAGGAGACAAAAAAAGAGAAAAAGACAACAGTATCATGGTTGTGTGTGTGTATGAGGAAGAAAAAGAGAGGAGAGAGGATGAAAGAGGAAAGCCACTGACTAGCTTCTGGCGAGCGATGTTAATAGCCTGTCGGTTTTGCTGGTTTCTTCTCTTTTTTGCAGCAGCTGTATGCCGCACAGCTGGCAAGCATGCAGATCTCACCAGGAGCCAAGATGGGTCCCCTCCCACAGGCTCCCAATTCCTCCGGTCCTCTTTCTCCTTCCACCCTCAAGAGCGAGAAACGAGCGTCCAGTCCTGTCAGCCAGATTAAGGTAAGTGCATTGCTGCAAATGTTGTTAAGTGGTTGATGTTGAAAGGCAATTAAATGATTCAACAGGATACACAACGGTAAGGGGTAAGCCAGGTTAAAAGATGATCTGTTGGAACAACAAGAAACAGTCAGTAGTCTTTCAATGTTGCCCCTATAAGGAAAAACAGCATATTAACATTTGCAGAGAAAAAGACAACATAATAAAGGAAAGAGTGAGCTTGGAAATGGTGTGATGGAACAACGCTTAGAAGTGATGATCAGCACGAGTCAAAAGTGAGAGGCTGGAAATTTGGAGGTTATTGAAAAAGCGCCGTGGGCATGGCCCAGTACTGTTCACCGTCAATTAGTAACAGCTTATTTAAAAGTTACACACTGATACACACACACACATGCACACACTAACACTGGCGCTGGCTGCTGTTTGGCAGGAGCCCAGACCCCTTCACTGTAGAGAGCGTACGCCTCATCTTTACTCAACGAGGCAATAATAGGAACCACGTGTGTGTATGGGGCACAGCTGCAACCAGCGTCACAATAGACGGGCGTCACCACACTCAAACAGTGGTGCTTTGCCCTCCAAATACCCCACCCTCCACTAACCTCTGTGCATACTCTCCGCACTTTGGCATGCCAACCGCAGCCTAACTCCGACGCCCCCCCCCCCAGCAAAAACCCATTTGCTTCCAAAACTTCTTCAACTGAGCCTCAGCTTTGAATTAGAGCATCTTCATTATGAGCTTGCTGCCACTGTAAGTCAGACAGTGCTGATATGCAGAATTTTACTTCTTGTCCCACTGACAAAAACCCCTTTGTACAGATGAGAAGGCAGGTTCAACTTACCTTTTTTTTCTGTTTGTGGAACTATAATTTAAAAAAGAGAAAATTACGGTGGCTGAGAAGTGCACATTTACATTTCAAAAAACATATTAACAAATTCAAGAACAAGATTACATTTTGAAAACAAATTCATATTCCATAAAACACAAATAAAAGTTGGGAAACAAATCTACATTTTAGGAAACAAATTCATATTTTGGGAAACAATTTTACTAAATATTAAACATTTTTACAAGTGCCGAGAAAAATCTACAAGTGGTAAAAAACAAATGCCAATCCTTAAACAAATGAACAAAAGACGGCT
The DNA here is from genome assembly GCA_028567055.1 of Leptatherina wallacei. Lineage (NCBI taxonomy): Eukaryota > Metazoa > Chordata > Actinopteri > Atheriniformes > Atherinidae > Leptatherina > Leptatherina wallacei. Next base: position 12,672,205 of record JAOXYM010000010.1, on the reverse strand, counting down.
CTTTCTGGAAAGGCAATGTTCTACGGATGTGACGCAGTGATCACATTATCTTGTAATTCAAGTAAATTATTTGTTGTTCAGCTACACGTGGAAAGTAACGGGCGTGTTCAATGAAATTTGTAATGACTGAACAATGTTTGCCCTTTTTGTGGAGTGAACTTTAACCAGTTTACACCTTTTTGTTCTTCGTACAGATGGTCTCTGGAGCTTTTTCATAAAACGCATTCCTTGTAGTTCTTGTCCTCAAAGAACCGCTACTTACTTTCTGTGGGTAGCTGAACTACAAATAATTTGCTTGAACTACAAGATGAGGTCATTGCCTTTTCACTTTCGTTATTTAGGACATTCCCTTGATGGTAAGAGCCGTCTTTTTTAAATTTGTATCGGGGTTTGTATTTGTGTTTTGCCACTTGTAGATTTGTCTCGGCACTTCTACAAATGTTTAATATTTTGTAAATTTGTTTCCTAAAATGTAAATTTGTTTCGTAATATATAACTTCCCCCATTTAGGAAAGTAGATGTGTTTCCTAAAATGAAGATTTGTTTCCAATCTTTTTCTAATTTGCAAATGTGTTTTATGAAATACAAATTTGTTTTCAAAATGTAATTTTGTTAATGTGTGTTTTGAAATGTGACTGTGTTTTGCAGTTCTCAGCCACTGTAGGAAAATACTTTGAGATAAGACAAAATTGAAAACAAGCAACTGGGTTTTGTCTTGAAGTAAGAATTGAACTATAAATAAAAGTTCATACAAGTTGTGCCATCAATTTTAGAATAAAGAAATAACAATTCCAGTGTAGTTAAAAGTCCACACTTCCTCCCACACTTGTTTGATAAGATTATAATGTGACTTAAAATTTCATATTGTGCCTCAGGTTTTGTCATAAGTTCCAAAAAACCCTGAAACAGTGATGAAACTCTGATGCTGAATACCTGTAGCTGTCTAGATAACACGTGGCGCTGCCTAACTTAGGTGTCATGCCAGCAGGAAACATAAATTTATTGTTGTAGACAAAGTAAGCTACTTTTTAAATTGTTACCAAATAGCTTTATCTTTGTTTGGAACTTCACAATTTACTGTATAGGATTTTGGAAATACTTCTTTATTTCCTTCATATCAGACTGCTGTGTGATCCAGGAGGAAATCATGGCAATGAAATGAAAAAAAGGAGAAAATATATTTTTTGGAAACAGAAATTTAAGTCGCATTACATCCTCATAGATCCTCCTCCCCTGTGAAGCCTTCCTGTTGGGGAGGGGGCTGTGAGTCGGGGTCGCCATACTGGCAGGTGGTAGGGAGACTGTTTTCTTCCCACCTTGGCAAAATGATCGGATTAATCAGCGGTATTTTTCAAAATATATAGAAGGATGTTTATGGAATATTTCTGGCCTATTACAAGCCGCAGTACAGATAACGTTGCTACTTTTAATGTTTATGAAAACCTGGATCAATAATTGACATTTGGTGTGAAGTGAAATTAAATGTGTTAGGAGAATGATGCAGTCTGGCTGCAGTTCACCACCTCACCACCTGCATCCTCAATTTTCCCCCGCTCCAAAATGTCCGTATACGCATGGGTCAGAGTTTACGCACAGGTGCGCACATTTTCCCGTCGCGTTTGTTTTTATAAATCCTGAGTTTTGCGTGGAAAGAAGCGTACGCCACTTTCAGGCCCCGTTTTGTGCATAATGCGAGGTTTATAAATGACAACCCAGGTTTCTACTAGCTGCACATCAGTGAGGCATCTGCAGCTCACTGTCACCACTTGGTAAAATCAAAATAAGACTAAATTCCATGTTGCAAGAACAATGTTTTCCATGAAAATGAAAAAAAACTTATTGGGTTGGTCAACTATTATATTTTAGATCCAAGGTTGCAGATCTCAATATGTCACTGTATTACAACAGAAGAGCTGATCAGTGTTCAAATTCAGCTTCAGATTTACAACAAGGAGGTACAATTAACTTTTAGAAGTTATCAAACTGTGTTATGCAAACAGGAGGAAGGATCCACACAGCCATTGAACCTCTCAGCGAGACCTAAGACAGCCGAGCCTCTTCGCTCTCCAACATCCCCGACACAGAGTCTGTTCTCTGGAAACAAGACCAGTCCTACCAGCATGGGCAAAGGGCGCATCCCCAGTCCCATTTCCAACATGGGCAGGAACAGCTCACTGGGTAGGTGACACATACATGAATTACATAAATACAATTCCAAAGACATGAAAAAATGTAGTGGTGAACTGAAACTTATTCAGGCACAAACAAACACTCGTGCATATTCACACACTACTGCCTTGCTCACATCTGTACTGTACATCCACCAAGAGCAAACACGTCCTTGCTACAGCGTAAAATGTTGTCTTCCCTTTAACCGGAAAAACAAAAACAACACCCACCCAAACACCCCCCGCCACCCACAGACAAAACAAGCATGGTTGCATGTGCCTGAAAGCCTGCAGACACCTCAGCCTCATGAGGAGACCTGTGTGTGTGTATTCTGAGTGAGTGTTTGTGTTTTACAGGAGTCCAAAGCCCTGTATTTAGCCCCAATGAAAACCCCAGCAGCGGAAACAGTGAAACCGAGCACACGTTATTTGGTTTTTAAGAGCTTCCTCACATTATTGTCTGCCCGCGCTAGACCTTTTATGCCCCTACCTCTCGTATCTGTTATTAAGGCCAATCTAAAGCCTCTCATTATATCCCCCCAGAAAACAATTTCACCAGTTTCTCTGGAGTGGCTTTGAGGACGCAACACTTGTGTTCCCTGCAAAGTTATTTTTTGCCCATTTTAACGGCCACCCAAGCGTACAGAGCTTCCTACTTGTCTGCTAATTAAACGAGGAGGGCAACGGAAACTTTGCATCCTTTTATTTCTTTTCTTTTTTTATTCTTCAAATCAACCTTAGCTTAAAAAGTGTGAAACACATAAACAAGGGGGAGGAGATTCTGTCATGTTTAGAGACAAGCGGATTGAAATACATGTGGACCTGCCATGATATTGAATAATCCCATTTTTGTAAAGTTGTTCTAATTAAATTTGTGGCAGCAAAAGATTAAAAGATTGCAAATCTAATCTCGTGTTATATAGACAGATTTTCATGTTTTCTTAATTCAAAAGAGATATCCAGATTAATGGATATTAGGATATGATGACATGCAATCAAACTATTGTTCATCATATTAGATCAAACTTCTTTGAATACATCCTTTAAGACCTCCTCTGTCATATTCTGTCCTATGCAGACATCCTATCCAGCCTCAACTCCACAGCACTGTTTGGGGACCAGGACGCTGTAATGAAGGCCATCCAAGAGGCCAGGAGCATGAGGGAGCAAATCCAGAGAGAGCAGCTCCACCATCAGCAGCAGCAGCAACAGCAGCAAGGACATCACAGTCTGGAGGCCAAACTGTCTGCACTCAGCAGCATGAGCCTGAACAACGGCAACAAGGTAATATGTCATATATGGATGCACATGAAGATGCACAAACTTCTTACTGATACATTCTATGAGAATTATATGGGATGAATGCATTCAATGGTTTTCTGTCATGGTAGGTATTAAATCCTATAATAGATTAAGTGGTACAGAAAATGAATGAATGAATGAATGAATGAACACTAAACAGCTCTGTTTTAGCACTAAAAATCTAATTCGTACTGTCTTTTTGATTCTGAGATTGTGATCAGCAATCTATTGTCTTTTTATGCCTTGATTGTCCTGTAAACTCCTCATCCTGTATAGCTTCTTCTGTATCACCTTGGCTGTGTGTTCTGGGTTTCTCCTCATCTAGCATTTCAGTTTGAGGTATACTCCTGTGTAATATTTAGTGTCATTTGGCTCGGGCTGCAGCTCTTAAGAACTTCTCATTTCTCCTCTCATCTCCACGGCCACCCAGAAGCCAACAGCTTTGAAGAGGGAGCAGCTGGGCCAATGACAAGTGATGGATTCGGCGTGTTAGTGTGTATGTGTGAGTGTTTGTGCACCTCCCTTGACTGAGTGAGTGTTTTTTTGGAGAGGAGATGATGTTAACATTAGTGTGTGTCCATGTGTGTATAATAGAGTCCATCTCTCCACTTGGCCTGGAGGGGGTGGTCCCGGCCTCAGGGTCTTAGCCCAATTAAAGGGCCTTTTTCAGGGAACAAGCCTCCTCCCCCTCTGCTCTCACCTCTTCCCCGCCTCATGTCTTCCCCTTGGGTTAAAGGAGACAGGGCCTTTGTACCGAGATCTCACATCCACAGGGAAATGCATATTCCAAAACATCTTCAATCGGCCTGACCAGCCAATTGTAGATGCTAGGGATCAGACATTCGGTAAAAAAACATAAGGAACATGATTAGACTGGCTCTCCTGCGCAATTGATCCCGTGTTGCTTGCAAGGATGAGGAGAAAGGGGGGAGGAAAGGAACTCATGAATATTTCAGGGGTGGAGACTTTGAACCCACCAACCCCAAGTAGGTCATGATTGGTGCACTCCAAGGATGGACTGTTTTGAATTTTTTTGCACTTGTTTGCCTTGCATCTTCAGGAAGAAAACATCCAGAAATCTTGCAAAATATATCGCTGCTGCACAGACTCTCAGTCCCAAGTTGATCTTTTTTTATAAGTTATTATACTAGTAAACATTGAAAAACTCATAAACATAAATTATATAACAGCTTATGCCAATAAATTGTTTATTAAGGTTTAATGTGAGTTGTCTGCTGCAAGTCCAGCAAAAACAAAAATCTCTGTTTTCAGTTATGTTTTTGCCTAAAAAAGTAAAAAAAAAAAGTTTTTTGAAGTTAACTTTTTTTAATAATCACTCGTTAAGGTGATGGGTCTTGCAGGGAAATATATATATATTCCTCAAGCCCTATATTTTACAACTTTATAAGAACAAAACCAAGTGCAATGTAGTAATTTGGTTTATGGCTGCGTGCTTACCAATAAAAAGCTCATTTGGAAAGTTTCTTAGTAATTGTTCAAGGATGACAGCAGGCCTTGGTGTTTGTTGTCACTTTGTTATCCGTTCCCTAACAACAGGCGCTCAAAGACTCTTTCATTTAAGCCGTAAATGCATCATTTTTTCATCAGGAAAGAGGAGGAGTTTTTTTGTATGTGTGGTTTTTTTGTTGTTTTTTCTTATTTTTTTCCTGAAGTGCTCAAAGGCTTTGCTCTGTCTTAAACAATTCATGGATAGAACTTGCTGGAGACTTCGGAGTGTGACTCACCCTTTCCACCTCAGGAGGGAATGGGACCAGGACTTTTTTCTTCACCTTAGTCGTGTGTGTAGTTTTCTATTAGTCAAATAAATCTTCTTCCTCTGTGAAACTTCGAGGCTCCGCCCAAGTCTTTCTGTTTTATGACACAGTACTAACATAGCATATTCGCCTTCATGGCAGGGAATACGGCGAGTGCTGTAAATAATATCTAAGTGTAATGTTCAATGTTGAGCTATTTATTGCTCACGTTGATTCGACTCAAAAGGACTTGCTGTGATGTCTGACTGTGTGCATTTGTCTTTATTTTGCTGTGTGCTTGTGTATTTTTGTCCCACCGCGTTCATTTCAAGAATTGGCTACATAGACATTTCCCTAAGAGCTGAAAGTGATCCCCTGCTCTTTTGTGTGTGTGTGTGTCTCCTGGCTCTGCATTGGCCTTGGCCATGTTAATGTCATTATAGCTGGTGTACAGACGAGAGGCCTGGCCAGTTAGTGGCATTGTTGAGTATCACCTTACGCTTACGTTGCTTCCAGCTGGCCTGCGGCTGCCAAAGCTCACCGAAATAGCCCCTGTGTACGACAGTGTGGGTGTGTACACGTACGCCTGTGTTAAAGACTGTGATCGCTTGTGTGCAGCTTTTTCATCTCAACAGTCACAAACCACTCTATTAGCCTACCTAGGGGAAAACAACAGGGCTATAAAAGATTGGCACGTGACTTAGCTTTCACATTATGTAATGACAAACTAAAATCATTCATATCTCATTTTACAGTATAACAATACATCTATACATTTAGTTAAATTGATACCTGCTTGCCATACATGTAAAACAAGAAACGGGACTACTTTCCTGTTTACATAGGAAATAAATGGATGATGTTTGTTTAAGTGAAGATAAATATGCAGGAAACGTAAAGGGCAACATATACCTTTTTTGTCCAAAATCTGTTATCAGACTTTGGATAATATTGGCTATGCACACAGTTAATTAACATACAAATCTACATTCCAAGCATTTACTGATGGCCATGCATTAATCTCTTTTAACGTCTCTGTTGCTCACATTGTTCAATCATTGAGGTTAACTTAAAGGGATGCAGTGTATAGTTTTTCTTTTTTTTTAAATGTGGGATTGTTTGAAGTACTTGTTGGTGTCTTGGACAGCAGTCAGAACACCCAGATTAAAATATCAGAAAGGAACCACAGAAGAGCACATTTTCATCAAGGCTCAAAGACTTATTTGCAATCTCAGCAAATAATTTATTACAGATTAGTATCTTTTACATATTTGCTTGCTTTGTTACAGAAGAACATGTGTTGCTTTGCACCTGCAGTCCATCTCATCACTTTTTTAATGTCTCTTTTTTTACTGATCAGCTATGATTCACACTTCTACTATTTTAATCCAAAAACAACTACAAGACAATAAAAATCAGCAAAAAGCCTGAAAAAGCACAGGAAAATCTTTTTTAAAAATTGCCTGCAAAAGTAGTGATGAGTAATCCACCACCTATTACACAAGTAATGGCACAGACAAATAACTGTCAAAAGCATAAATTGATGCTGTCACTGGACTAAATATAGTATCTGATCAAACTACTATGAGATTTTATATTTTGAATTGAGAAGATTTGCTCTTCTCTGGCCCCGTTCTCAATAGGTAACTTGGTCTCCCAATCAGAATTCTTCTTTACTCTTTATAAATCTCCCAGTAGCTGTCTACTCTCAGTAAAACACTTACAACATGTTCGTGCTTAACACAAAAAGGAGATCAAATGTTAATTTTAAGAATGTCAATAACAGTGCAAATAACAAGAGGTGACTTGAAATCCACCCTGCATGAACATTCCTGTTACACTTTGTTTTGGACACTTTCACATGGTTATTTGACAGTTATGAAATTTATCACATCTCAACATTTTGGACTCTTTATTTATTTTCACGGCCCATTGTTGATAAAAGTCTTTTCGTCTGTTCTCTGTCAACTGGTCAGCATACTTTTAGTGAAGGAGAATCAGTCTAAAGGCTTAAAAACCAGGGAAGGATTGACTGTATAGAAGTTTATAGAGGCTCTGCTGGTAAGTTTGGTCTTTATACTGTAGGATGCAAGCCTGTGAAACCAACAGCTCAGGCTGTTCCAAGTCTTGATTAAAGGTTGACATAATGTTGCTGCATTTGAAGTCTAGATGATGAACATTATCATAATGTATAGTCTGCTTGGCACCTGCAAATAAACTTTTGAGTGTCTATTTCTTTGGGAAAAGAGCCCCTAGGGGGTGGAGGGATGCTGGTGGGGTGTTCAAGGTTTGAATATGAGGAATTGTAAAAAAAAAAAAAAAATACGAAGAGGGAAGAGGGAAGAGGGAAGGAAAAACAGAACAGGGAAGACAGACAGCTCTATCAGAACAAAGCAATGTGTAGAAAAGGAAAGAGAAAGACAGACAAATATGGGAGGAGAGAAAGCGGCAGTAAGGGGATTGAGGAGGTTGCCAAACTTGATTGGTCCAGGAGGAGACAGTAAACGGTTGCGGGTCAGCTGGAGACAGGCTGTGCTGGCAGAGGGCGAGTTGTAACTGTGGTAATGAGCTCAATACAGTATGAATTAAAAGAAAAGGAAAAAAAGAAAAACACAGCAAAGTTTGGAGTGTTACCCTAGCAACAGTGAAGAGACGCAAACGCCAAGAAGAGAACAAACCAAGCAGAACAAAAAGAGTCGGGTGACTCTTAAATTTAGAAATATACATGCGGCAGCAACGCATGCAGAGGCCAGTGAAAGCAATGATGTGTTGAAACTACTGCAGCAGTACTGATCTGATTTGTTTCTGGGGTACTTGTTTGCACAGATAAAATTTTTAAAAGCATATGGTACGCCTCCCCTTTCAGCTTTTTGTACTCAATACAAATGGAGTCCACTGAAAGGGGGAAAAAAGCTATAATAGTGCTCCAAAAGGCAGCAGTCCAGTTTGAAACCAGCAGGCATGCAGGCCAAACCTATTTCAATCTTGACTAAACAAAAGAAAGACAGCTCCTTATTGCATTTGCCGCAAGAACTTTTAAGAAGACCAAAAGTAGACCAACCGCAGGGCATATTTGCAAATTTTGACCCAGGTCTGCTGTTAATCTGTAGTTTGGATCCTTCTACCGCTATTGATGCTGCCTTAGACCGTTTTCCAAAACCCCAACTCTCCTCTGCATTACTTTTCCACTGGTCTCCTCCCATTCACCAGGAACAGTCATACATCTCTAGCTACTTAGGTTGTTTAGAAATTATGCGACATCTGACATCCAGCTTTTATGACACGGTGCCAAACTCCAGCTCGCTTCCAGAAGTAGCATCATCTGGGGCCGCTTTCAACAGGCTATCGTATCCCACTTCATGAGCCTAAAAGTAGATTGTCTGGACTAGTTTTATTTTTTAACTCCTCTTTTCTCTTTTGCTCACTCTATCACTCTCTGTCCTTCCCTCCCTCTCCCTTTTCTTTAGTCCTTTGTTAGGCGGTTGCTTCCTGCGGTGAGCATGGCACTGCCCAGGCACATGTTCTGTGGTGGGCCTGATTACAGTCCTGCTGTAGTGCTGACATTGGCCCGCACCAACTCCTCATCTATAAACACGCACACACACAGACACACATACATGCTGGCCTCTAAGTTCCACCAACTCTGCCAGCGGCTACCGCGGCATGACTTCACCCGGCAACCATTCTTTGCGTCAAACAAAATGCCTCTGTCACCAGAAAAAGGAGTGGGGCTGGGAGGGAGGAGTGGAGAGACGTAAGAAGAGGAGAAGAGTGTGGATGTGCAGTAGCTGCGTGAAGGGTTTCGATGTTTTCAGACGCAGTTTAGCTGGAAGGCCCCAAGGCAAGACGGGTGTCGAAGTTATTTGTCTCAGAAGTGGAGTGGCAGGCAGATCTGCTAAAGCAGACGGAGCGAATGATGATGAGAGACTGGAAAGACACCAATGATTAGCGTAGCCTCAAGGAGGCAATGCCTTGTATATTAGTTTGTTGCATTAGCCATTCTTTTGGTGTTTTGATGACATACTCACAAAAAAAGTTGAAACGAAGAGGTTGCTGGAGTTTCCTATATATGTGACATTTTCATCCCATTTTATTGCCTTTGTTGCAATGGATGTCCATAATGACTCAATTTAAAAGATACCAACATGATTCAGCAACTTAAAATGATTTGCACACACATTCTTTTCTAGCTCAGGGATTTCCAACTCCAGACCTCTTGGGCTAGTATCCTGCAGGTTTTAGATGTTTACCTGCTGCAACACACCTCATTCAAATGAAATGGCTCTCCAACAGCTTGCTGTCACCTTCTGCACAAGCCTTGTGATTACCCATTAATTTGAGTCAGGTGTGTTATAGGAGGAAAACATCTCAAATCTGCAGGACAGAGTTGGTGATCCCAGGTCTAGCTCACTCGCATCACATTTCTGTAAAATGTCTTTAGTTCTATTGAAGTTCCAGATTGCATTAAGTAACTTTAGAAACATTTCCCACATTGTAGGAGCGTCTGCACTATGAAACACTGAGCCAGCACCTGGGGAAGCTCGGGGAGGACGCTGGGAAGATGGTCCATCGAGTCATTGACCTCACAAGACCAGAGGATCTGGATGGTAAGCGCTTCTGTTGTGTCAACATTTTCTTACATTTTCTTTACTTCTCTGAAATTCCCATTGAAATTTGCTTATATTCTCAATCAAATTGGAAATCCACGAACATGTGGAAAACAAGGCAAGAGAGATATTTAAAAAAGTAAGCTCATGCTAAACAGACAGAAAATAGACACTTTTGACTTCTAACCCAGTCAGCCATACTCAGCTCTGCTTGAGCATGCAGGTATTCACACTGCATTCAGCAAATGCAAATATTTATTATGCTTCTCAAGAAGTCGTAGTTAAGGACACCCACAACCGCTAAACAGTGTCTGAATCAATGTGTTTGCACGCTTGAAAAATTAAATTGACATTATTCCTGGAAGTGCATGTCCAGAAACAAAATTCCCCTTCTTCAAGTGTTTGTGTGATGAGATCCCACCTAATTCAAGTTTGCGAAACCAAAGTAGGTAAAGACAGGCAGTGAGTTCACTGGAGATAATGATCAAAGAGAAATTCCAAAACTAGCATAAAAGTATGATATATTCTGTGCAATAAATAGAAGGTATAGCATAAAATACTGTCAAGTAGTATTGTCTAAGTACATTTCAACCCCAACCCACCTGTTTCTCATAAAGCTTCATTGTTTACAAGCAGTGAGAAGCTGCAGAGTGTTTATCGTGGTCTCGTTTGGTTGAAAGAGTAAACACGGGAGCAAGCAAACTGACTATAGTATACATATAGTTTGTTTGTGTCAGGAGGAGGAAGATGGCATCCTGGTCAGACCCCCCTGGACTTTTGTTCTACTTTTGTCATTCTCTTTCAAAAAAAGCAAAGATGAGGCCTTGCAAAGAAAAGTGGAAAACAGTTCATTGTTGTTGCTGTTTTTTAAAAAAATATTTCAATCATTGAAATATGAGTTAGCCATTTAGTGATAAATGAGAGGAATTTCTCTTATCTATTACTTAGGTAGTAATATCGCAGAGGCACGAGTATTCAGGGAGGCGCGGGGCAGGAACAACAACGAGCCCCACATCAAGAGGCCCATGAATGCCTTCATGGTTTGGGCCAAAGACGAGAGAAGGAAGATCCTGCAGACTTTCCCTGATATGCACAACTCCAACATCAGCAAGATCCTCGGTGAGATTTCATTGATTTCTCTTTGATTAGCAGACTTTTGGATGACTCTCCTTTTGTTTATTTCCTTAGTTAGTTTTCATTTTCTGTGCTGTTTTTCTCTGATTTGCTACAAAGGTTGACATTCACTTTTTCTTTCACCCAGCATGAATTCATATGCATTTACTGTTTAAACAGACCCTTTATGAAATATGCACATTCCTAATCAAAACAATCGGGCTTAAATGTGTGTGAACTCCCTGTGGAGCCTATTTGCAGAACTCATCAACATAAACCAGTTTGTGTCCCTCTTTCTTCCGTCAGTTTCACATGCCTCTTTTTAAGGTGAGCCTGTGTGCTCATTAGGTTACCGTCCCACAGTATTCCACAGTTCACAGGGTTTCTTACCAACAAGCTGCAGATTATGAGAAGGACTAATGTGTTTTTGAGCCAGGAACACTCCACACATAGAGCTCCACTGTGTCAGCTTGACTAGTGTGATGGATGCATTCAGTTAAAATCCGTGTGGATTTTAACCTCCTCAACACAGATATCCATTCACACGGTGCTGAGCATAACGGTTGTTCTTGAAACGTTCCTAAGACCTCCACTGTCAGACGCAGAGTTGGAGTAAGCTTGAGGGTTGCTGAATATAAACGCTCCTCCTGAGCATCGTGCACAAATTGTGTTTTCTTTAGCAAGTCTGTGTTATTGACTTGGAATTTTGAATGGGAGTCCTACAAAGTAGCATTTTGTTTCCTGCAAAATGTTTCCTGAATTTATAAGATAAATGTTTTTGCTTTCAAAATTCCAATGATGTTTGTAAAAGAATTTAGTTTCATGTCAGATTTTTTAAAGTCCTTCTTTTAATGAGTTATGACAGTGAAAATATTCTATTTAATGTAATTTTTGAAGTTAAAAAATAATAATTGGATCCTTTTGGCAGGAACCTCTACAGATAAGTTTCAGGGTTTTTATTAAGCTTGTGTGACCACGCTCGAACTAAAAACGAAATTGTGTACGTTTATATGACGGTATGTATACAATACATGTCTGTCCAGTGTAATAACACAGCTGGACTCTGGGGAGTGGGTGGGTTGCTTGAAAGAAAAAAAAAAACTCCCCTGTGTTTCCTGTGTCACAAAAGTACAAGAAGAGTTTGTGATAAACCTTGATAAACAGAAAAGCGAGGCAGAGTGTGTATAATCAGTTGTCAAAGTGCTTCACAGATGTGCTGCGTTCCTGCAGTAATGGCCCTGTCCACTTGTTCAGGAAGTCCTCTTACTAGGGAACATTAGAAGTACACAATGTATCATTCTTCCTCAGCCGAGAGGGAGTAGAGTTATCCACTCCTGATTTTAAACAGACTCAGTGGTGTCTGGTCACATTAAACATCCAAGATTTAGAAACCACCAGAAATGCCAAAATTATGACTCCTTTGTAGGATTTAATAATGTAAAACACATGCATTGACAGACCTCTTATTCAGTATTCATTACATATAGTTAATGACAAACCGAACCACTTTCATTAAAGGGATACTGTGTAACTTTTGGCCACTAGGGGTCCTTAACCTGTTATTTATCCCAAAATTAAACTTTTGACCCAAATATTAGACTAATGTGAGTATTAATTGATGATTTCTGGGGTCAATACAGTGTTTGACACTTGTCGATACTCCGAGGGGGCTGCCATCTTTAGAAACCTGACATTGGATCCGTCTCTCAAGGGATAATGTGACCTGAAGCGCATTGCTCTACAGCATAAAACACAGTGGGCTGTGCTTCATACTACTTCTTCCTTAAAAGTTTGTCAAATCTGAACAAAGTAAGAAGGTGAACACGGTGTCTGAGGAGCCCAGAAAGAGAAAGATCTTGCAATAGTGTTGTGTTGCCTGTGGGAAGTTACAGGTTTAGCCCCCTAGTGGCCAAAAGTTACACAGTATACCTTTAAAAGAGTTTGGAAAAGCACCTTCTTTGTTGCTACCCAAGATCCCTTTGAGTCAGGAAGTTTAAATTCAGTCATGCCCTGAAATTTTTGTCACCCCCTAAAGTCATTAAAAGGCAACTTGCAAGTCAACAACGCAAGTAAATTACAGTGTCAATAGGAATAAGTACTGAGAACTAACATTTCTAATTGATTTCATAACAGTTTTTAGGCAAGGCATGTTTATTTGTATAGCACATTTCATGTACAAGACAATTCAAAGTACTTCATGTAAAACAATGAAAACATTACAGATTGTGCAAAGAAAGCATTAAAAAATAGTAAAAGGCAGCAAAAAATAGCAAAAATCACAATAAATCCTTAATAAAATGAAAGTGATTAGAAGCAGCTAAGTTAAAAGTTACCATGCAGGTTTCATGCATAGATGCATGAGAACAGAAATGTTTTAACCTGGATTTAAAAGTTTCTACATTTAGTGAAAGTTTAA
>JAOXYM010000010.1:12623335-12634907 GCA_028567055.1 Leptatherina wallacei | reverse complement strand
CTGTTCGTGACTTAGAACATTGTAAGAGACTATTCCAAGGACTTATAAAAGTGATTTTTGCATAATATGTCTCCTTTGAACAGTAAATTTCCCTATAGTTGTCACATGTAGATGTAAATGTCAATCGGACTGTGCGCCAAAGCGCAGGAAAAAATGTATATTAATGGGCGCTTTTGTTCTCACTGAAAAAGAAAACGTGTGGATCATCCGCCCTTCACTCCAAACAGGTCAGGTTTGATTATTCTTAAGGTGGTCAAGCTGCGTTGACAATTACACATGAACATAAATAGCTGCACAAAGGTGTGCGTAATTGTGGAATGATGGCAGCTTTGGCACTGCCGGAGGACATTTCCAACTGAAGGATTTGGATGGAGCGTGTGTTCAGAGATCGCACTGACCTGCTGGCACATAACGATGAGTCAGCCAGTTCAGATTGACTAGGGCAATTTTGTTGGAGTTATGCTTGGAACTGACCGAGCCATGCCAGATATGGGATGGTGTATGTGAAGTTCCCTTACAGTCCGGCTGAACAGTCAAACATCAAAATGCAATTTGCAGCAAGGAGCTGATTTCCAAATGTAACCGGAGCTGTGGACTGAACTCATGTTGCTATAAGGAACCTTCTGGAAATTAATTTGCTTTTGTGAACCGAAAGTATTTTCATTCAATAAATGTGTAACTTGTGATGCGCAAACGTGTCTCACAGATATAACGTGTCTCACAGATATAGCGGCACGTTGGCCTGGTTCACCTCATGATTCCTTTATACTGCGGGAAAGTAGAGTTGGGAACAAAATTTTCCTTCTTGCCTCAACCACCGACACCAACAGCTCTATTTCACATTCAGTGAAATTCTTTTCCTTACTCTTTCCCAATGCCTTTGCCATAGTTATTTGAACAAAGGGTGAAAGCCTGCATTGTATTTATACTAATTTGCATATTTATTTATGAGTGGAGACAGGGCGGTCCAGCACTCTTATTTCACGCAAATTGGGATGTATAAAGGAAAGATGCGCAGCCACATGCGTGCACACGGTTTTATACATCTGGATTTTTTTTCACGAGGCCCCAGATCTCAATTCAATATTTCACCTTTGGGATGTGGTGGAATGGGAGATTCTCATCATGGATGTGCAGCCGACAAATCTGCAGCAACTGTGTGATGTTTTCATGTCAATATGGAGCAAAATCTCTGAGGAATGTTTCCAACTATCTAAGAATTAAGGCAGTTCTGAAGGCATTTAGGTACTTAGAAATTGGAACTAATAGAATGGACAGTGAATGTAAAGCAGTTGAGGCTCAGACTGATTTGTTCCTACACTGTAAATTATAACTAGTTCTGGCTACTTGAAAAAATTATGTTTTGTCAACTTGAGTGATTTGACTACAATCAACTAGAATGATTTTAGTTTGCTGAATGTTTATGAAACTTGATCAGATTAATTTTAATGGAAGTTCATGAGGTTGTGGAAGAAACATATTTAGATTAATTTCACATAAATTAGAAGCAATTCTTCAGAAAATGTTTAATTTCAAGCTCATCTAACTTAAAATAATTGATGAACTCAAAATTTGACTTGTTTTGCAACAAGACAGAAGAGGGGCGGGGCTTCTGCTCATCCTTTTGTCAGACCACTGATGTCTCTGTTACGGTGCAGTAATTGGCTAACTGGTTTCAATAGATGGGGATGAACAGGAACTGGAGAGCCGAACACGTTTATACACTAAAACTATGGTGAATGGTGTATTTTTGCTGATTGAGTTCAACATGGAGACCAGAACATGTTTTCCTGTCTGTTAGCTGAAAACTGGAAGGAGGAAAAACAAAAAGTACTTTAAAAAGTATTGTTTAATTTACACAATTATAAATTTGCCAAAGTAAAAGTCCAGGTTTCATACAGTGATTTATCTCTGGTTGGTTGTTAGATTGTAGAATTGGTAGATTGGTTGGTAGAAATGAAGCATTGTGGGAAACCCTGTTCCCCACCATCACCATTCTTCCTCAACTTAAATTAAAAACTGGTTCGACTTGATTACATAATTTTTTTCAACATTTTGCCCTCCTGAGTTCATATAACTTATTTAAGATTAGTAATACTAACAACTAGGTTAAAATCAATTTATAGCCACTAGATTTTTCTATTAAAACCAATGTTAGATTTTCCAGTGTGGTTTTGAGGTTAAACTAAAAAGAATGCTGGACCCTTCCAAAATGGCAACTAGATAGACTTTTTATTTAACAATATTTGCCTGAAGTTATAAATTAGTTATATTAGTATATATAATACATGTTTTATGTCAATAGTGTAAGAATGTTTTAGCCCAAATGTAGATTTCTTTGGCTAACTTTGTAAACTTAAGTTATGCCGATTTGGGCATTAACCTTGTGACATCACCAGGCAATACTTTATTGGAAAAGAACATTGCTTGAGATAAATAAAAAACTGTCATACTGATAACAATATTTATATCCAGTAATATTCAGTTTGTGTTAAAGTTTTGTTGCAGTACTATTTGAACTATCTGGCCTTTGAAGTATTAGGCAGCTGAAGCAGCTTTCAGACTATTCACATAACTGAGACATAATTGTTTATTAGAATCTGGTTCTATAAGAGTGACCCAACATAATGTAACATATATCATGTGAAATACGAGTTGAACAAAGCTGATTGAAAGTTAATACACAATGATTTATTCTGTGTTTCACAACAGTTCACAATGAAAATGCTGTTAATAGTTCAAGGTAGGGACTGTTTCTGCAAAACTTGCATACCAATATGCATACAGACTCTATACAATGAAGAAATGAGTCTGAAAGCATAAGTGCAGTTCAGAACGTAACTGCGAGAAGAGTGGCTTTGTTTTCGTTCAAACCAAATGATCCAACATCTCAACAAATCTGATGTCTGAGTATGCGGTTGCCCTTGGCCATTATACCATACCCTTTGAAATTTAGTGAAGTTTCAAAAGCAAAGCAAATGGAGGAACAGAGAGTAGTTTGTCCTTTAATTAGTGCTTTCACTGAACTCCTCAGTGCTGGATCAGTTTTCTTGCTCTTACTGCTCAATGAGACAAAAAGATCATTTATACAGATGCTTTTTAGTTCCTTGTATCCATCAGTTTTTCCCCATGTGCATCTCTGCGTAAAACAGAGCTCTAGTTATTGTGTCAGAGTCTGGCCTCTTGACTGATTTTCTTGTTCTTCACTGAAAGGAGACGTTTAGATATAAAATACACACCTGCAGCTTGATAGAAAAACAGGAGGCGCAACAGTATAATATTTGTCTAATCTTAGCCACTGGAAAAATATTTAGAGGAATAGAAATCTGTGGTGTTAGCCTGGCAGAAATTAGAAGACATTTTTCACTTCTCTCATTGTGGTTTGGCAAAGTTTGACAGGCTTTTTTTCTCTGGACAGACTTAATTTGGGATAATCTGTGTTTCTGTGGATGAGTGACAATTCTTTCATTCACTCAGACTACAGAGCGAAGATTCCTTTATCCCATTTGGAAAGGAAAAAACTGCTTAGACGGTTTTTTGAAGTTGACAATCCTCAACAATTTGTTTGAAATGACTGGTACACAAAAGATGAACAAAAACTGTTCAAGATCTCATGATGTAGTTAGGATACAGACTCTAGAAGATTAGTACCAGGGGATATTAAGGCTTTTCTTTTTTATGTAAGAATCTACATCAATTAATAAATTGTGCCAATCGATCCAATCCATTCTTCTCCATAAAACCTGCAAGAGATGCAACTTGGCTCTCATTTACAATCATTGACTCCAGAGAATAATCAGTCACCACATAGATGGGTGAGAATCGAAGTGAATGTGAAAAGTTGTCAAAGCTCAGATAAAAACCTTGCAAATCGTTTCTCGCTATACTAACAAACAGGCTGCAGCTTCACATTTTCATCCACTCGAGGCTCTCAGTGCTGATGGTGGCTGTTCACATGAACTGGAGTTAATTAATGTTTATTCTGTGTGTATCTTGGCAGGCCAAAAGGAAACTTTGCTTTTACTTGACAAAGAATAAACTCCACTCTGTGACACCATTGTGAGCATTGTAGTTCCAATACCAGATAAAGCTTTTTTCCAAACCGTATCACATAAGGAGGCACATGCTTCCAAGTGAACATTGTGTAATATAAAATCAATAATCTAAGTACATTTCCTTCTTTGTGAAAAGGTCTATATTTTATCTGTAATATCTTATATACTTTTTGGTATTTGGTTTGTTAAAATAAAAAGTAAAAATAATGTCACTTTTAGCTTATCCAAGATCAAACAGCAAACACTCAGCCATAACATTTTGTTCTGTTAATCTAATTAACCATCACACACACCCTTCATAAGTAAAATTATATTTGAGTGTAACCATTAAGAAAAACAACTAGCTTCACAGACGCTCCCATTCATCCCAATTTTTATTAAGGCCGACACCTAAAACTAGCGTGCTTAAAGTTTATCATCATCAGAGATGAAACTGAGATGTTTTTCTATTTAGCTGAAGTAGGGGGAAAATGAACTCCTGCCAAAGCAGGTATTCCATTTCACAATGTGCTTTTGTCCACAATTCCTTCAATTTTTAAGTCAGGCTATTCCAAACAGTGGGCCTCCTCCTTGTTCATTTCCTCATAATAATGTCTTTGTCAAATAACAGCTGGCCCTGCCAGGATGTCCACAAATCTAAACCGCTGACTCGCAGACACTTTCAACACATGAATAAAATCATATAAGGAAAGTAAATATGGATGGTAAATGGAGGGCGGGTTTGCATTCCCCTTGTGGCTCCCTATTGTCACATCTACATCTGGCCCTGGTTAAAGCACAAGGCCTGGCTGATGCCTGTCACTCGGGAAGTCAGCAGAGATTTGGCTCAGGGGGATAAGAGTGGGAGGAAACTGTTTTACACGCATACACACACAGACACACACACATCTGGGGTTTAAGTCTAGTTTCTTATCATTTTCCACAAAATAACTTGTTTATTACAAGCTGTACATTGTGTGCATCTTTCTCTTTTCTACAGGAAATTAACAATTTGGTTATTTGGGGGAACAGTCATGGTCATGGCAAGTTAAATCACATTATTTCTTAAGTTTAATCAAATTAGCATGTTTAATGTGAAACAAGCCTCATTTGATAATGAACTGTTTTGGTTTTATAACACATTTACTGTTTAATGTCACTGCTTATAACCTTTTTTTTCCCCTGGCAGCAACAGGCAGTTTTTTTACTTGGGCAACAAATTGTTTTGAATAAACAATTCTCTCAATGATAAAAACATTGATCTACTCATAGGCTACAACTTGTTAGCAAACACCGACAGCTTGCGAGCTAGCTGCTAACAGGTTTACCAGCTTTGACGTGCTAGGTCAGCTCCCAGTAGCTACCTTTTACGATATCTTCTGTACAGCCATTTGTTGAATGCTTTGAACATGATTTATCATCATGTTTTTCAGTATTGAAAACGGGGCGAAGAAGTAAAAAGCTAGCCAGCTTACTTTCACTTAGCCATTGTAAATGACAGGATAACTTAGCTTTAATCCAGCAAATCCAACCAGTTTTTAGTAAAATTACAAAAAAGGTAAATTGATGTTACCACTGCTTTGTTATTCAATTTTCATTTGATTGTGCCATTTAAACAAATGACAGATAACAGATGAAAGCAAGAGAAACTTGACCCTTTGCCATCCATGCTGTCTCTTTTTGTACTGCTGGGATAATGAAGGACTTTGAACACAGTGAAGGAATACATGTGCGTGTGCATATGTGAGTGTATGAGTGTGCACTGGGGGAGGGCAGAGGTTAAGAGAACAGCACTGCTTTCATAGATTAGACTTGGTTCTCCATAGTTACTCCTGCTCTCAGAGCTCCTTTCAGTTTAACCTTCCAGTTAAAGAAAGGTAACCCAACCCTCTCCGTGCACTTTAGGACAACCTCAGCCGGCGGCTTAAAGGAACAGACGTCTATGCGAAGCGTATATGCAAGGCAGGGCCGACGGTACTGGAACAATAGTGCCTCTGTGCCTCGGCACCCCTCTGGATCACATTTCCTTCGAGGTCCAGATCGAAATGTGGCGGGGGCCCTGTTGCTGATCTAGCAACTGGGCAGAGAAAGCCACACAGAGGGGAGGGTGCCGTATGTCAATAGTGATTAGGATCATGATCACAACTGTTGCTGGTGCGGGGTACAAAGAAAAGGCAGACATAAGAGGAAAAAATGGGGTGAAGGGAAACATTTTGCCTGTATTTGACTGTCTGGTTGCCTGTGGTGAGAAATGTCTGCTGGACTTGTTTAAGATAAACAGTCCCAATGTAGATTGTTATAAATTTTAAAATATATTAGACTAATTTTCATCTAATTTGAAAATCTTCACGAAAGCTGCGGTTTTATCTCTTCATGATGTGTGTAGTGAGGAAAAGCAGATAATTCAACTAGTAAATATTTTGTTTACATCCTGAGGTGACAAGTAAAGTAGACGTGTTGTCTTTCTAACAAAAGAGAGAAACAAACAAACTGTCTGACAAATAATTCCTTGTCATGCAATGCAAAATAAGATTGTGTTTGCCAAAATACTCCACTAGGCTACTTTGTGCATGAATTGAACATATTTGTTAATGAGTGAGTATTTAAGAAATGCATGGTAAGTGCTCCGATGAGTTTCATAGAAGCTGCGCTGAAATCATTCACATGGTTTTTGAACTTTTTTTTATTAAACACATGTTGAGCGTAATATCTGAAGATCATCATTCAAAATCTTTACTTTTTTTGATAGATGAAAAAGTCTAATGAGATTTTTGAATCATATTTTTAATCATTAGCAATTTTTTAAATGCTAATGAAATTTTTAAAAGTTGCAATCAAATGTACAAACCTTTGAAAGTCAAAGTCAATGGAGGAGTAACGTGACTGCAGGATAGCCCAAAGACCCCAGAAGAAGTTGGATGCCTGGTGGAGAAGAAAAGAAGAAGTAACAGAGGTGCTACTAATTAGTTTGGATAAAATGGTATTTTAGGTTTACTGTTGAAAAAAGTCAAGGTAATGTATTACAAAGTGAATGAATGAAAGGAAATGAATAGCAAATAAATTGTTTATATCACCTTAATGTATAGTGTGACACAAATATTGGCTGTGATCATATTAGCTGTAATAAATTTTTTCATCTTTCTATAAATGGAGTTCCACACTATTAACTATGGGCTACTACAGGCTGCAAGCATGGAAGAAAATCACCCAAAAGAAGCTATAAAAACATATACATATATTTCTTAAATTGGATTACATCTACAATTTAACAGTTAATTATGCCTGAAAAGATGTGCTTGCATGGTCATGTTTCTTCAAAGGAATGGCACTATTTTCATCCAATTATGTTGGACTTTTTTCCACACCCCTGCCCTGCAGAGAGGCAAGATCAGAGGTCAGCGTCACAAATGCATGCATAGACTGGGAGACTGGAGCTATCTTATTGAATCAATAGGCTTATTAACAACACATAACTGGTGAGCCAATACTGTCAAGAAACTGGAAAATTTTACAGTGTAAAATGTATATTATGCTTCTTGTGAATATTTCCAGTGCAGAATCGAGTGCTGTATTTTCATGTTTGGTTACATGTCCTTGTTCCACAGAGCAGAGCTGTAAAAACACATTTGTGTGACCTCCGGTTGTCATGTTGTAGCTGCTCCCGAAGCTGCTGCTGCATGCCAGTTGCACGTTGCTCAGTCAGAATGACAAACCTCTGTATTGAATAGTTCCCTCCTTAATGGCTTTGCTCACTTAGGCTTGTGGACTTCCCTGCCTCCATAAATTTCTGTTGTTCTCCACCCTTATTGTAAATCTTCATGGTAAGGCCACTAATAGCGAGTCCTAATAAGATCCAGACAGGCCTCTGTTCTGCGGCCCAGTGATTTAATCACATTTTTATTTGATAATCAAATAAAGGGTGGAATGAAATACTTGAAGAGCAATGTGCGGTTTGGCTTGTCCCCCCCCCTCTCTCCCTGGCAGATTTTCATCTCTAATCTCTATCTTTAGTTGGGGGGGGGGGGAGATTGAGCGCATTTCAATTATGATTAATAACTGTTCTCCATCAAGAGAGCATTAATCTAAGGCAGAGCAGAGACTGTTGGTGACAAGGAGCTATTGAAAAAAAAGGGGGATGAGAGATGTGTGGGAAGTGTGACATCACAGATCCACAGGCCTTAGCACCGACATAGCGGGGGATCCCTGTGGAGGAAAAGACGAGTCAGTCGCAAAGACCCCACTGTGTCTTGGCATCGTTTGCCAAAGATTAAGACTGGTTGGAGGCAGCTTCACTCCAAAGAGCTTTGGCAACCGGCCACACTTTATTCAAGTCTAACAGCTTCCTATACTACAGTTTTCTGTTCTTAACTACTAATCATAGTAGAAGTTTAATGCATAAAGCATGAAATTGATTTATTGTTGGAAATTTTCCAAAGACTGTAACATATGATTAGTTTTATCACATGGTTATACCAGGTGTGATGCAAAGTTGTGTATTGTCACTGTGTAACTTCTGATGGAAAAGAGGTTACGGCTGCAACAAATATCAATTTTAACATTTGAATTGTTGAATGTCCGTACAGAAAATATATTATAAAAAGATGTCATGCCCATAACAGCTCCCCAGGTTTCAGGGGAATGTCTAGAAGCTGCTTGTCTCTTGCCCAAATATTTTTATTGTATTACCACAGTAAATAAGCAAAACCTTAACAATTAGTTTGTTATCAGATCTAATGCGGCAATATATAATATATTAACTGAACAAAATGGGGCTATTTGTTTTTCCATGCAGGCTCAGTATCCTTCATTTTGATAGACTGCTTGTCAAAATGAGTTGGGCTAGAAAACCTGGCCTCTTGTGTGTCAGTGAACAATGTCTCTCTCTTCCCTCCAGTTTAGAGTCATCCTCGGTTTGTTGCAGAAAATCTGAATTCAATCAACGGGATGTTATCACTTCTCTCACTCTCTTCAAGGTCATATTTCTCCCCCCTCCTCCTCCTCCTAATTTCTCCCTCTCTTTTTTTTTGGCCAAGGCACAAGTTATTTTAAAAAGTAATATGCTTCCTCATCACTTCTGGGCTATTTCAAGAGACATTCACACCACCCCAAAATTGGCCAGTCAATTCTGCATATTGTGTTGAGCTGTGAAAGCACTTTAAGACAGATAGCCCAGCACCACTATAGCCACCAAAGAATGAAAATTGTGGTCATAAGAAAAATAATTTTGGCTGCCGTCTTTCATTTTTTCCCTGCGGTAGTTTCTAATCAACTCAGATGGAGTCCATCAAACCTCTAGCGGTGGTGGGTCAGCCATGGATGGTTTGGTTTTCTTTGGGGGGAGGTGCTGGAAAAGTAAATTGTTAGAATGTGATGGTGAGGTGTTGCCACCCTGCCATTTCAGAGCTCTGCACAGATATGGATGTTGTTGAAATGCACACACTAATCTCATAATACAGAGTTTGTGTCCATCCAAGACCAAAACTTAAAAAAAATTTAAAAAATAAAATAACTGTTGAGAGATTTGTCATTTTCCAAAGTCTCTCTGAAGAGTTGAGCCACTCCATAATGACATATTTCAACATTTCAACAAAGTCGGTAGGAGCAGACACTCACCAGTGAGAATTTGCAGACTTGAATATAGAGCTGTGTAACTTCTGCCTCTGTGACTGTGACCTCATAACCCATGCAGTGCTTATAACTCTCCAGATAGGTCGTAAGCCAGTCCCTCTGCAGCTCCCAGCTCGGATAGAGGCTATAGTCGACATCAGTCACACCTTCAGCCCAACACACACATGCAAATGTTAGTGGTACTGCTGTCAGAGTTGGAATTCAACATAATGAGTGAAGAAACAGCATCTAAATTCCTCTTTAACTATAGTGATGATGAACAAATGGCCAGAAAGAAACACAAACCCTGAAGATCTTTGGGGGAATACTGACAATTGTTTTTTGTTTATTTTTTGCTTTTTATGAGATGCTTATTTTTATCATCATCATTGCACTTTTTGTAATTTTGTACTCTTCATTTTTAAATGAAATACGTATAAATGATTGATTTACTACACTTAAGAGGAAATGTACTTTTTACTTCATTACATTTTCCTTTCACTCCAATCTGCAGATCTGTTCAGCACTTTGTATTTTTAAATGTGCTAATTAAATAAACTTGACCTTGACCTCTAAAATTGATTTTTTTCCTGCTAATTCTAAGATGTATTATTTCATATGAAAGTACAAATCCAGTCAGCTTGATATGCATTGATTATAGTGATTAATTGCTGCACAATTATTAGTCAAGCAAAGATAATATGTTATAATACTCACATGGATCCTTTTCAACAAGAGAATTTAAATAAATACTGCAGATAATATTCACATATTTTCATGCTTCCCTTGTATAAGGGTATTACTGATAAATTGGTCTTTTGAAGTGCAGTTTTATATGCAGGAAGCATATCAAACTGTACCAGGAAATAGGAGGCATGAAAACTGCATGAAATGTCCAACAACTTCAGTGGAGGATTATTGTATGTAAAAAGGAAAAGTAAATCTAAATTAAATTGGGCTCAGTTTTGTTCTTTTACACCGGATCTTCATTGGTTCTCTGTAAGAGAAGAAGCTAAAAAAACATGTGAGCCAATTAAAGTTTTCTGTGGTTTTAACAATTTAGCTAAATGTAGCTCATTTTCAGGTGTAGATTGTATTGTAGTCATTCAGCAACTCAGCAACTGATTTACATTTTTCCCAGAAAAGTGAGGTGTTCACGGTATGTGAACCATGTATTCAGTTATACTTACACATAAACATGTAGTTTTTAGGGTTAACACTATCTATCTATGACTGATGGGAAAATTGACAACTGAAAAGTTCATGAGCAACTTTGGATTTTTAAATTGGTTCTTTAATGTCAAAGTGTGTGAAATGTTACCATCAACCCTTACAACAAAAACATGTTTTTAAACACGTTGTAGTTGTCCAGAATCACATTTGTGATAGTTTCCCCTAATAAAATGTGAGCTGTTTACGATTTGCACAGTAAAATGAAGGCATGCAATGTTTTAGCAGCATATAAATTCACAATTTTTGATCATGTGAGACAGTTTCATGTTATGCAAAATGTAAGCATGTTGAAAGCTGAAGGCATGTAATGAAAAAGAGTAGTCATTTTTATAATTTTTGAGCCAACACAGAGATTAAACTTTCTGATGTGATCATGCAATCGGGCCCCTGCAAAGATTAGAGGTACACCAGGGGGACCCGGTAGATCAATAGCCACTCCAGAGCATGAATCCTAGCTAGTCCACCGCAGGGACGACCACACATCCATCCAAAAGACGGCTGAGGAAGGCCCTAGCCAGAGCCCCTTATGGCCATGGATTCAATTCAATTCAGCTTTATCTGTATAGCGCCCATTTACTACAATGTCATCTCAGAGCGCTTCACAGACAATCAGTTTGAGCAAATCTGATTGTCATTCATTGATTCATACAAGCCAATTCATAACAAATAGCCTAGCTAAGGAAACCAACAGACTGCAT
>JAOXYM010000010.1:12591613-12603157 GCA_028567055.1 Leptatherina wallacei | reverse complement strand
GATGAAAAGATTAATCAATAAGGGAGGGAGAGATTGGATGAATGGATGAAGGAGAGAAGGATGGATGGGGAGGGGGGATGAATGAATGAGGGAGGTAGGATGTATAAATGGATGAGTGTCTAGAGGGAAAAAGGATGATAAGGGAGGAAGGATGGAAAGATGAATGTGAGAGAAAGGAACGAAATTGAAAAGATGAATCAATGAGGGAAGTTGAAGATGGGCGGATGGATGGATGAGGGATGATAAAAGGGTGGGGTAGAAAGAACAGAACAGAAAGACGAGTGAGTGAACCAATTACAGAAGACTCAGCAGGCAATTAGAGGAGTGTTTGAGGCCAAAGTTGACAGATTAGCTTTGTTTTCATGTCTTCTTTGACATGTTGACATGGCCCCAAACACTTCCAAGCAAAGAAGGAGGGCTGTGCATCAGGTGGCAGTAGATTGCTGAATTCCACAGCACAGAGCATGAGTTTGAGACCCATCCCATACTCCCCAGTCCTTTCACAGCTACTTGTTCTCACTCAAGTTTCTTCACATTTGAACGTACCTTATGGGCTAAAACAACAGTATTTGTGTGCATGGAAATCAGTCAGTGGTTTGCTTTCCTATTGTGGCAGGGATGGAGGAGGGCCTGGGTGGGGTTTGAACCCCAAGCCTCACAGGTGAGAGTCATGCACACTGAACAGTCAGCCAAAGGGATATCCCTCTGGTCAAGTAGCCAGGGAACATTACCAATCAGAAGCATAGTGATAGGACCTCAATTGTCACACTATCACAAAAACATCTTCCTATCTCCTCACCAAAAACCTAAGAACTGAAAATGAAGCTGACATATAAGAACAGGCAACATGCCCAGGTGTAACCATCAAAAGTACACTTCCGCAGCAGTCTGCTCTGTGTGCTCAGTATTATCACAGAGACTACTGTTTGCTTACAAAGGTTCACATGTGGTGACATTCACTGGTTTCACACTCTGCCACAGTCCCTGAGGCTTTTTCTGAGCCTCAGATGGGACCTGAACACAACACAGTTTCTCATTTAATTGGAGAGCGAACAAACATGCCCACCTTGACATCTGATCAACTATTTATGCAGTGGGTGGAGGACTGGTTTTGACATTGTTATTGAATTACATTCCTTTCAAAGACCTCTGTTTTCTTTTTAGGATTTGTCAATTGTCATTTGGAATTTGAAAAAAAAAAAAGTTTGAAGAGCACTTCTAACACCTACATCTTAACGAAGACAGCAGGAATTCTGATCTTGGTATGTATAAAGGGAGCTCTATGCATTGCAGAAAGAAGAAAACCTGTCATGCTTTTGTATTCCTCTACCTCAGGTATGCCTCTTAATGTTTGTGTTCTATTTATTTGCAATTTTTTTAATAAGTTCTCTTGAAAGTTAAAGTGAATCACTCAAATGAAATAGATTCTTAGCATTTCTTTGAATGTTTTCCTTTCAACTGAGATAACAAATAAAAAAATTATAAAAAATATTTTTTTCTTTTTAAAAGAACAACTCAAGATAAAAGCACAGGTAACAACAAGAACTATCTGACCTTCCTCTAGTGAACACAATACATCATTAATGGCACACATTATCACTTGTTGCGGGAGCCGAGAGCTGAAGGGAAACATGTACTTCTTTGTGTACACTACTGGACCTGGTGTAGATTGAGAGGTCATCCACTCGATGCACGGTCACCTAACAAATATAAACCCTATTTCTCTGACAGATTGGACCTTGTGTTTGCACATGGGACCACAAAGGGATTATTCTCTTCTGAATAGATGCTTCCCATTCACAACTGTTTTTCTTCTAAATTGTTTTTGTTACCCACTTACCTTGGCTTTCCTCCATGTTTAATAAGCATCCTCTTGCAGCAAATATATGGCTTTCAATTCAGAAATAAAATAAAATACTGTGAAAGAGGACTGTAAATCACAAGTTTGATCATGTTACAATACATCTATTCGTTGGATGACAATTCAACGTTTACCAATATAACAATCTAATTTGTTTATAAAGCACTTTAAAAACACAGCAAGGCAGACTGTGATTGGCAAAGAAACCAAAAACATAAAAGACACACAGGCCAGGGTAACTGCTACAGAAATAGAAATGAACTTAAAGAAATAATAATAAAAGAGTTCCTAAAAGTCAAATAATGATGCAGACAAAATCTAACGCTCTGATGAAGGTTAGGGAGTAAAAAGTGTTTTTAAACCAGGTTTAAAATCATTAAATGAAGGAGCCTGTCTGACATGTAGCTACTGTCTCACAAATTTGGAGCTGCAAAGGCTCTGTCACCTCTGATTTTGCATTGCTTTCCTGGAAAATGTTAAAGCCTCTGCTCTGCTGACCAGAAAAAAAGGGACAGAGCCATTAAAAGACTGAGAAATAAATAAGATTTAAAAGGGAAATCCTAAGTAACCCAGAGGCTAGTGAGGCAGGCAATGGGGAAAAAACATATTGGAATAATGAAGTGGAGAGGTTATAAAAGTGTGTATCACTGTTTTAAGAATGCATTTTGACAGAAAAGGCTTGGTTTATGGTAACTACCTCAAGTGGAATAAGCAGGAGAGGCTCAAAAAGAGGCACAAATCACAAACTGACAAAGCGATTTCTATCTCGTTCGATTCAGAGACTGGATATCAGACGGCATCAAGCAGTTTAACCACCTTGTGATTATGCAGTGGTTGCACTGTGTCAGGGAAGTTTAATGATGTATTAGATCGATGTATTGTTACACCCCTACTGTAAGAACAAAACATATTATAAACACAAAAACACTGATTATGCAAATGGAAAAAAGCCAGAGATGAAACTTTGTAAGAGCTGGTGTGTAGAGAGTTGGGAAGTCTAAGCAGACTTTTAAACATCAATTCATCAACTTCTTTTATTTATTCATTCATTCAATATTAATCAATTATATATATCGGTGTCTTCTCAGCTGCTTTTGAAATAGTGCGGCTACCTTGGTCCGCGATTCTATGTGGAGCTGCTAGAGGTACACTTGGAGCATCTGAGCATGGATTAATATTTTAATATGATCAGACTCACATTTCAAACCACCTCCAAATGTGTAAATAGCATGTCTGCTCACAATGTGGATATGCCAAATAAAAAAATAAAAAAGAGTTGAATAAATAAAACTGCTGATTTAGCTCTGATCTATGAATCTGAGGGTTTTGCTGATATCACACAATCTAATAATTGACCACAACTGAATGTCCAAGTTAATCTGGTTCATTTGAAAATGAACTAAAAGCAACAAATATGTAGCTGCATAAAAATATCAGACTTATTTAACATGCGTTAACACCTGCTTCACAGTTCTAATATTCATTATCTTTATGTTTTCTTCTATTTTACAAATGTTTAAATTTTGTCTCTAAATAGATCCTCACCCATCAGTTTGCATTCACACTAACTGCAACAGTTGCTGCTGTTTGGGTGATAAAACTGGCAATATCGTTCCCTTTCATGGACTCAGTGTGCCATCACTTGAAACCTGAACCTTGACTCAAACTTCTCAAATGGTTAAATTGGACAAATGAAGACATCTTAAATAAAAAGCAGTCTTTATGCATTGCACTAATTGCTACCATAATCTTTTAATGAAACTTTTGAACCACTGCAGATACAAATCCAAATGGGTGAATTCAACATTCAGAAACGTCCATCTAGAGACTTGTAAATCTACATACCCTCATTTGAACGTCCTGTGCCTTCCAGTTAGGACGGAGTCTGCTCAAAAGGTCCAGGATTCCCTTACGAGGTTCATGTTCATCAATTTGGATGTCAACATGGAGAAGCTGATTCCTAGCACCAACAAATTGACTGTCCATTTTAAATTAAGACAATTTTATTATAAAAAAAAACGTTTTGCTCCAAAGTCTGTGTGCAAATTCAACTCTCAGATTATTATACCTAGATTCAAAATGTTATCTTAATTAGAGTCAGCTGGATCATAATTCTGCATAATCTGGTGCAGGTCAAAACATCAAAACATGAAAAATAAAGTAAACTTGAATGAGATCAGCTAAAAGATCTGAATGTTGGTAATCTGCTCTCCAATATCTACTTTGTGACGACTCAAGGCCATCAGTGGCATTTACAAGTCTGAATTGTCCATTTGTGTGTGTGGCTCAGCCCAGCTTGCTTATCAGGGGCCAATGTTCCAGTGGGCATCTCCGTCCCCTCTGCTGTTGTTTACACATTAACCACTGGTGGTTGAAACTTGGCAGACACGTGTAGAGTTGATGGAAGTCAAAAACAAGAGTCAAAGGAAGAAACAAACTCTGTATGACTACAAATCGAACTTTAGGACAAAACTTTATAGGATAAAAATGTGAAATGCAAATACAAAAAAGTGCTCCAAAGATTGCTGAAATAATTAAAAAATCTTTGATAAAAAATAATTCAGTTTAGCGCTCAATGAATTGAGCCCTGATGTGGTCAGTGTTTAACCAAGCTAATGTTCAGTACATCCCTTCAGCTGCAAACGGCCTTCCCGATAGTTTGGAATTAAAATATGTTAACTCCTGAAGACAATAGCTATTTTTACATGGGCACAAGTATTCTGATTAAAAGCCTGATCAGAGTAAGAATAACCCAATTGGAACATTCTGATCCAATCAAGCTCATTTGGATCAAAATTTCATTTGGTGCATGAAAACCTATTGAATGAATGTTGGTTAGAAAATATCCTCATGCACATGCCTTTAACATCAGCCTTACATCAGTGTAACATAATCCCCAACTTTACATGAAAGCTTATAATGTGCTGTACACTTTACCCAATAAAATTCATTTGAAAAAAAATTACATCTACAGTACAAGTCTGATCAGAATGTAACCTTTGAAGAAATTTTGTGCAAGTAACTACTATGTTTCACAATGTAGCCTACTGTACATTGGTAACCCTGTGTTTTATAAATGTGTTATATAAATAAAGTGGATTGGATTGGATGTAAGCATGGCTTGAGTCATTACATAAGCCCCTTTCAGACTTGCTCTGAAAAGCGGTAATGTTGTGGACTTTGTCTTTTATACCGTTTGCATTCAGACAAACGTTCCATTCTTTTACCTCGGAGCTGTAGCGGACATTTACCGGCTAGCACCATGTCATAAGAGCGGAAATGTTGCAGCACGTTGTTTTGCCTGAACGCAAATGAAATGTTCTGACAAGTCACAACACAAAGACGTCCTATCTTGTTTCGACAACCGACTTATCCAGAATATTTCTCTATGTGTGAGCGTAAAAGTCTGCGAGGAAGCGATATGTTTGAAAAGACAACTCTGGTTAAAGAGCGGATGGTCTTTACCGCACATATTCCGTAATGCAAGACTGAAAGCGGCTATATACTCTCTGGCCACTTTAAAAGGTACACTTTGTTGGTACCGAGTTGGACCTTCTTTTGTATTCATAACTGCCTTAAACTTTTTCTGCTGGAAGTAGCCATCAGAAGGTGAGTACATTATGGTCATAAAGGGATGGACATGGTTAGCAATAACACTCAGTTAGGCTGTGGTGTTTAAATTATGCTTAGTTTGTATTAAGGGGCTCAAAGTATGAAAGAAAATATCCCCACACCATTCCACCACCAGCAGCATCAGTCTGAACGGTTGATATAAGGCAGGATGGATCCATGCTTTCATGTTGTTTACATCTAATTCTGACCCTACCACCTCAATGAGGTATCTGAAATGCCGTCACTTAAATCACTTTTCTTTCTTATTCTGAAGCTCAGTTTGAACTTCAGCGAGCCATCTTTACCATGTCTACATGCGTAGATGAATCGAGTTGCTGCCATGTGATTGGCTGATTTTATATTCAAGTAATTGAATAATTTGCCAAATATAGTGGCCAATAAGTGTGTATAAATTTTATAGCAGCTTGCTTGCTTGTTTGCGCTTCAGTATGAGGGAAAAATGACATTTGGTTTCATTGATATACAAAATTGATCAGACTTTTCAAGAGGAGTTGACTCATCGGAACAGTTATTGCAATAGATAACTCTGATGGACATCATAGGACACTTTTTAGAGAACAATGTATTTTACTTTACTGAGCTCGACTCTAACCGAAAAAAATCAACGCAAAAAATCCAGCCAACGTTTGTTCTCTAAATCTTTTTCCAGATGTATGACATTTGGCTCGTGTGCACCCACAAAGGCTTTAAAAAGGGTGGAACCATTGTCTGACCCAAGTCATCATGTAATCTAAAGGACCCATTTAAATATCATACAATTAGCTCACTTAAACATTACCTCTTCTGCTAGCTCAATGCCATGGAACATTTCAACATGATCACTCTGCAAATGCAAAACAGATTTTCATAAACATTGGAGCAGCATGTTTTTAGCCTGTTAAATTATTTAGATGTTGGTCCAATGTTTACCATTTTGCATCATTACAGTAATTGCCTAGAAGTCACGAACCCGGTGATCATCTTGAACTGAATACTTTGCAAGCTTTTAGACGCAAATGAAATTCACTTGCCATCAAAGAGCGTCTCATCATCAAAGATGTTGTGTTTTGAAGGAGAGATGAGTGTCTTGATTAAAAATGTAAGGATCAGGCAGTAGAATGGAGAAGTGGAGTCAGTGTATTTGTTACAGCCCGTACATCTCAGATACAGCCGAACAAAGGTCCGGTTAAAGAGAGGAGACACACACAATAACCTGTGTGTACTTACAGTAGAGGATTCTGACACTTCACAAACAGCCTTGTTTACTTTAAGTGCTGCATCTTTCTCCTTCAATTTCTTATGATTGTCAGCACAAAAAATGCTGAGATTAACATTTGGGCCTTTGAGCCTTGAAAAATTAATCATTTATGAAAGGATCAACAAAGTTTCAGTTGTGTAGAAGACATAATGAAAGAGTAACAAAACTGAGTTAATGTTACTGAAATTTTTCTTACCTTCTTGACATTATGAGTTTTTTTTTTCCAACCGCAAGCTATGTCATTAACAGCAGAGTATATCTTAGTTGTTGGTACAGGCTTTTGGCTCTATTTTTCATTACAGTGAAAACTGTTAGCAAATGTTTTCTGTGGTTTCTGGATGATTAGCCAATTTCAGCCCAAAATAAATAAATGAATTCAAAGAACAGGTTGTGGTTCAGCAGACAGGACTTACTACTGGATACAACTGCAAAAGCATGCTAACTTGTAGTGAACAAACGTTTTTCCTCTGTATTTAGTTGGTAACAGTGGCAGACAGTTTTGATGAAGATTGAATTTTAAAAGAAAGGCTTAACTTTTCCTGAAATACTCGGCCACAGTTGGAAAAGAAAGTAAATTTGGTAAATGTTTTCATAGCAGAAATCATTACAAATGTATTTTTTTTACTATTTATGATGCATTAGTTAATAATATTGAAATGTTTTTTCTGTAAAGTAATGTTTACTTAAATTGCAGGGGAATAATGATGAAAAGAAAAACTTGATTAATTAAGTAAGTAATTCAATTTAGTAAAGAAACAAAGCACCTCAGATTTTGAAGCTTATACAATTTGATTTGTTTGATGGCTTGAAGGGCCAAGTTAACGTTCTTGTACCACTGTTTAGAACTGAAGTAGAATCCTGCAATGGTCATTTCTTAATTTCAAGCACTTTATTTAAAGAAAAGTAAAAAACAGTGGTTGAGTATACCACAACATAAAATATCAACATCTCAATAACTTGTCATGTGTTAGGTATTTCCTTGGTGTGATGATGTCTAAATTTGAACAGAGTGATGAAGAGGACTTTTTAGATTCAAGTTGTCATTGCACCATAACACTTAGTGATCAAATCATGGTTCAGACACTTCTTTTGGATCTTTTTTCACAGTTAATTACCATTTGAGAAAGAAAGTACTTAAAGTTGTACACATGGATTCAAAAGTCTAGAGGAAGTCCAATTAAGTTAACCTGTAAAGAAACTAGTGCAGTTAGATACTTTCTGACTTCATGCAAAAAGCTGAATATCTAGTACAGGGGTCGGCGACCTTTAACACCGAAAGAGCCATTTGAACCCGGTTTCCACGGAAAAGAAAACACTGGGAGACGCAAATACTTTTTGACCTCTAAAATGAAAAAAAAACCTGCATTTATTAAAAAGAAAGAAAAAAATATTAAAAAAACAACAACAGCAACAACTTCCCTTTCATGCTTCGGGGTTCACCCCAGTCATACACTGTGCTTTGACTACCCTTTTGAAGATGGGCTATCTTCTAAAATGAAGATAACACTGTATATATTGCTTTTTCTTACCTTTACACTTTGTATAAACAACTATAGTGTGTTGCTTATGAAATCCACAAAGTGCTACAGAGAAAATACATTTTATCTATGTAATGAACACATTTTGAACATTTTGAATTCTTGAAAAATAATAACAATGTCTGAATGTCTCTTTCAAATAAATTAAAAAGCTGAACTTAAATTATCCATGTAGCAAACAAAAGCAAAGAAATGCAGTGAGCCGTCATCCTTATATCGCCTTTGAGCTTTCAGAGCATGTAGCGGAGCCTTGACCTGAATTTAAAAAATAAATTGGGAAAAAAAGAACTGTGTCACTAAACAATGAAAAATAAATATTTGCAAAATATCTGCATAAATATTTATTTTACCTGGTTAATGGGACTTCTGCTCCTGCGTCTGCAAATCGGGGCTGTACGAAGTCACTTTCATCTTTACGCAGAACTGTAAACTGTCATCTGTGAGGGGTGAGCGGTGTTTGTTTTTAATGTAGTTCATGTTGGAGAATAGCTGCTCACATACATATGTGGATCCGAAGATCGACAGGACTCCAAAGGCATATTTCTTCATGTTCATGTAGGTGTCAGGGATGGCATTCCATGTTTCAAATATTGAGTTTGTCCAGTCTTAGACAGCTTTTTTTCTTTCTTCTCCCTCTGGATATTTTTCAGCAAAGGCTCTGTGTGTATTGTTGAAATGTCTTGCGACATTTGACCGTTTATTGTTAGCCAGTTTTCTCCACAAATTAGGCATACTGGTAGGCTACTCTCGTCAGAGGTAATACAAATGAATCTGCCCAAGCATCATTGAATGTTCTATTTTCTTCAGATATTTTTCTTTTCTTAAATTTTTCCATAGTTGGCCTTGCTGGGGTTGAAAGTTGCAACAAATGGACGGCGTTTTGGCAGGTATACCGGCTTCCGCGAGTCTGACGTTTATTTTGAGCGACGAAAAACAATAAAATATATTTATTTTAATTTATTTTATTTCATATTTTAATATTTCAAGTTCACAATACTCTTCCAATTTAGAACTAAAAAAAAAAAAAAAAAAGAACTAACACAAATAAAATACATTTCGATTAAATACTCAGTTTTTTATTTTAGTAATTTATTTTCCCAAGCCACTCGGAGCCGCAGTATAAGGATGAAAGAGCCGCATGCGGCTCCGGAGCCGTGGGTTGCCGACCCCTGATCTAGTATGTATCAGTGCTACCCCAGGACCCTCAAACTCTCAGTCCTCTGGTGGAGGACCTGAACTTGAGATGGACTGAAATGAAAAAACAGCCCTGCCAGGGGAGGGGATGAGTGGGTGACAAAAGAGTTGTGTTTTATAATAATAGAAAAAAACTCATAACAAACCCTTCACTGACCAAACCCCATCTCCCCTTCATCTTTCAGGCTTCCCAGTTTCTTGTGATCTTTATCCCTGATATTGCCATAATTTGCCATGTCCTCATAAACTAGCAGCTTTTGAGGCTCTGCAGGAATACCTGCATAATTATCATTATTTCTTTTTTCCATTTTTGTCTCTTCCACTAATATCTCCATCTTCACCGGGTCAGTTTCATTTTGCGTTTTCTTCTCTCCAAACTCGGCACACTGCAAACCACAAAACACACGAAACCCTCGTTTAAATAAGGTGTTTCCAACACGTTTGCACCTGGCAACATTTGAGCAAGCAATCTTATTAAATAACCCGCACGCGCAAGATTCTAGGTTGCACAGGCAAATTACTACATGGAAATTGGGCAAAGGCTTGCTCCTGTGCCACCATGATTAGTGCCTCTGTGCTGTCCTTCAGTCCAGAACTCTCTAGCCTTTGGTAGGACTTGTTCATATGTGATACTTCCATTATCTGTCTTTGGCACATTCCTTGCAGGAGTTTTTACTCCCATGATGGATCCTCCAATTCTTTTTCCTCCAGTTTCCACTGCCTGAGACATTCACTAAGTGCTTCATCCCTTGGGACCATCTTCCTGATGTATTCATGGAGTTTATGGACTTCATATAGGCACTGGACCTCAGATGGAGCCATTTCATACATGGTGAGCAGCTTCTGTGCAGCATCTGTGGTCTGAACTTCCTCCCTTGGCTGGCTTATTATTCCAGCAGGGTATCTAATCACTGGCAGGGCATTGCTAGAACCCAGAACTTGTTGCCATTGAGCTGACTTCTCAGGATTTGCCTAACTCATTGCAGATATTTCATGACTGCTGTTTTCCTGTGGCATTCCAAGGTACTTGTAGCTCTCCTCAACACCGACTATTCTGCCTTCAGGGAGTGCATGTCCTCTGTATGGACAACCATTTCTCAAGTCAGAATGACACTCCAATGTCCCTACTGTAGATGCATGTGGAACAGAGTCAATGTCTCGCTCGCTCTTTGTTAATCTTCCTTTTTTTTTTTTACCACTCATGCACACACTCACTCCTAGGGAGAATTTAGTGACCAATTAACTTAACAAACATGTCTTTGGACAGTGGGAGGACCCACGCATACACAGGGAGAACATGCAAACACAGCACAGAAAGGCCACTGTTTCAAAGCCCTCCCCAGCTCAAACCAGCAACCCCCTCTGGCTCAAACTCCGCCCAAGGCTCGAACCACCGACCTTCTTGCTGTGAGGCTGCAGTGCTAACCACCACACCACTGTGCAATCTCTTTATGTTTCTTCCACTTATCCATGGGACCAAGGGCATAGATGGCACTAGGGACGGAGGGGATATGTCCCCCTCAGATTCATAGTAACAAAGATCTGTCCCCCCCACTTTCCCAGCGTAAGGCAGCAAACATCGCCGGTAAAACAGAGGATAAACTTCATTGCAGCGTGAATTGAAAGCCCAGCGTTTGTGTGTTTTGACTAATGGTGCATTTCAGTTGTACACAAATGTTGGTATTTCCAATCTACCAGTCAGAATTTTAATCAGAATCCCCTGTGAAGTCAGATCTCCAACTCAGAAAGTTGGATTAATCTCACTGACCAGACATAGAACTCATGCTATCTGCTGCTAAGGTAAACAGTAGTTCAATGTTTTGTTGTACGTCTCTAAGGCTGCGAAGCACTGGGAGCACTCAACCTTCGGATTATGTTGACCCTAGCTCCCATGTCTGACACATCATGTCCAACTGAACACACCATAAGGCAAGTGCTCACTCCCCAGGGTCCTAAAGAGATTCTGTGACTGTGCAAAGGGGCAACCTCCCGTTCGAAAAAATTAAGCCTATGCGGAAGTGCCAAAAATTGCAGTTCCCCCCTCCTCCGCTAGGTGCTGGCTGCAAAACAGAGCAGATTCC
>JAOXYM010000010.1:12548303-12558754 GCA_028567055.1 Leptatherina wallacei | reverse complement strand
TAGACAGTGTCATATAATGTATGCACAAACTATAAGTTTAGTATGTGCTCTGCAGCAGTGAAGAAGCAGTAAAAGTATATTGTACTGCCCATGCCATAACAAAGCAGTAAAACTCAAATGTAGCACATAATGAATGGAATGAAACTGCTGCTTAAGATACCATGATGCATCAGAGCAAGCCACATGTTTGTTAGTGTTGGCATACTGACTTGTTATACTGTATCGGGCAGTCTTGCACAGATGTATGTGTAGGTTACTTAACTCTACAAACAGCTACATTTTAACACTGCCAAACCCTGACTTTTCTTATCTTTACTTTTATTGTCTGCTTTGAACCTGTCAGAGTGTCCTCAATAAAGTAACACAGCAATCTTTAAATGCATGATCAATGTTGGACAAGATTGGATCACTCAGTTATTCACACATGATAAACACAGATCCAGATAAAGACTACTTCCTCCAGCAGCTGTTGGAATTTAAGGTCTTAACCACCACCCTTAGGACTTTTTATCCCTCAGCTGTGAAGAGTGTCCTAATCAGCATCATTGTCTCCTGGTATGGGAGCTATTGCCTGTGAGCACAGTGCCCTGCAAAGAGTATACGCTCATCTAAACACACTAAAGAACCCCACCCCTCCCTGCAACATATTTATTGTAGGTGTCAGGGTGATAGCCCAAAACACTAAGGGACATGTATTTAGGTATTTATTCTATATAATTAAATTATTATTTATTTTTATTCATGAATTATTCATTTATTTAACATTTAATTGTATATCATTTTAATCCAATCTTTTTCATTGTGTAATTTTTTCCCCTGATTTTTCCCTGTATTTGTTTTGTTTCTATATAATTGTAAACCAAATTTCGGTGTTAATGAGTTAATAACTACCTGTAGTCATAATGTCTATAAATAGATAAATAGTGTATATAAGTCATGTCTGAACATTACTTTGATAGATGTCCAAACTCCCTTGTGGAAACAGGAGATCATTCACCTTCATCTGTATCTAAGATATGTACAAGAATATCAGCTTGTGTGTACATTATATGACCCTTTTTATATGACCATGATATGGCCCTTCTTTGAATATATATATTATCAGTTAAGTCACTATCTATTTAACCTCAAAACAAACTTTATGGACTATATCCAAAAGAGAGAGATCAGGAAATGCTAGTTTATGATCCTCGCTACAACTTAAGATCATAGTACTATGTTTCTTTTGTAAAATCTAAGCCATACTCTAAGCAATATAATGAAACTTATTATATTATTATTATATTATAATATAAAACACACACATTTAATATATAAAATTACCTCCCATAGATTAGATGATAATAATTCATAATTGTGAAAAAAGCCCTATTACAACATTATAATATCCCCGAGGGAATTTCTTAAGTATTCATTTAATTTCTGATGACAAAAAATAGTTTGTTCAGGGATGAATGGCCTTGAACGAATAAATGTAACCAGCAAGCCAACAGTCACTTGTAATGACATCCAGAACTTCCTTGCAGAGACAGGAGAGTCTTACAGAGGGTCAACCTTTAGCTCAACCAGTCATACAATTATAGTAGAGTGGACGGTCAGGCCATTCCCCTCTGCAGTTTATATGGAAGCCTCCTGGGAATTTGACTCAGACTGTGAGAAGCAAAGTCTAATTTTCTTTTTAAGCTGATGACAGAAAGATTTAACTGTTTGGCTACAATTCCCATCAATGGGAGGAGATTTGTTTTTTTCTTTTTCATTTCTTATTCATCCCTACAGCCAAACAGATGATGGCAGTATCATTCGGTTTTGTTTTTTGAGGTAAGTGTTCAGCTGGACTTTGGACTTGGACATTTTTACTGTTTTAACAACATTACTGTCGTCCTCGACATTTAAACATACAACATAACTAAATATGCAAAGTAATGACTCTCATAAGGCACCACTGAACCTTGTCATTCAGAAGCAACCCAACAGTTGCATCATCAGTGAGCATCTGATGGACAGTTAAGTGTCTGAGATGTCGACTTGACTAAATGTTACTTAGCCTGTTAAGCTGGTGCAGTTAAGATGCACCTTTCCATTTAATGGTCACCTCCAGAACATAGTGGAACTGAAAAACATGGCCTTGTCCTGTCCAGCATCCTAGCCAGCAGAATGATGGTATGGCTGCTGTGCTTACTGAGCAAATTTGCTTTGCCAAGAGGAGCTTTATGTATATATAAGGCTTGATAATTTTAAGTATTATTCTTTATTAATAGATTTGTCCATTGCTGAATTTACATATTAATGCCAGACTTGACAAAGCGGGTGAGGGGGAAAGAAAGGAGAGAGTAAACAGAAGAGAAAAAGAAAACAAAGAACAGAAAAAATAGACAAAGATACACAAGTAACAGCATGAGCTGTTCAATCTAAACAGGAAAAAACCAGACAACCTGCTGCTACACCTGTAAGGAAACAGAAGACCACCTGCAACATCTTCAAGAAAAACAAAGCTGACAATCATCCGGGGCATCTACAAAAAGATAAACAAGTTGGAAAAAAGAATCGTGATCACAACAACAAAAACATCAGCAGCACAAAGAAAACACCTAAACATAACTGTAGTTATTGATTAAACCCACAAGACAGCACAGTGACTGTATCAGCATGCAGGTTAATAATGTGCGGCAGAATAACAGAGTGACGGTGCAAATGCGATCAGGCCACTGCAAAGATCAGAGACAGACCAGGGGACCCCCAGGACCCAGAAGACCAGTCTCCACCCCAAAACACGAATCCCAGCCAGTCCGCCACAGAGTTAATCATGCATCCGCCCAGAGGGCGGCAGAGGAAGGCCTCAGCCTGAGTGCCCCATGGCCATGAGGCACAGGCCCCAGGGGGCCAGGGATGGCAGCCACCAGCCCCGCCAGGCGCCAGCCCCCCAGAGGCGAACAGAGCACAGGGCCCGGGGCCCAAGGAGTCCAAGAGCAGGCCGCCCAACCAAGGCAGAGCCCCTCCACCCCCTCCCCCAGAAGGACCAGGTCCCACCAGACAGCCACCCGCCATGTGCCAGCACCATCCACAGTGTCTAAGTCCGGCACCCTTGGACCAGGGAACAACCAATCAACCGTTTAACAAGGAGCTCAAAGTTATTGCATAGCAGGAAATCTTTGTTGGTGCACAGAAAAGAACGCTCACGAGGCATGAGGCCATTTATTGATCTCACCTTTGTGTTTGTTTTAACTTATGTGTAGGTGGTATTGGAGTGTAGACTTCAGAAAATAGAAGCTGTAGAAGAGGTCTTCTTCCACTTGAGGGCAGTGTTGTTCAGTTCATACAACACAGTTGCTGTCTGTTATGTTTGCATCTGTATGAAGAAGTTCTCAACAGGTTCTGCACATGTGAAGGTGTTCAAAATCAGCCCACAGCCAGTTTAGACTCATAATAAACAGCACAAGTGTGGTTAACTGAGAAGTGACAGGTAAGCTAAGATAAAGCCCTGGAAAAATGCATCCATGACCTGCTACATCAGTCATGTCTCTATCACAATCATTATTTTCATCATTTTGGAAAATAACAAATTAGCTTCTTCTGAGGCAAAGCCAGCCATCATTTCTGTAAACAAATGTTTACCCAAAAACGTCTTAGTGGAGCAAACTGTCAGCTCTCAGCCAGCCACACCTGTCAGTCTTATCCACTGACGAGCATCAGCTCGCCAAGCTTCACAGGGCAATTCCCTATTTTTGTCTCCGTGGACGTCAGCAGCACTGTGCCAAAGCAACCCACTGATGTGGAACGATCCACTCTCTACACCCCCGTTCATCCTCTGCTCCCCTCTCTTCCCCTCCTGGACTGCCTCCTCCTCCCCAAAACAGGATGCTCCCCATCTCCTCATTTACAGGACTGGAAACATATCTGATGTTGTTAACTCTCTGGGTCATTGCCAAATATCATTTGAATATCTGAAATAAGTGATAACAAAGTTGGCCCTGAGAAGATAAATGTGACAATTTTTTCCTTGTTTCTTTCTAAAATGTCAGATTTCTCTAATTTCTTGAAATCTAAATAGAAATCTGAATAATTGAAATAATTCCTGTCCCACCAACACACGGCAGACTGAGTTAGAAATCTGTCTCTGTGACACTTTGATATGTAAACAAACCTGTAGAAATGATGAAACTAATCTAACAATTTGCATTTGATTTTGGTCAATTTTCAGCTGTTGATCTGAGTAAATACTACTTAAATTTTACAGCTTAAACATACTAAATCAAATTAGTCAAACTACCAAAAATCTGTTAAGGGACACAAAGTTAAAAGGAAAAAAAGTTGATTGTGAGAGCAAAAAATATAGGACTGTCTGGGTCACAATCCCTTTAATATTCAGCAACTACTGCACTCTTAATAGAATAGAACATAAAATATAAAAATACATATCTATAATGTTAAAGTGCCAAAGCACTCCAACATATCAATAACTACTTAAAATACTTTAAAATATGTAGATTCATAAAATGTCAGATGAAAACTTTTTTGCACTGAAAAAGGTGATATTCCACAAGAACAACTACTCTAATTCTGTAATGAACATATCACGGTGAAGACTGACATCACCAGCACAGCTCCACAAGAAAATGGATGCTCTGACATCTAACATGAAATCTCTTTGCTTGAATGAATCTGGAACTTCTGGAACACTCAATGTAACCATTGCTTAATCACAACAATCAATCATTTTTAAGATGTGCTGAAAAAAGAATATGTGGAATTGTTTCCACTTTACACTTTGCTCTAACAACAGAATATTTCTTATTTTCATTTGATGAGGAAAATACAGATATCTAAAGGTTTAATGATAAAGTCAAACATTACTGCCTTGGTTACTCAGTTTTCTTTGACATGATCGGAACATTTTAAATCACAGTCTA
This sequence comes from Leptatherina wallacei, assembly GCA_028567055.1. Taxonomy (NCBI): domain Eukaryota; kingdom Metazoa; phylum Chordata; class Actinopteri; order Atheriniformes; family Atherinidae; genus Leptatherina; species Leptatherina wallacei. The sequence continues at coordinate 12,553,847 of JAOXYM010000010.1, read as the reverse complement.
TTTTTGTTAAAAGAACAGACTGTTTTTAACTTAAATATCTGACTGAGCTCAGGAATGGAGTAAGCAAATCCATCTTGTATTGATCACTGGCTCCTGAATCATAAATTGTATGTCATTGACAAACATCCAATCATTGTCCACTGAATTGATATAGTATCATATTGTGTTCAGTTAGACAAGTCATCCCTTGTGTTTACTAATGTATTTCACGCTACTACAGTAAACTGTAGGGGATTTCAGTGTTTGCTAAATTCATTTGAGTTCAGGTTTATTTTAAATGTCAAAACAGTAATGGAGAGGTTGAAACCTTCACTTCCACTCAGTTAAATACTGCAGTCATCCACTCTCTGTTCTAAACGATTCTTTATCTGTGTTCACTAAGCACATAATCAATAAGCAGCGTTGATTTTCTACAATATTCCATTATTATGGTTACATAAAGGGCCAGCTGGGGGAAGAACTAAGACGTTATATCCACCAATAAGCAGTAGTGGTGCCTGCTGGCCCCTTTTCTAGATCATCCACCAACAAGGACAGTTGTGTTTGTCAAGCCTCAACGATTGCCGGTGAGCGGTTGGGAGCGCAGACTTGCCTGACAGCCTCTCCTCCGGGACCAGGCTGGGGCAGACTACAGTCCCCATTAAAGAATGTTCACAGATGATTTACGCCGTCCCAGCTGCTCTGGATGTGAACAGACGCTGCTGTGGCATCGTTCAACTGAATCAAGATTTGTCTTTCTGTAAATGCTCAACTCAACACAGGTGTTTGTTTTGGTGGAATTCTCCACAGAAAACAAACATATGACAGAAAAATCCCCTGCTTCACATCTTCTTATATCCCAATTAGTGATAAATAATAAGTGCTGATGGGGATCGGTTGTGTAATTATAAAAAGCAGAGAGTCATGTGCCAAGTAAAAATTATCAGTTAATACAGAAAACTGAAAACTATTTCAAGATGAAAGGACGTATATTCCTGCCAAATCTTTCCTTTAACTGTTGATCCTTGGTGATTACACAATTTGTTTCTGAACAGCTGGGCCTCCTCTTACTGCCTTGGCTGGCACGTGTTCACCTGGGAAAATAAACGGAGGCCTTCCAGTCATAACATGGGGAAAGACAGGAGGTGATTGAATGGGAAGAGAAGAAGAACTTCAGCTGATCAGTGTAAAACATTATCTGGCATGGACTAGGACAGTTTTTACTGGAAGTAATGTTCTTAATGGACTTAAATTTACTTTTTCTTTGTCTTATGTTTACATTATCTAATGTATACCCGTTTTTTTTTGTTTTCGTTTTTTTAATAGGATAATGTACATTTGAAATGCATGTACTATAATATCCTCCTCTTTTATTTCCTGTTTGTCATATTGCTCCTAAGTACAGCTGGTTTTTTTAAATAAAAGGACTCATTTTGTGTAGTTGCAGTTTGTTTTGAGTCTGTGGGCATTTAAACTGATAAATAACCAACTGAATGATGTTTAGTTTGGATTGGAGTGTGACAGTTTGCAAAGTGGAGACCATGTGAGAGAGGAGGTACGGCGGTAAGAAGGTAACTAACAGTTCTACCTTGTCCAGTTGGTTGATGCCTTCTTCCACACAACAGATGGAGGCCACCGTTCTCAGAGCGTGAGCATAGAGGTCTCTAAAGCGGTCCTGTCGGCAGATCTTAAACAGGGCCACCACAGCTCCTTCCTGCGGATGTGGGAACAAACAGTAAAGCTGCTAAAACCTAAGTTGATCATCAGAAGTAAAAACCTGTTCAGATGGGCATAACAGATTCATTTTTTCAAAGAAAACAAAGTGGCCATACCACCAAGGGCTCTCCCAAAACCACTTGAAATGTCAACATAAATTATATTGATTCAAAATAAATAGATATATAAATAAAATTATAAAATATTATTAAATTATAGTAATGATAATGGTAATGCACACAGAAACTAAATTTAACACTTTATTATACAAATTTCATGGTCAAATCAAATTCTGCTTGGGGCCCCATAAAAGCCTGGTCAGGCCCCGCTCATATTTATCAAGTGTGTAACAATTATTTTGATTGATTTATGTTTACAGAGAATCGCTGTTTTGATTTTTCCTCCTCAAGATCTAAACAGGTTGACCCAGGTGCAAATTTAAACTTTAAAGCACATTTTGCACACATTCTGTTTTTTACTTTGCAGACAATATGTGCACAGCTAATAGAAAATCCACCAGTAGTATATAGTACCTGTCTGGGGTGTACCCTGCTTTTCACCTGCTAATTGCTGGGATAGGCTCCAGTTTGCCAATGACCCTGAATTGGAATAAGTGGTATAAAAGATGGACAGATTGATGGATTTTAAGAAGCTGTTGTTTTTGTTTGTGTTGTACACAGTTGCACTGTGACTATTAAAAGACTTGAGATACGTTATTAGCTTTTGTTGTTGTGGTTTCTTCCTTCTTTAATGGTATTTTCTTTTTACAAAGTAACAGAGTGATAATTGTTACAAATTCTTATAGATCTTGGAAAAACAGCATGAAGTATGAACATTTATCTCAAATGCATCCTTAAAACATAACCAAATACTGTGCACACTGACTCAGAATATTCTGCAATTTGTAAAGTTTATTGAACAGACTGGTCCATTTAGGACACAGAGAAACAACTGATTAACTTAAATAATTATTAAAATTGTCCAGTCTAGTTATTTGTTTTTCTTAGAAAATATTTTCTAAATATAATAAGTTGACATTGGCCATAAGAGGATGTTAGTTTAAGAAAAAAGCTTTCACTGAGAATCTTGAAAGTCTTACGCAGACCTGACGTTAGAGTCGTACGACCAAATTCTAGACCATATGTCATTGTCTGCTCTTGTCTTGGAGCATACGCTATTTTGCAAAATATGGGAACAGAGTGCCCCTTGCTGCACACCATCCTGTGAGAGCCAATGAGACCGTCAGGCTGAAGCCAATAGCAGCGTTCTGGTTTCAAAGAACCCAGGAGACCTGAAATGACCGATGGATTTGGCCAGCTTTACTCGGCGAGCCTGCCAACCGCAGAAACTATCAAATGGCTCCAACAATTTATGAAAGCGGATAAAATCGGCCAAAATATACATATTTCATGAATAGAAAACACTGAGCAGAAATAAAATGTAATATAAAAAAAACAAAGATGATTTGGAAGCTATAATGGTTGAGCAGTTTTTGGTGCAGTTCTGCTCAGTATAAACAAACAAAAATAGCTCCTCTATTGGCTCCATGCCTGCACTGAAGCATGCTTCTGAAACACAAAACACTTGGAGAATTGTATTTGCTGCACAGATAGCCAGAATTACCTGGAGGAAGACGAAGCCTGTAACTACCACCATTATCCTAATAAGGCCATTATACTGGACAGGCATGTCTCATATTCTGCTTAGGCTGCGCTGCCGAGGCTTGGAGTGGTTAATCATCCTACCCTCCGGCCTGACCGCTCATCCCTGTTCACTGCCTACGCAATATTGGTCCACCGTACCTGCAAGTACTGCCAACATCATCAGACGGTTTTCGGTAATAATATGAAATTCCAGAGACGCTTTCATGTTGACTGCTCTGGTAGTGATGGGAAGCCTGTTGATCATGTTGATTCAACATGCTGGAATATGCCATTTTCAAAATAAGATGCAAAAACAATCACCAGCTTATGGAGGTGGTGTTTTTCTATTTATCCCATCCTTTTTGAGACTCTCCAGCTTTTTACGGATTGTTAGGCTTGTCAGCCATTTCTTTCCCTTCCTCATCAAACATTCACTTCCACTGATTTCTTCCTCCTCCCTTAAATGGAGCTCTTACAACATTTATTCTCACGCTCATGCTTCTCTATCCATGTGTGCAACTACAGGCTTGCACAGCATGTTAATTTCTTTCCATCTCAGTTTTCTGGTTCATTGTCTCTGCAAGATTTTTATTTGAATAAGGAAGACAGTAAATCACTATTTTAAGGGTTGTCACTTAAACATCTTCAATGTCTTTCAAAATTCTCTCTCTACCCAGTGACATTCTGACTCTTAATGCCACCTCATGCTCTTGCACATCCTGCAGTTCACATCTCTCTGCAGACTTCAAAGCAAGGACATCCACAAGGACAGTTCTACAGAAGCGGAAACTTTGTATCCATCTCATCACTGTACACCAAACTCACTCTCCAGCTGCTGTTTATCATGGCAGGGGTCAGTGTTATTCTGCTCGTTTTACTTCTCTGTTAGATGCTGCTTCTGTTTCTCCTCTGATTCCAAAGATATAAAAGTTTAGAGGACAATAATCATCTTAATATACCTATTCTTATCATAATGGCCCAATTCAGCTAACAAATGCTTACATATTTAGTCTACTTTAATAGAAAAATCTACTCCATTTGATATACTGATATTTCACATCAACACATTTGTCATCTGATACGGAAGTCTCAGATATCTCAGATGTTCAGGAAGTCACAAAACAGCCATAGTTGTGTGATACGTTGTGAGAATTAAAGGCTCATAGCGGTATGTTCTGGTTTAATTACCAAGTAGGTGCTTACAAAACAAGCCATTTGTTGATATACAGTCATTAGCCACCTTATTAGGTACACCTTGTTTGTACTGGGTTGGATTTCCTTTTGCCTTTAGAATTGCCTTAATTCTTAGTGGCATAGATTCAACAAGGTGTTGAAAACATCCCATCTTCCTTTTTCCATCTTCTATTGTCCAGTTTTGTGCGTCTATGCGAATTGCAGCCTCAGTTTCCTGTTCTTAGCTGATAGCAGTGGCACCTGGTGTTGTCTTCTGCTGCTGTAGCTCATCTGCTTTAAAGGGGCCTTATGTAATTGTAAATGTTAAAATTACAGCTTTTCTACCCCATACATGCTCCAGCAATGCTGGGATGTGTAGATTACTTTAATTACTGCAACTGCTGCTATAAGCCTGTACAGCCGCTACAATAGAGAGCAGTTCGGTCCGAACTGTCAGTTTCGTGGCATACTACACGTCCCCGTGCGTCAGGCAGCTTTCTGTTTCTCTGGGAGCTTTCGAACATTTGAGGATGGAGTCTGCAGAGACCAAGAAGAGGCCAGCATTGAGCACAGCCCAAACTCCATCACAGACCCCAAACAAACGATAGAAAAGAAGAGTTTTATCGAGCGTGACAAAAAGATCTAAAGAAGAGTCTGACCGGCGGAGACGAAAAACCACCGGAGCAGCTTCTGAGAAACAGAGGATGTTTAGAGCTGCTCTGGATATGAGAAAAGACCCACAGTTGGCTTACTTTTTTACTTGAAAGGTAAGAGACAACTATAAATATACGATGGAAGTAGATTGGGGATTTTGTGAGAAAAAAACATGTGATAGTACACCGTGTAGCCTATTTGATATAGCATATTAACTGTAGTTGAAATGCAAGTCGGCTCTCTTTCTCCTTTACCTGCTAGTACTAACTCGTAAAAGTATTGTAGTATTAGCAGGAGTACTTTCAGTGCAAGTACTGTAAAATAGTAGTATCTAATGAAAAAGGTAAACATTACAAAGGTTTGCCTTTATTGACTGCAG
>JAOXYM010000010.1:12478785-12489468 GCA_028567055.1 Leptatherina wallacei | reverse complement strand
TAAGCACCAGGTGGAGCAGCGCTCCTAATTTCGTTGTGTGCACCGTCATATAATGACAATAAAGGCTTTTGATTGATCACTCAAGAAATGTTCTGAAAATCACTGTCACTGAACACAGCTGTGTCACAAATGCAAGTTAAAACCATGCATTCAAAGATTGAAAATAGAAAATGGACTGAAGCAAATGGAAATTATTCCCAAACCCCATGTTCAAACTTTGTTTAGAAACCATGATCTTTGTACCATTATTATCAAGATAGAAATCGACAGCCAGTGTCAAAGGCATAGAGGTGTGCATGGCATTGATAACTTATCATCCAGACAACATCTTTTTTATCTAGTTCATTTTATTAAAGGAAACAAGAAACTACATTCTGCTTAAATTATTAAGATAAAAAAGAAAAAAACATCAGACAAAGGCACCCTGAAATGACCTGCAAACCAGCTTCTGATAGCAAGCATGGATGGTGAAACAGATTTCAAACTAGAGCTATGGTCTCTTCAGTTCCTAAACGCATAGGGGATGTAATACAGTCATAAAAATTTAAGTTTTAGTTTTAACATTCCATATTCTGTCTTTATACCATTTTAAGTTAAAGTATTTAGATTATTCACAAATAGTTACATATGTTGCTGTGGAACAAATAGTATAGATGTTTTAAAGATTAAGTACAAGGCAACATCCAAAAGGTTGAATGTTATGGGTACACAGCTTCTTTGCTCTTCAAAAAGACCAATAATATGCTAAGTTGGAAAATGTAGTGGAAAATAAGCTAGCTCAGACAAAACATAATGGCTGCAGCTCAAATTACTCTTTAAAACATTAAAGGAAAGCATCTTCCAAAACCTCAGGTTTTGAAATGGCTTTGTGGTGTGAGTTTCTGGGAACTGGACTGGTGTCATGTCCTCTCTTTGGAGATGGGGGCTCACTTCTTGGTTTCTCTTATATGAACTGTCTAATTCCACACTGAAAGGGCCCCATTGAGGGCAGCTATGTGCCATTAGAACTGCTATTCTCATTTGCAAAGCAGGATTGGAAGATTACTGCCGTGAAAGAAGCTTAAAACCAAACCAACTCCACAAATCAGCCCTCGACATTCCGTCCCCCTCAATTATCAACAATATAGAGATGATTCTTTTTTTCCCCCTTTCACCTCTTTAGTCATGCAGGAAAAATTTCCATGTGGATTCCTGCATGGCTCAAACTTCAGCGCTGATTCATTCACAGGCAGACTCAACAGTGTGGCAGAGAACGAGTGGAAAGACCGTAAAAAACAAGTGACAGATGAGGCTTTTAAAGTCTGAAAAGGAACAGAGCAAAAAAAAAATTTAATCATACGGTTTTTTATATAACCCCTACATGTCCTCTCATCTGGGAAATAATAAATCCTCCAGCTGAACTTCCCACTAATTATTTAATTATCAGCTGCTGACAGTTCAAATTTCCCTCACATTTCTTTTATTTCACATGAAATCTATACGTTTAACAAAAAATATGCTTTTTTCCATGGTGCAGGCTGCTCTTGTGTGCAAGCGAATGGCACTCACAGGGACAAATATCCTGTGTTTGCTCTGCTGCACAATTGGCATTCATCCGTGCAGCCAAATAGGATAAACTGTATCCTGTTTTCACTTTTACCCATCTTGAATGGGCTCATTATCCCCTCAATTTCCAAACTTACGTGCCATATTTGTTAGCCAAAACCAGTGGGCCTTTAGTCATCCCTCCTTCAAATATCTTTCTGGCATTTTTTCTTTTTTGGGGGGGGTAACACTGCACTTTTTATTATTTGAAACAACTGGCAGCGCAAACAGATCAGAGCAAACAAGGAGCATAATTATATTTTATCCCTATTCCTCATTATGTATGGAAAGAATGTTTTACTTTGTGCTGCAGACCTTTCCAAATACAAGTCATGTTTTACTTTTCACTAAAAATGTTTACATTTTACTTACATTTTACCTTAAGTTAAGCTTTTCTTCTCTTTTCCTTATAATCCTAGAATCTTAGATTTTAGAACTTATCTGCTTATAAACAAGTTGTCCTAATATCAGCTGCTGAGGAATATGATTGATGCTCATTTCTTGCTCTTCGCTGTCAGCTCTGATTAGATATTTGTTCAAATGGGACATTATGCCATATTCCTACAGGCTGTTTATTTTACCTCTTGTCCAAAAACGTTAATGATCCTTCCGCAGGTTCAGCTACGAAAACCTTGTTACGACTTTTACTTCTTCTAGATAGTCAAGTTTGATCCAAAAACCAAAATGTGTTTAAAGATCATTAAGTGAAGGGGAAAAAAAATTATTTTTCTTTCCATTCGGTAGATTGTTGCTGAGGAAAGCTGGAAAACTGGTGATGGACCGATAACTTTTATCATCTGTGGAATATCTGTTATTGCTCTCCTCACTTGAAACAGATCTGTGTGAAACTCAGCAGAGCTCTGTTCAAACTTTTGTCAAGGTAATTATGTTGCCATCTATTGGTGCGCTGCTGTAAAAACAAGTGAACCTCAAAATGTTGTCACACTTCATGTAATATCTGATTGAAAATGAAGCACAGTATGTAAAAAGAAAAAGGTGAATCTCTTGTGTAATGTTCCAGCTTGCAAAGCGAAGATTTTTCCCCTGTGTAAATTGCAGTGTATTGTGTTCTCTGACTAAATATAATGGCGTGTATGTTTATCTTCGCTGATGCCAAAGAAGAACAAGACTGACTGCAGGTTTTGCTGCCTTTTATTATGCAACTCCTCATGCATTTTTTTTCTTGTATTATGGATTTTAACATATCCATTCCATTGCGGCGTCAGTCAGAGATGCTCTCAATGAGCTGATGTGTTTACACCTTCATTTGTGCAGCAGTAATGTGTGCAACAGTGGATCCGATTTCCAATATTTAACCAATTATAGATGTGTACTACATGTTATCAGCGTGTGACTGTGCATCTGTCTTCATGGGAAGTTCTGTTAAATTTACAACCAACAAATCACAAAGTATTCTGTTCCTGAGAGGTTCTAAATGTTATTTATAATTAATGGACAGTATTTATCAGTATTAACAGTACAAATATAAACTTCACGTGATTGAATAACTTTTGCTTTCGTGAAATTTCTTCCCTACACCTGCTTAAAAATCTGCGAAGAACAACACAAGTACCCCAAACCCGAGTGTATCTAAAATACATTTTAATCTTGCTGAAATTTGTTTTCACAATATTGTTTACAATATGAATCCATCACCGTTCTCTTCATCCACGTTCGGGTCTTCTTAATCATCTGGAAACAGAGCTGTACAATCATGTTCATGTAAATTGTTCTACATCAAGGCACAAGACAACAGCCGTTGTGGGGGGGGCCTTGGGTAGGCTGATCTTTAATGGCATCCCTCTGGCACACAGGAAAGCAGGGTACCTTCGAGAGGAAGGCGTACAATGGAAAATGTTGAAATATGGATTTCAGTTAAAGGAGGCAGAGGGGGGAGGTAGCATGGCAGAAATGTGCTCTAACGAGGTGAAAGGTGGAAAATAAGAAAGTGATAACCACTGCTGCTTTCATTTTATTTTCCAATGATATTCATGTATAAAAAAGAGGAACCACTGGGATGTTTTTTTCTTTCTTTCTTTTTTCACAAGGAGTTCATTTGTTCATGTACATAAAGTAAAGTGCTTTTTTTTCTTTTTTCTTTTTCCTCTCTTATTTGCCAAAAGCAAAAGGTTTCACTAACAGAATGGGAATGGGAACAAAACATCCGTTCTTTTCCATAAGAAGGTGAAAGAATGGATAAAGGGCCAGTCCAGTGTTTATTTTCTGCTCAATTTTGTTTTTGTTGATTTTTGTTCACAGGTTGTTTTTTTGTTGTTGTTGTTTTTGCTTTTTTTCTGATGGTTTCCTTTTCAGGTTTCAATCTCTGAAAGATACAAAGATGGGCAGAAAGAAACGACATGAATGTAAATCTGATGTATGGTATCTTGAAGGGGTAATGCAGACTGATGTTTATCTCGTCTGTATTTACCGTTTCCCTGAAGGACCTTGGAGCGCTCACATCTGGATGCTTCTCCTCCGCCTGCCGAAGGCCTTCGCGCCGACGTTGGTGGGGACGAAGTTGCTGTTGCCCATTCCTCCCGATCGGCTAAGGAAGTCTGCCAGGCGGTGGGTCACGCAGGTTGCTGTGTTGCAGGCTCGCTTCTGTGCTGTAACGCTGCTTCAAGAGAGCAAACTTGGGATTAACGAAGAGATCCAATGTGACATACATCCATATAATGCTTAAACACAGGCTGACACACACAAAGCATATCCACTGATAGTTTGTTTAATTTACAGCACAGCACAGAAAGTACATTAAGCTTGAACAGACAGTGAACATACACACCAAGCATGCCCAGCATCTATGTTCTTACCTGTAGAAACGGTGAAAATATACTCTAAAATGTCCACACTGAGTGTTGCTGACTGTTTTAGGTTTTTTTTAATGAAAATGAACTAAAGGCTTCCTGGTAGAAAAATACGTTTATTGAACAACAAACATTGGTGTCGCATGAGTGGATCATTTATTAATGTTTTAGATTAAGTGATGTTTCTCAACTTGTAACTTCCAGAGGCTTTGAAATGCCATCAAATGACTCCACATACAGTACACAGAGATGGAAGTCTGAACTGGTTCCTGAATTACATTTATGAAAATTAAGTCTGATTGTCTGAGATAAAAGAAACAAATGATTCTCTCCTAAAAGAAAGCAGAGATGAGGGGAGGTAAAAGAAATCAAAAATTCATATTCTTCTCATGTCAATCAAGCAGGTAGAGTTAGCATGCATTTGCCAATCTGAAAACTATAAGGAGGAAAGTGGGTTGAGGAGAAAAGGATGACAGGAGAAGAGGGGGAAAAGGGGGAACAAAAAGGAAAGCGGAGGAGGAGGAGAAGATGTGGGAAAGGTGGAAGACAGGTGGGTAAGGAAGGGTTAGATGCTGTCAAACGTCTCGCCGTAGCTTGCATAGCTGTCACTCTCAGGCGCACTGCGCTTCTTGCCGGGCGTTCCTGCTCCCACGTTCGTGCGAGGGAATGTCTGCAACTTGTGCAGCTCCTGAGACAGTTTGCCCAACACGCAAGTGCTGAGGTTGGAGCAGCGCTTGGTTAGGGGTCTGTCCATGCTGTTGGGAACGGGGACACAAACAAGAGACATGCAGAAAACAGGCTCATAGGTAAAGGGAAAAACATGCAGCGACAAATCTTCATCACTTGTCTTTCCTCTTCATTCACACGCATTTGCGCTCACATGCATTTCTATCTCATGCCATCACAGGTACCAAAAAACAAACCCAAAAGAATTCCAAACCCTTACAGTATCATGCCACTTTGCTATTCCAAAGAGTCAAAGAAACTGTCATCCATACCCTCATGCGCCACAAAATCCACCCCCACCCCAGTCAGTCCTACATCATTCACACCCACGGAACAAACAGAAACCACTCTCTTCCCACTGTCATGCAGCTTCCCCTTAACTGACATCATGCACACTTATTCGTTCTGATAAGCAAAGAAGCTGTTCTCATGCCCAGCAGGCAGTATTAGTCCGTTCACATGTCAAAATCAAACTCATCCATGCGGGAGCAGGGTCATGACAGAGAATATGGAGGGTTTTTTTCTCATTATTTTCACGTTTATCACATTTTTATTTTCCTTTGATCTAATGAGAAGTACATACCTCTATAGACCTGACTGAACCCAAGACGCATCCTTATTGGTGTTAAAAGTGAAACCAGAATATGATGAAGCCTCTCAGAACATAATGAGTTTTAGCCATAAAAGGACCTATCCACTTTTTACCTATAGATTTAAGCCAACAAGGTGCAGTTTATCCGGTTTTCTTCCACTTTGCTTAACCGGTTATTTCTGTAAGGGAAGACATGTCAAGCAATTAAATAAAGAGTCGGACATACCTGTTTCCTTCGGTCGCCTGCTGCTCCAACTCCTCTGCCGTCATCTGCACAAACTCCTTGACGATGGCGTTGAGTAACCTTCGCGCCTCGTAGTCCGTGAGCGTGACTCGGTCTGACATGGACTCTAAACCCGGTCTGTGGTGGTTGGAGAGAGGTGAGCAGGAGGAGGGTTAGAGGTTGAAGGGGTTTAGGGGGAGGCAAAAGGATTGAGGTCAGAATTCATATAAATCCTTTAATGGAGTTATCACCTGCAGTTAAAAGGATGAGTGGCGGGATGCAAAGGGGGTTGTTGGGGTGGGGTTAGGGTGCTGGTGAAGTGGGAGGGTGGACAGGAGGGGAGGTGGAGGGGGAGACATGGGGCTGAGACGTCACCACCTATGAGAGGGATGGTGTTTGAGTTGGAAGGCCACTGGCCAAGATTGGGGGGGAGGGGGAGGGAAACAATCTGTGGAAAGTGCCCCTTTTGAGAGAGGGGCTGGTGTCCAAGCGGCTTTGGATTTATTATCAAATCGATTGCTTCATGGGAACAGTGTGAGAGTGGCTGCAATGGGGATTCATATAGAAGTATGGATCTCATTTATCTCCCTCTGAGGTGAATTACACTTCTTTCCTTTTTTTGTTTCCATTAGAGTGTTTTGAAAGTTAAACTAAGTGTGATTTCATCCAGATCCAAGGAAAACGTAAATTTCCAAACAGCTTAATGACAGTTTTCTGTTGTGTGCATTCATCAAGTATATTTTAATTTGCACAGCATCCCCTCCCAATTTCTTATTTAGTAGCATTCATATTTATTTAAATGACAATATTAAAGAAAAAAATCTTTAAAGCTGCTCCTTAAATAGTGTTTTACATCCCACCAGTTGCTTGTAAAACTAAAAACACTTCTAGGATTTTACATCCAACAGCTGAGTCTCAAGTGTGAAATATGAATGCTGGGTGTCTCACCTGGCAGGAGCGGCTTGTGAGCAGTACATCTGGCAAATAACCAGGGCGTAGGCAACGAGGAAAGCAGAGATCTTCAACATAACCATGGTCCCCTAAAACAGCGAGAAAAACACCCACCATCAGCTTCTTGTGCAATAAAAAACCGCTGCCATTCACAAATTCATCTGCAAAATACAACACGTCTGGGAGATCTATTTGTTGGTGTCTGATCTTTAGTGCTGTAGGGAAGAAGTTGCAATGTGGAAACTCAGCTCACTTCTACCCACATCTCAGCCTCCTGCTGAACATCATCCAACACATGACAATCTTTTCTACCCTTCTTCATCAAAAACGCACTGTTCCAAAATATCCAGCCGAGAGCACAGGACATGTAGTTCTGTCATGGTGTACGCTGCAGGTCCAGGAGTGTGTAATGCCTGCAGGTTAGAGTGCGTGAATCTGTGTGTGCATGTATGTGTGTGTAGAGGAAAGGGTCCCGGACTGTGCGATGTAGGTAGCACTTGTTAGAGCTGGAAGAGGAGGGGTGAAAAGAGAGGTGGGGGGGCTCCAAGCTTGCCAACTCCCGAAGGGACCAGTGCATTAGTGTAATGAGCTGCCAGCCCTCACTCTCTCTCTCTCTCTCTCTCTCTCACACACACACACACACACACACACACACACATACACACACACTGTGTCTGATACACACATCCACTCAAATCTGGTTGCTTCTGCCCAATTTCCTCTATCTCATGGTGTTCTTTTCAGCTCTGCTTTTTTGAAAACCTTTCTTGCCCTCTTTACTACTTTTTCTCTGCTTGCACTTTTTGGGTTCAAGCAGAAGACCAAACCTTGACAAACTGGATGTTGCTGATATGGGTGACCCCAGCAGCCTCCCTCCCGTACCCACTGCCAACACAATCACGTCACTGCAGTCTCACCCAGCGGCTCTGCATTCGTATCCGTTCTCATCCATGAATAAACGAAAAGACACAAAACATTGCCCAACATAACGATAAAAGTCAACACTTACCTTCAGTGAAAATCACCCAGCAAAAAAAAAGTAAATAAATATATATCTCTATGAATCTCTATGCAAAACTCAATAAGTTGACTTTCTCTCAACTTGCAGAACAACTCTTGATTCTGTTGCATGCAGCGCCAACGCAGCAGCCTATATATCCCACCACTTGGATTTGTGCATTGACTGTGTAGGTGTTTAATTATCTGCTGGTAGCCAATCACATTGCTCTGATGCTACGGTAGGCCAATGGGACTCCTCCCCTCAGCTTTGTCTGGCCAATAAGGATTCGGCTTTTGTGCTGACGTCATTCCTCAGTCACTAAGTGCTCCATTCACAAAATCCACCAGTCATTTGGACCATTTGCTATCCTCAATTTGCAATGATGTCATTGATTAAATAGGAAGCTAAGCAAACTGGTGTCTGTTGAGAAGCCTCACCAGATATAAATAATTTAGGAACCTTCAAAAAATGTTACATTTCATTGCAAAATCTCAAATGCCAAATCAATAAGGGCACCCCCACCCCAGCCCTACCACCTTTTTTAAGTAAGCTTTTGCAGGCGGGGCCATCTACTGGGTAGGGATGCATACTACACAGTGACGCACTCCTTGGCTCTTCATTCATAACGCCACTTGGTTAGCGCCAACTTCAGCACCACACTCCTTGTGCTTCAGCTCCTACAATCAACTTATGTAATCAGCTGGTTATTGATTTTATTTGGATCAATAAGACCTGCTTCAGCAGAAATTAAGCCCTCATGCCATTTTGTATATTAAAAATGTCCATTGAATTACTTTCAGTCTGTCTGATTTAATATTTTACAATGAGTATGATTAATTTAAACCATTGTTCGCCTCTCACCACAGGTACTGCACATGTTGTTTGCAGAAAATGAGAGGAACCTCCCTTCTCTCTACAGTGAAACATCAGACTGTATTAGATTAATAAAGTGATATCTCAGTCAGTCAGTCCAGTAATGATCACTGCTGCCCGGGCCTCCTCCCACACACAGAGTAAATGGCCAATCGATGACAACCTGCGACAAGAGCTGTTTCTCAAACACAATTACACAACTGTTTGCTGTGCACCATTGTCTCAATGCCCTGCCTTTTCATTAGTTTCCAGGGCAGCATGTTTGTGTGTGCTGAACCGCCTCACATGAGAATGCTTGTGTTTGAATTGTGTGCATCGCTTTCTGTGTCACTGCACAGTGCACAAAATGAATGGGAGCCCAGTTGCTGTGTATGTGTAAGACTATATGTCAGAGTAAACGAAGGGGAGGGGCAGCTTCTCCACGTCTGCGTCATAGAGGAACCCCATTAGACAGGATGAGCCTTTTAGTGCTATTGAGCCACATGGCTCAGCCTTGTCAGCCACTAAATCACTGCTGAATAGACAGCTACCGGGTCTCAAGCCACATCTATGCACTTGCATTGCAATCTACATATCTGCTGTCCTGCGTGACTTAGAGCAGACTCTCTCTCCATCAAGAATCTCAACTGTTTTATCAAGCCTTGATGTTCATTTTAAACTTTTAACACTGGCTCTTTTTGTATGCTTGGTCATCTCAGATTAGAAATTAAATTGATTACTGATTGGGTTTTTAATGACAAAGAAAGACTTTAATTAAGCTAAAAAAAAGTTTCTACAAATTTCACTATTGTTATTATGGAGTACATTTCAGCCCAAAGTCTGTTCTCCCTAGTACTGTGCAAGGCTGGAGCCACTCCTCACATCTTTAGATTGTGCTTATGAGGTGTCAGACTTTCTTGTAATCTTTTAAAGTGGTCTTGAGAAATAGTTCTCCTGGCTCTCTGAAGGTCTTTCAAAATATTTCCCTGAACATCAGCTGCTTTTGAACTCATCTTGAATCTGGTCTTTGTGCCTGACCATTTTCAGAGGAATGCATTTTTAAAAATAACTAGCTATAAATCATCATGCATGAAAAAGAACTTAACTTAATTCAAGGGATGAATCAGTATTGTGTGTCCAAAAAACAAAATGTGTTTTCATTTCTTTAAATGGTTTAAAAAAAAGAAAAAGAAATGTTAATTGTTCACAACATGATTTCCAAAGAAATATTAGAAATTTGAGTAAACTGGATAAGAGGAGGGCAAAAGAAGAAGTGTCAAACTGATACCCCTTAAGAAATAGAAAAGACTGTTAACAATGATGAGTTTTCTTAATCAGGACTTCCTTATTTGGAATTCAAAAGGCCTTTCATCTTTGAAAACAGAATTTTATTATCCTTATGTATAATAACCTTTTAGTGCCTTTTACACTGGGAACTATATTGTACCTCTCTGTTAAGGGATTTTGACATCTGTGTCATCAGAAGTCTTTCTTTTTTCTTAAAGGAAGCACATCCATCCATATCGTCAATGACACTATCCAGGGATGTTCTTTTCTTGATGTTGAGAAATTGAGGTTGATCCAAGAGAAGAAAATGGATACATGGGAAAACATTTGAGAACACTAGTAGAATAACCATTTGTAACCATGGCATGTAATCTGTGGCATATCCACAAGAAAAAAGAAAATAAATATTGCAGTGTCACTTAACCATCTCTCTATATTTAATTAGGTTATGTCTTATTTGTGTGTTAAGAACAAAATAAATACTGGTAGCCTTACACTGTGGTCCTGCTCTGTTACAAAGATAAGACAGCCCTTCATGAACTGCAGGTTAAAAAACAAACAAAATCGTGAAAATGAGTATTGTAAACTATAGATAGATAGATAGATAGATAGATAGATAGATAGATAGATAGATAGATAGATAGATAGATAGATAGATAGA
>JAOXYM010000010.1:12447724-12464826 GCA_028567055.1 Leptatherina wallacei | reverse complement strand
TATACATATTCATTTTCTGTACTGCTTAGTCCAATTCAGGGTCGCGGGCGGGCTGGAACCTATCCCAGCAATTATCAAGTAAGAGGCAGGGTACACCCTGGACTGGTCGCCAGTCCATCGCAGGGCCAACACAGAGAGACAGACAATCATTCACGCACACACTCACTAGGAAGAATTTAGATTCACCAATTAACTTAACATGCATGTCTTTGGACTGTGGTAGGTAGCCATATATATATATGTTTAAAAATTAACATGTTTTATTTTTTAAATGTTCTCTAATATAAAACACAATGTAAAAAACATATACAAAATATAAAAGTATAAAACACAAAAAAATGTATATCTATTTGAATAAATTTGTAAATGTGTAACTGAGGCAAAACGTTGTTGAAACTGCACTAATTTTTCTCAAGAAATTTTCATTGTGTAATCTGAAAGTTTAGTCCACTAAATATAAACATCTTGATAATCTACTTATACTTCTGTGCAAGAGAAAAATGTGGAGTTTTAATTATTTTTAGATTATTATGCTTTCCCACAGCAGACTGGTTTTATGTCAAAACTTCATCAAGGGTAAAGTACATCTTTGTCCTAAAAACCCTGATCAGGAGTGTGGACAAAATGAAGAGGAGTGACTCATATGAGGCCAAGTTGAACACTCTTCCGACTTCCTCTTGTTCCTGCTTTTGTCAAATCATGTGTCATCACAGAAAAAGATTGAATATTGGTAACTCAAGGCACTCAGGAGGTTTGAGTTGACTTTGGGTATCGGCCAACAGAAGACAGCTTTCCCCAGCATCTCCAAAAGTGACTACTCACATCAGTTTTATTCTAAAGCTGCAGTTTAGATGAACAAATTAATTAAATCTAAGATATTTGCTGGAGAGCCAAATTTATTAGATGTCTCTGATAATAGACATGTAAATAGGTGACAAATGTACGGTTATGGTGCGATAGCTAATAGACTCTACAACAATCAAGAGTTGAACATTTTTACAGTACATGGCAGCAATTTCCTGCTTTCCAATGTGATGAAGAGAAACATTTCTGTTTTTAAATAACTAACAGAGATGGAAGTAGCACTTAGAAGTTTGCTTATGAGAACAGTCTGTGTTTTGTGTTACAAAGTTAGATTGAAACTCCAAGGAAAAATGTTTGGCTTGAGGGTGGCAATTTAGAGGCTATTCCCAATATGGTGACCCTTTATAGCGCCCAGAGTTGTTGGACTCAATTTTCTATTTAGGTGGGTCTTCACAATTTGTACGCATCAAGGCTGAGTGAACAAGAAAGCTTCTCTTCTCTGCTGGGGGCTGGTTGTTTGAGGTATTTGCCACCATTAGCTAGCTCTAAACTAGCATTAGCTACTATTAACGTAACTCAGGGTCTGAGCTCTAGCACATCCACTCTACAAGTCAACAGATATGTGTACATGCACAGCGATACCAAGACTATTTACCTCAATCTAATTGACAATATTTTAGTTATGTTTACATGAGCAGTACATGAGATTTCTCATTAACATTACTGTTAGCTGCATGTTACAGAATGCAGTCTGATTAAGGACTAAGGCCACGTCCCCATACACAACTACATTGTTTGTGCGTAAAAGCTATTCATACACCTCAAAACAAGAATATAGGTTTAAACATTCTTATGTTTACTCTTGTTCACACCAGTACTTTTTTCATTTAACTACTGCCTTCCTGTTCTGCCATGAATTTTGCCAGAAGTGACAGGTAAGATGTGACAGCAATTAGCAACACAAGCTTTGAGAACTAGCAGAAACCAAGTGATGGTGTTCTTAAAAAAAAGAAGCCCAAAATTGTTCATTATGAGCAAAACCGTTTTTTCTAGAGCATTAACTGTTCAGCAGCATTATGTTTTAGATTCTGAGTAAAGTACAGCACAGAATAGCAGTTAAGAAGTATTCATGTCTACATAATGTGACTAAGGTCAGCATACTCCACATAGCTTACTCTTTACTCCAAATATGACCTTCTTCAGGTTAAAGCAGTGAGACAATGACTTTCGCTTGGCTGTGTTCTGTGCTGACATGCAATGTGGAATCTCCATGAGATAAAGTAATAAAGTAATTGTATTGTATATTGTAAGTTAAGCTCCATGAGGGAAAAAAAATTAACCACAATAAACGTCATTGTTTTCGACATTTTGTGGGAATTTACTTCTTCTTTTTTTTCTAAATAACCCAAATGGTAATATATCTTTCCCCCACAAAACTTTCTTTTGAAATAGGTTTTCAAAGTTTTCTCTCTGCTGAGTGGTCAGATGAAATCAGAACATTAAAATGAGGAATTCTGGTAGTTCAGAACTGGTGTGGCTGCATTTCCTGGCATTAAAACAGTAAAAATGATGGCTAGGAAAAGCCTAATCAACCTTTACATAATTACTGAAGTAAACTTCTTCTAGGACTACATTTCTCTCTCATGGTAAAGAGTATTTTTCCACTGTAATCTGAATGACTCAGAGGCCAGCATAAAGTCATGCACAGCTTTGTGACGTCAGGTGGTTCTGTGTTGTAGCTTATTCTTGAGACACCACATTTGAAGTTTAATTCTTACTTCCTATCTATTCTTAGGTGCAAAGTCTGGGCAAACAGTCAATCTATTAAGCGGCTGATATTAAGCGGCCAATGTACTTTTCTTTTTAAGTCAGAAAAAGCCTCTTCAGCCCTTTGCCACCGAAATGCTGCATAAGCGCTTTCGTCAACACCAGGAAACTGATGGGAGCCAACAGGAGCTCTGCAAGACTCCTTTCTCGCGTCGCCTCTTGCACGTACGTATTCTTTGGCTTTTAGCTGAAGGAAATGTTCAGTCAATGACGACATACAGCATTGAGACCTATAAAACTTATCAGTGGGAAGGGGGTGAGGTGGCTTTCCTCTGTTTGCTGTGTGGCTGGTGACCTCTGACATGAGTTGTTATAGGACAACTCCAAGCTTAATGCAACATTGGCGGAGAGCCGTCACCTTACCCACCCATTAGTCCAGTCGTTTTCCAGGCTGAAACGCATCTATTTTTAGCAACAAATAAGGGATTTGTGGAATTTTACACATTGCAGGATGTACATAAGGTGTGAGAAGAATATCAATGAGATGGGGCTATCACATATATAAAGATTATGGAAAGTTTATTCTGTGGTTACGCAATTAAAACAAACCGAAAGCCATGAATGGGAAGAGAAATGGGAGCACACACTCCCTTTTCTACTCCTTAAAGCACCATCTTCCTCACCAGCACCACGTGTGGGTCCACAGTGTGTCTTGGACCCATCATACAGTGACTCAGGCTGCTCTCCATTTGAAAAATTAAATGGGAGAGAGAGAGAGAGAGGAGAGATGGAGGGGGTGTTTGGCAGAGTTAAATGAGGCCCCCCCAAGATTTAAAAAAAAAAAAAAAAACATGCTGAGCTCAGCACAACTTCTACAATCTCAATCACAGAGGAGGAGGTTGGCGCGCTGATGTAATGGTTGCCGTCGTGCTGCCGCTGTCTTGGCAGAGGAGGAAAGCTCGTCAGCACAGTCCCACTAATTCAGCCCCCACCCCACCCCATTTCCTTTTCCTCCTTCCTCCCCCATCCTGGATCAAGGGTACATCAGATATCATTAACAAAGGAGGTAAAAAAAAAAGATAAATAAAGGCGAACTGTGGCCAAGTGAAAAACCAGACATGGGGTATTGGACATGAGCATGGATGAGACATGGGCATTTCTCTGAGGGCAAAGATAGACGTAACAGATGGATAAAAAAGCGTATCGAGCTTTTCTCAACTAAGATTTTGGTTACGAGAACATTGATTTTTAATTCTGGGGATGTTCCCAGAAAATATTAGTAATCATGTGTTTTACCAAGAAACATAAAGCATTAGTTTTCATTTGCAAAATTCTTTGAATATCTGCAATGTTTTCTTTGGGCAACTTTTGCAGAACATTTTCAGTATGTTATATTTCAGTGTTCCCTTAAACTTTATACAGCCGCCAACCTTTGGAAAATCTTATGACAACATTCCGATAAGGTTCTCCAAATATTAGTCGTTTTCATGTGGATTTGACAGTCTTAACCCATTTTATCTGTAATAGCTTCACTCATTAAATTTTTAAAACATACAGTACATAAATCTCTGTACAAAGATCTCTGAGCAATAAATACTTTTTTGAATTCCTTTGAATTTGGTCAGTGTTCTTTCTGGGTTGGCATTTTGGGCAGATATTCTCTCAAAGGAGGTTTATGGTTTCATCCCTGTAATTTCAAGCAAACCAGGTTAATCTTACTTGAACATTCAATGTTATCTGGATGAAAAGGTTTATTGTAGTTTGTGAGAATCATCATGCTGTTAAAGATCACTGGTAAATTCATCACATGTCACCTGTAGAGCAGAGTTAAATTAATCAATTAAAAAACAATTCAAATGAAAGGGAAAAAAATGTACAGTGGGGAGTTCTGTGTTTATCCTTAGAAATCTTAGCTTTTATCATAAAATATTGAATGACTGTTTTTCTCTTTCTTTTCTTAAACCAAACAAGATGATCAAGCTGCTACTGAACACAAGGTTTACAGTACACAATGATGGTATGGAGAGCAGCTGAAAAAAATATATTTATATTACAAGTTGTAAATTACAGCAGAAACAACAAAGAGAAATAGAAAACCTAATGTTCTTTAAGTTCTTTTGAACTTAATTTTCTCCAGACAAATTAAGAAGCAACTCCCTGCATCTCTGTTTTAGAGAAGTAAAAACAGTATCTGCTTCATAGATGAGAAATAAATTGTTTTCAGACTGCTACACAAAACACAAAATGCCAATCCAACACAGCTCACACACTGAAGTGTTTTTTTTAACCAAATGTAGTTTTATTTTGCTCATTATCAGTGAGGACAGTCACTGGTTACACTTAATTTAAATAACATGTGTAACTCATCCAGTTTGGCTCATAGAATAGCACTGGGAAAATAGTAAAACTGTCCAAAAATGCTCTGTTGCACAGAAATAACAAATGTTCGTTATTAAAAGTAGATATTATTAATCCTTTTGTTTATTAAAGGTTTGTTAATTTGGCATCATGAAACATAGAAACGTACTCTGTGTTGGTGGTGGACAACATTCAGGTGATGCATTTTGTTTTCGTGATTATTCACTCTGTCGGTAGAAATGTCAGTAACAGGGGACCCTGCATGTGGGAAGAGAAACTGAAACCATTGTAAGACATCTAAAGTGGACAGATGTGTGTAAAACACCCACTCCTGTCGTCTATGGGTCAGCTTGTTCTTTCCATTTTCGCCCAAAACAGCAGTCGGTGACTCATGCTCTTTGTCAGTTTCCCAAAGTTAGTGAAAGCAGCTCAGAGTTTTCTTCTAATTTATTGCTGCCACCCAGTGTTCATGCAAAAACATTGCTGCTTCCTGGCCAGAGAAGGGGAGAATGCTGCAGGTAGATCTATCAATCTGTAACGTGGATTCTTATGAGAACATTTATCCACATGAAGCCGACAGTGACATTTTGTACATTAATTAATACATGTACTGTACATATAATTTCTTTGTTATAACGTCTCCCTTGATTATTTATATCCTTTTTTTTATCTTTATCATATCCTCATTTATATATTAAGTTTTTATCTTAATTATTTATTTGTGTGTATTTGAATAAGCATTTTTGTGGGCATGTCACAATTTAAAGCAGGAAAGAGTTGTAAAGATTGATTGAAGTATGTGCAAACATAAATGTAAATTCAGTATATGAGGTAAAAAACAGGGTATGCTCAATTTTGACAAGCTTGAAAGTCAATATTTGGCACCTTTCTTCTTCAACACTAGAATCCTCTTAGACAAGAATTCTTTTAATTTCTTTAAGTAGTCTTCAGGAATAGTTCTCCAGGATTATTGAATGGCATTCCCAATATATTCTTTGCATGTTGGCTGGATTTTGTTCTGTTCTCTGTCAAGATGATCCCACACTGCTTCAGCAATATTTAGCTCCGGGCTTTGACGAGGATTCACTACTCCATAAGACCCGTCGCCACTGATTTTCAGTCCAGTTCTTGTGTCGTTTATCATTCCTCAGCTTTTTCTTCCTCTTTCCCTTCCTTAAGAATGGCTTCTTGACAGCCACTCTTCCATTGAGACCATTTCTGATTTCTGATTGCTGGTGCAATGATATGATTCTATGCCTGTCAAACTGGGGGTTTTTTGGAAATTTTGTAGATGTGTTGAAGAAATTGGAACATATTACACTATGTGCTTTTGCAACAGACTGCTGGTAACAAAGTGCCTACAATTTTGAACATGTTCTCTATCAGATTTTTTTAATATGTGACACAACACTGGGTCATCTTTAAGTTAACTTCTTTTTCTTTTAACTTAATAAACAAAACATGTTCCTTTGAAAATGGTCAGGTTAAAAAACTGGACTGAAAATGAGTTAAAAAGAAGCAAATGTCCAAAGTCCATCAGATGGATCTTTTACCCTTCTGTTTTAAAACAGTGACTAAAGCTTGCAAGATACACTCAAGCTCTGATGGTAACAAAGTTGTCAAATGCACTAAAATATGAGCCAGCATTTCTACTTTTAGCAACAGATTGTTGCCAATATTTTTACTTTAATGTATTTGTATTTGAGCTTAAAGGATATTAATATTCTTACGCTATTGATTAGAATTCTTTTCAAGTTCTTTTGCATTATTAGATTATATCTTAAATTTAAGTGTTTGTGTAGCCTACTATGAAATTGTGAAAGATTATTTCAAAACGGTTTTTTAGTTATAGTTGGCTCTGTCTCCTTTTTATTTATTTTTTGTGATAAACATAATAATGTGATAGTTAATAGCAATAGTTTTAATGGGCTAGTTTCCCCTCTTATTTTAAATTTGACCGACTGAAGACGCTCAGTGATGTTTGATCAGTTGGTTGATCGCGACTCTGTTGCTTTCCCCTGACGTCACGTCCAGGAAAATAAATCGAGACTGAGATTACCACAGTGCGGGCGGAGAAGCACACATTAAAGAAAAGATGGTGAGTATGAATGAAATTTCGTATTTAGTGGTCAGTTTAACATATAATATGTTAAGAAACTAAATAGACATGATAAAGTAAATTCGCTTTATTTTCTCTGTAAACCCAGACCTAAGGGTTATTTACTCACCCAGGCTAACATTCGCTAGCTAAGTTTTTCCTGCACTGTGAGTAAGCAAAACAGCTTTATTTGCTAGCGTTAGCTTCATTATAGTACCTAAGTTATATAAAAAGATTTGCGGCTTGTACTTAGCTTACTCTGTTACATTGAAGAATGATGTATCTCCCGATAACGTCATAAAAGTTTGAGAACTGCATTTATTATTTAGTTGTGTAAACAGTTGACAGCAGGCTAACGCCAATTAGCTTACTGAGGTTAGCCACACTAGGCTGAGTTAGCATCGGTGAAACCGGGAGAATGCCTTTACTTTCGTTTTGTTAAAGCACACTGGCTTCTTGCGACAGATTAATAACTCAATCTATTTAGTCAATGTAATCTTTTTAGATTCACGGGGATGGTTCTACAAACGTTTTGACTATTGATATTTTATCTAGGTCCATATAATGTGATTAACAATACAGCGACTTCATCTTGTCTGCTGCTACCATCGGCTGCTGGATTGTCGTTCGTATGAGGCTGAACACAAATGAGGCTGTATCAATTATTCAGCCATCGTAGTCATTTAAAACCTCGAGTGAGGTCCTGGCTGCACAGACAGGACTGCGGAATCGCAAGTGTTTAAGAAATATGTGAATTAGGAAACAGCTGATGATGCAGGACAATTACGTAAGTTTGACTCTAGTTGGTCCTGCTTTTGTTTGATGTCAGTATCCGTGATGGCTTGTTTTTATCCATAGTTCCGCAATCAGTACGACAACGATGTGACTGTGTGGAGCCCACAGGTAAGTTACCATTTGCATACACGTGTCTTTTATTAAACGCTGCCATTACATGATCTGTCTACAAATGTATTTGTGTTCGTGTACATACAGGGCCGCATTCATCAGATAGAATATGCGATGGAGGCAGTGAAGCAAGGGTCTGCAACTGTGGGGCTGAAATCCAGAAGCAATGCAGTCCTGGTTGCACTAAAGGTAGGATCATGCTGCATTAATCCCGTTGCTATACTCTCGATGCCATTCATAATTTCAGAACAAGAGCAATGCCACCAAACGTAATTGCTCATGACTTTATTACAACCACATTCACTTCATGATGTGGCTTGCTTGTAGAATACCCACTGTTTGTGTGATTAAACTAAAATTCTCCACGACCAGTAATGTGCTTGTGAGTGTCAGATTACTCTAAACTCTCATTAATATTTAAAGAAATGTTGCATTTAATCTGAACTCTTATCCTGATACGTTCAAACACACCAAGCCCCAGGAGAAAAAACTGTGTCACAGTGTCATTAAAAAGGTGATTGTGTAACTACAATGTGGCACGGTGATCACACAAAAAACATGTCATGGTTTGCTTCTCAACAGAGAGCACAGTCTGAACTGGCTGCCCACCAAAAGAAGATTCTCCATGTTGACAACCACATTGGTATTTCCATTGCTGGTCTGACTGCTGATGCCAGGCTGCTCTGGTAGGTTGCAAGAATTTTGATGTTCTATATTAAATTGTTCTGTAAAAATGCCAATTAAAATAGGCATTTAGTGTAGTCAAAATCCCTAAATATAGCTTACCTATTCCATGTCTGAAAAAGCATTCTTGTTGCTTTAACTTGAAATCATGAGGGAAGTCTTGCTACATTGTAACATTTATTACTCTTCACAGAGTTAATGGATTGATTTTGACATTTGATCTGCTTCGCCTATCTGACACACACACTGCAAATATGTGGCATTGAAGTACTGTCTTTTCTCACTTTTACCTTGAGGAAAATTAATGGAAAAGTGACCTATGATTGCGAAACCAGCATCATTTAAGATTATAATGACTGAATATCGCTTCATACTAACATCTTTTCTTCTACAGTAACTTCATGCGTCAGGAGTGCTTGGATTCTAGATTTGTCTTTGACAGGCCCCTTCCCACATCGCGTCTCGTTTCTCTTGTTGGCAGCAGTATCCTTTTTATCGTTGAAGTTCTTACACAAAATATTATATCTAAACAGCCATAAGCAGCGTGAGGCTTTTGACAATAGCAGGTTTAGATTGGATGAAAACTGTGCATAGCCATAGATGCAATATCTGCTTTCCTCCTGGAATAAGAGAAAAAAGGTTTTCTCTTTAGCTGCCTTTTAAAAATCCAAATGTGAGTAAATGGCAACAGTAATCCTTGACTAAAACTCCAGAAACCCAAATCCCAACACAGAGGTATGGAAGGAGACCCTATGGTGTTGGACTCCTCATTGCTGGCTATGATGTAAGTTTATTTCCATGTTTTCTTTAATGACACACTTTATTTACACATGCATATTAACTGGGAATATGGGAAATATCACCAGAGTTATTGTGTATTTGCTGTGTATCACATAGGATATGGGACCTCACATCTTCCAGACCTGCCCATCAGCAAACTACTTTGACTGCAAGGCCATGTCCATTGGAGCGCGCTCCCAGTCGGCACGCACTTACCTGGAGAGGTGCATGGACAAGTTCTCTGACTGTAAGATTTATTTATTTCTTCTCAGCCTCTTTCACATCTCAGCAGCAGAATATGTGAAGCAGGTGTAGTGTTGTTAGCTAAATGGTGGCTTTTGGGGACATGTTAAGATTGTAGTCATGCTATTTTCTTCAGTTTTCTCATGAATTTCATTTTGCAACTTTGGCAAGTGTTCTTTTTTTTCCTTTGCTTGCAGGTAATCTGAATGAACTGGTTCAACATGGCCTCCGTGCTCTCAGAGAAACCCTCCCCGCTGAGCAGGACCTCACCACCAAGGTACTCCAGTTCCCTTTTTTTCTGGCCTGATACAACACCCTTCTGCACAACACATCAATCATGTTTGTCTTCATTGTGGAAAATGAAACTTGCACTTCTGCTTACTTTAAAACCTTTCTGCACAATTACTGAAACATCGAAGTAATATCCTGAATAAAACTGGTTGCAGGTTGCTATGGGTAATATGTAACGTGCGTGTAGGTAATCTGTTTTAAAGTATACAGGCCACTTATTAAATATGTAACTTATTCTTTGTAGAACGTATCCATCGGCATTGTGGGAAAAGACATGGAATTCACCATCTATGATGATGATGATGTTGCTTCGTTCCTGGAGGGATTGGAGGAGAGGCCACAGAGGAAGGTACAGCAAGAATTTATCCAGTGCAGTGTTGGCTGTTTAATCATAGAAACCACATCTTTTCAGATTTTTTGTTTTCCTCCTCTGGTTTACTGTTTTATTGTAAAAGAATATAGTCAGTCACAAATATGTGTGTTTTCAGGTTGCTCAGCCTGCAGATGAACCTGCTGCTGGAGAAGCAGCCGACGAGCCAATGGAGCACTGAGACAGCAAACTGACTGCAGATCTGCTTCCTGTCGATCCCAGACCAACCTGACGGATCACTGCAAATCAATAAATTCTTAGAGGGGAGGGTTGTGTTGTGCCACTCGCTAAAACTGTTAATCTCAAATAGTCTCTAACATAAACCTTATGATGTTGCTTTTGTATGAGTCAATATTTCATAACAGAAGTAATAAAGGATCTTTTTTTTGAATTGTGCTTCTGCCCATCCTAAAAGTATGAGTATCCTGGAGAGACACACAAGATTTGATAAAAGGTGAAATAAAATCAAACCTAAAGTCAAAAAATGAGGAGTGAAAATGACCAAGAGTATTCCCAGTATTTTAATCGCTTTTATGCATTCTTGGGCACTTATCTTTAAAGCAACATTGTCAAACACATTACTGGTAAAGTGGTGCAAGGGGAGCTACAGCTCTATCTCAAGCAAGAATTGGCCATTAGGTTTTGCTTTGTCATTGTGGAGAACTGTGTGCTTTGATCAGGAAAGAGAAAGTGAGTCCTTTTAAAAACAGATATTGAAATATGTGTAAAACCTCAAAAGATCTGAAAATGTTTCAAGGGTTCTGTACAAAGGTGAGAAAAGCGATAAACACCCCAGCAAATAACAGAATTTTGACATGATGGGATGATGGGAGGCATTTTCTGTCTGTCCAGCTTCCAGCGGATCAGTTCCTTCACAGTTGTATTTTTAGTCCTTTGAATTAATGTTTATATTTTATTAAAAACCTCTTAAGCACTTGATATAAATAATAAATTAAGGCTTTGACATTTTAAGGGTGGCAGATTCGCTGTCCACCTTCTCTAAAAATCTTTACATCTGGAAGCATTTCCACAATATTAGAAAGCCCATCAACACCTGATGAATTACCACACTGGGATTATTTTATTTGATAGAAAGCATTCGTTTTAAATGCTGCTTTAAGACTTAATACTTTTAAGCTGATTCACAGCAGATATGAGTAAGCTAAAACCATTGGCTGACCTCAAGTAAAATAAGGCTGGTGTTTCATTTTCATGCTATCGCAAGTTTTCATGCACGGATCATCTAAAAACACTATTGTATCTGCCCTCAGAGCAGGCTCAGGTTTAATATCTGTGCCTCACTTTGGAGTCAGTGTACGGCTTTCTTTGCCCTCCTCCTCTTGTTCCTACGTCTGACCGAGCTGCAGGGCGTTTCTGTCTCAGCTGGCTGGATGTGATCCCTGATCTTCTCCTGCTCCAACGCAGATGTCATCCTCAGAGTGAGCTCCAGCTCCTTCAGGACTCCGCTCAGGTCTTCCTCCCGGACCCCCAGATCAATGTGAACACCATTCTCCTCATGTTCGTGCAAATCTTCCTCCTCTCTTACCTCCACATCTCTTTCTGGGATTATGTCCTCATCTCTCGTGAAAACAAGTTCTTTCACAGAGTCTGTGCTCAGGTCCTCTGCTCCTTCAGCTTCTTCACTACCTGTAATGTCGTCGGGAAGGTTTTCTGAGCTGCTGTCCTTGTCAACTTTTGTCCTCTCTGTTTCAGCTCCTTGCTTTGGACTGTGCTGACAGCAGCATTGGGAATGTTGTGGTTGAGGCTCGTCAGGATAATCTGCAGAAAGTTCAAAGAAATTAAAGCAACTTCCCTGGAAGTGTGCATCAAAAACAAATATTTGGGATGCAGGGGAGAAAAAAATATATTTTTTACACCAGAACAAAGAAACAAAGACATCAGGTACTCTCTGTAGAAAGAATGAACAACATTTCTGGGAGACTTGTTTGTCAGTTACTCTTTGAGCAAAATATATATAACATCAGCAGCTTTTTCTTTTTTATTTAGATTCTTACAATTTAGAATTTCTTTTTTCTCAACCACATGGGGTGTAAGTTTCAACTGGAATTATCACCAACTGAGCAGCTGCTCTATTAAAACCCATGACAATCAATTGATAGTAACATGTTGTGAATCCTTCCACACATCAAGCAAAGCTAACAACACAGGTGTGGACTAAATTTTGATGAGGCTACAGAGAAAACATCTGGGAGTGCACGTAGACTAATGACTAATCCAGCTCAGACTGCTGCACTGCTTCCAGTTAACACTTCAACTTAGAGATAAAATGGACACTTCAAGATGTGCCAGTCAAAATATTGGATTCAATATTCTTTTAAATATCGCAATACCGCTGAACTAATACAAAATATGCTATTTGTTTTCACTCCTAAGAGAATCGATGTCAATAAAAAAAAGTTCCATAAACTGATGATATTGTATTGACAGGAATGTTTCGTCTGTTGGATGGACTCAAGCAGGTTAACATTGTGTATAACTTGTAATAAGCAGGTCAGTCATTTTATACACACGGTGTGGAACTGTGTTTAGATGGAAGTATACTTAGATACATATAAACCAAACTACTGGGCTATATTGTTGGGAAGGAATGAAAAATGTATATTTGTGGCAAATTTATGAATGAATGTTAAAGAAATGTTTCAACTAAAACAAAAAGACAAAATAATTGTTTATCCACTGTGAGGTTAGAGTTTTCCCATACCATCCCAGTCTTCCTGGATCTTCTTCTCTGGAGCGATACCCTCCACCATCTGGCCTTCCTGCATCACACGTGTTATCTCCGTCAACTGCTGCAAGAGACTCTCCTCCTGGTCTGCAGTCACTCCCTTCACCCTGCAGGGCAGACAGACAACTGACTCATTCCCACTTTGCATATTTCATATTTACATGGTGTATGATTTCACGTCTTCCTCTATTTATTTATTTTTTCAATCTGCTCCAAACAACTTCCTGAATTTTTGAAAGCACAAAGAAATGTAAAATTTTATTCCAATAAAGGCAAAACACGTGTGGTACACATGTAGCAGTAAGCGATTTGTTTCTGTGCCAGACAGGAATCATGAAAATGATTCCTCAGTAAAAGGCACACACCCACCTGTCAGGACTGTGATGGGCACTGGAAACAATACTCTCCATCACCAGCTCCGTCTCCCTCAGTTTCTCCTGCAGCTGGGCCAGTTCAAAGTCAGCTGGAGGGCCAAGAAGGGAAAACATGAATGGAAAAAATGAGTGTAGACAATACTTAAAAAAGAAGAAACACATTCAGGTGAAGTTAGTTTTGATCGTTTAGGAAATGAGCTGTTGCATTGTTTCTTTTCCCAGTTTCCCCGGGTGGAAGACCATCCATCATGCTGCATGATGCTTTATCGAAATCAATATGTGGGAAAATGACCGACAATCTTTCTTTTTTTTCTCATTACGTTGAAGCACCAAAAGATAAACATGCATTTAAGGGAAATGTTTCCTTAGTGCTGATATTCTGGGTAACAGGACTTCCTTCTGAACTCTGAAGCTGAGGGTTGAAACTCACTGATCTTTCTCTTCATGTTCTCTGACCGAACTGGAGGAAACCTGGCTTCTGACGGCTTATTGCTCCCCTTCGATGTGATCTAACAGGGAGACACCAACAGGATTAAAACAACAAATCCCACAGCAAAATGTTTGCTCATTCTTGAAAAATTCTTTTTTTTTCCTCTGCCACACAATGAAATGGGCTACATTTCATTTCATTCTTTAATACGATTTAATTGTGACTTCAGATCCTGCTTTAAAATATAGACTTTGATAAAAGACACTGACTAAATATGATGGAAGAGCTTCTTACTTCCCCAGCTGTTTGGGCCCAGCAGCATTTTACCTTAAACAGTATGTAGAGGATGTAGAGTAAGATCCCAAAGCCATACACTGGGATGATCTGTCCTGCCAGGTTGGATTTGCCTCCAGCTCCTACCCCTGTTCCTGCTCCTTTGGCCCTGGCCATGGCCTCAGGATTATGTGTCCTGGAGAAACCAGACCCTGCTGCCCTCTGACTTCGGCCCTCTGGGACCGCCTGACGATGAATCATGGGTGGGAAATGACCTGAACCTACAGGGATGGTGAAGATGGTTGAAGATAAGGATGCAGCAAGTATTAGTTGAACAAATTAAACAATCTCTGTTTTTGTGATTTAAATTCATATCAATGTTAGAAGCCACAGCTTATTGCAGTTTATGGAGTTGTTAATCTATGTTACATATGTTTAAGTGTTTTACAGTGGTTCATTTTGTTGGATGTTCTGATACAAGTAGTTTAATCTGCTCCCCATAAATTGATGTTAAGATCCTTGAAAACACTTTTAGAAATGAATTATATTATAAAATTCGTGAAGACACAAAAACAATATTTTGCTATGACAATAATTGATTTGCTTTATTTGTATTGTTTCAGACGGTGTTTTGTGTTTTTGGCGCCCTCGTTAGGGAGGAGAGTGTAACTACAAGAACACGTCGATTCTGTCCATTGACATATTTTAGTTGCAAATTGGAAGACACCAACACTAAATAACAAAACGTCAAACGCATTCATTTACGACATGCATCCATTAACTGAAAGGCCACTTAATGAAAAGCAGAGGCCGTGTGAACATTAGAAAAACAACCATGAATGTCAACGCACCCTCCGGCCGCTCGGTAGCATCCTTCCTCCCCCTGGATAACAGCATCTTGGGAAGCAACAGCGCCACGCAAAGCATGAGACACGTCCCGAGGGTCAACTTTTGAAAGGTTGATATCGCCATACTTGCAGGTTAAAGGTCCAGAAAACAGACGTTATCAGACAAATCTGCGATGAGAAAATGTCAGAGACGGGATTCGGTTGAACTTCCTTGTTGACTGGAGGAGCGGAAGTGCACCGTAGCAGTAATTACAATATTACACCACTAGATGGAGCCAAAAAGCAGCCAAAGAACAGGAGTATAAAAGGTATAACGATTGTTTCTATGAACAATGATGATACCGAAACTGAGAAGTACATTTGGGGATTCAAATATGACTTTTTGTTCATGTATGTTATTAACGTCTGCTGAACACACTACTTTATGCTAAAGTGGGATATAAATAGTCTCTGATTGGCTGTATCTTCATCTAGATTTTCACCTCATCAAACACTGTCAAGAGCTTCTTTTATCTGTATTGATGTCTCCACATATGCTTTTTTTAATGTGTTGTTGAAACATCTTTTTCAACAGAGGACAATGGAAATGTTTAGTGAAGGCTTCTGAAGGCAGACTAAGGGTGCACATGATGGTCATTGTGTGCCAAATGTGGTCAAACTTAATGAAGTCAAATCAAAACATGCAATTTCCCTCTGGGGTTAATCAAGTATTTTTCATTTTATTTCATTTGAAGGATCCATTGTGGTCTTCAGAAGGGCACCATGTTATTTAAGAGGTGACAGTGATGTTGTTTATAGTTGAATCCAAAACAAAAATCTAATGTTAATGGATTTGATTTTACATGAAGAGAGAGCCAATTGCCCTCTCCCTAACACAACTAACTTACTGTTTGATTAGTCAGTTCTTTGATCCAAGCAGTATTTTAAGAAACATTACTATAATTCACTAGGATGTTGACTATATTTTTGCCATGCAGGGGCAGCAGTAGTGTATAAGCAAAGATGGCAATTACTTTCTCCAGGCATTTATGAAGGCCCAAATGACCAATCTGTTCATTAATTAAAGTTTTTTTTTTTAAAGATTTTTAAAATATTCTCTTGTGTCTTAGAATGACTTAGTGTAATATCTTTAGTACATTTAGTGTGTGTCTGCTGTTTGCTGCATTGTTCCAGTGGCCAGCCCTGACAAGTCAGCCCCGCCCTGGAAGTGGATGGAACTGATTTCTAGGGTTTATTGTGTATGAAACTCTTACTCATCTAGAGCACCTGATGACATTGCCCATGTAGGTTTGTGCAACAAAGCATGATGGGTGCAGCTCTTTATCTGCTGCTCCTCTTACCCTTGAGTCTCCATTACACTAATATAGGGTTAATCTAGACTAATCAGATCATATGGCCTTAATTGTTCAAAGTTTGAAACCGTCGAAAGACTAAGAAGGTACTCACTGCATCATTTCGGGTTATAGATTGTTCTCAGCACATTATGAACCTTATTTCCAACAGAACTAGTCGGTGAGCTGATTTGGTCAACTTGTTTTCAAAGAGGCTTATTTACACATCACACACCTATCAATCTTTTAGCTCTGTTTTGGCCTCTACCAATCATTGAAAGAAATTCTGTATATGGCTTTGAAAAGACTAAATTCTGCCTGAGGGAAATCTTTGTCTGTGAATTGGTGGAGATCGGGATATAGGCAAACAGGTTTAAGATTTTCTTTTTTCTCTGTAAACAGCTGCTTCTTGTGGCTGTAAATGCACTATGAGATCAGTCAGAGGAAAAGAAGAGCGAGGGTTGATTAAAAACTCAAAATAAACCAAAGACAGCACCAAGTGTGCAACAGTTCTAGCCTATCATATTCAACTGCTTTAATACTTGAAATGAAATGAAAAATACTTTATTTATCCCTCTTACAGGGAAATTATTGTTGTAGCTTTTTTTTTTTTTTTAAATAATAATAATAATGATTATACAAACAAACAAATTAAAGTCGAAGATAGGGCCTTGTTCCGGAGGGTGATGGCTGCTGGCAGGAATGATCTCCGGTATCTTTCGGTCTTGCAGCGGACTTGAAGAAGTCTCCCACTGAACACACTCTGTTGTTTCT
The DNA here is from genome assembly GCA_028567055.1 of Leptatherina wallacei. Lineage (NCBI taxonomy): Eukaryota > Metazoa > Chordata > Actinopteri > Atheriniformes > Atherinidae > Leptatherina > Leptatherina wallacei. The sequence goes on along the minus strand of JAOXYM010000010.1, from coordinate 12,447,749 downwards.
TCACTGTGGTGTGTAGAGGATGTGA
>JAOXYM010000010.1:12420894-12433972 GCA_028567055.1 Leptatherina wallacei | reverse complement strand
AAAGGCCGCAACTCTCACAAATAACTCAAAATAACCAGGCTGCCATGTCCGATGTTGACGGAAGTGACTGATGCTAAGCAAACAACCCTTCCTGCTCCAGAAAGTTCAACTTGACGCGCGAATAAAACGCTCATACGCGCGTCAAATATACTTCGTTCGCGCGTATAAAACGCCCAAATCGAGCGAGTAAACATCCAGCGTCTGGGTGTTGAAATGTAGGCGCGTACGCGTTTGGAAGCTGGTGGTGTGAACATAGGGTAAGTGTTGTTCCCATGAACGTTAACTCAGCTATACAGACAGCTAAACACTCTCCCAATCAAACTCCAAGGAAAAGTCGATATGTTGAGTTGGAAGGTTTAATAAGAAAATGTTTATTTGGTTCATGTACTTAATCTATTTCCGTATATAGTTTCACTGTACATCTAAGCTTTGGTTTAGCTACACAGTTGCCCATTGTCACCCCCAGGGGGCAGAGCAAACAGTTTTGTAGGTCAGTATTGCTAAACTTACACAGAGGAAGAGTGCTGAAAAAACGTGAGTGTAATGAAAACATGCCCCAAGTGCTTTATGTATGAAGTCTCCACATTCTGCCCATCTTCGTCAGTGAGAAATAAAGAGAAGTTTTCTACACCCAGTGCCGTCAGCCTGAGTGATGTAACGTGCAACTGCCGACAAAGCAGAAACAAACAAATGGTACATTATTACAAAATACTCAGAATAAACATATTACATTAAATCACTCTGATTAGAAGCATACGACCAAAGAAAACGGTAAACCACATGGCATGTTAGCTAAATTAACCATAGCTAGCTTATGTTCTATGCTTTCTCAAAGTTAAGTGTAAACTATGAATCCGCCACTTTATAAAACAAATAATAATGCACACATTTCGTTTTAATGATAAGAAACAATATAATTTACAGACGATGCCACTTATTAGTTTGTGACGGCATGGATGGCAACCGATGAGCAAATGTGGCTGCTCCTGGTTTGATCTCAAACAAAATGGCGTTTGAGAGGAAGTGACCTCACATAACGTGACCTCACTTCCTGTTTGCGCAGGTTAGTTAAAATAAAATACACAAAACTACCACTAGGGGGTAATAGCTGCAGAAAATAAAATAATAAAATAAAAAGATCTGATTCCACCACACTCTAAGATGTCAAACTGTGCATTACTTGAATGGGTTTCTTGGCAACAGGAGTATGACTTCAGACTCTCCCAGAATGTGTTGGCTAAACTTTGAATTTGTCGCCACTGATGTCTGAAGAGATCACCATCTTCAAAATCACCAAGAGGAACCGGAGGTATGCCGATCTTCTGGGTTAGCAGCATCGAAGGGATGAGGATGTGAGGCTCGTCTGGATCTGAAGACACTGAGGTAAGGGGCCTAGAGTTGACAATTGCTGTGACCTCAGACATGAAGCCTTTGGAGCTAATCTCAAGTTCTCGGCAGGCTCCAATGAAATTAGTTCCACAATCGGACCTTAATTATTTTACAGGCCCTCAAACTGCGAAGAAGCGTTGTAGTGCGTTAATGAAACTGGATGAATCCATCGATTCCACAACCTCAATGTGTATGGCACGCGTACCCATACATACAAAGATGATTGCCCAATGCTTGCTGGTGGCCAGAACTCCACGCGTTCTTCTGGAGGTGACACACAATTGCCCAAACACATCCAGTCCTATAAAGGTGAATGGATGATCTGTACTCAAACGATCAGCAGGCAGATCTGCCATTATTTGCTCCTTCGGGTTCCCGCGCAGTGCTGACAAACTGCTGACAGTCTGGCTTCCTCCAACTATCCAAAAGCCAGCACTCCTTAAAGCTCCTTCTGTTAGGTGTTGTCCTTGATGACAAACCTGTTCATAGTATTGTCTGATGAGCAAGGAGGTAACATGATGTTTGCCAGGCATTATAATTGGCTGACTTTCTTCTGCTGTGAGCTGTGACTTCTTCAGCCATCCTCTGACCTGCAGAAGGCCTTCAGAATCAATGAACGGACAGAGTTTGCTGAGCTCACACTGTTTAGGGACCAGCCCTCTTTTCTGGATGCAGTGAATTTCCTCCAAGTAGACCTGCTTTTGGACAGCGAGCAAGATCCTGACCTTTGCATGATCCAGCAGTTCTGGACTGAAATGCAGCTTGCAGTCATGCCACCTGTGACCGGGACCTTCTTTTGCTGCCTTTGTGAAGGAGTGAGCAATGTGACAGAGCCTGGCAACCACTCTGGAGAGAGACCCCCAACTTGAGAAACGCTCAAAGCGCTCACTGCCCAGTTGAGGTGACAAATTTGTGGCATGCGTGTCAACAACTGGACGTAGTTCCGCATCTGTTTCAGGATCAACCAGGCTGAAATCTTGTTGTAAATGATACTGTTGTTTGTCCATAATGAAGGCTGGTCCGGTCAACCAGCAAGAGGCCTCAAGCTGGTTAGCTGGAATGGCACTGGTTGCGTCGTCAGCAGGGTTGACATATGAAGGAACATAGTTCCATTGGCCTTTGTTGGTTGAACGTATAATTCTCTGCACTCTCTTATGAATGTAGACGTTGAACAGCCTCAAGTCATTGAATATATAACGGAGCACCCCTTTGCTGTCTGAGAAGAGCTTGAGGTCATCTACCAGAATGTCCAACTCTGCAGATATGGCCAATGCCAGTTCCACGGCTAGAACGGCCGCACAAAGCTCGAGCCTTGGGATGGTGATGTCAGGCTTGGGTGCCAACTTTGTCTTCCAACACAGGAATCCAACTGCAATAGCTTTGGTTGACGCATCACAAAAGATGCAGATTTCCTTCCTCTGAGCTGTGGAGGGGGGGATCGTAGTGTAGACCCTTGGGATCTTCAACTCTTTTAGGTCTTGAAGAGAAGCACACCACCTTTGCCACTGTACAAGCTTCTCTTGGGGGAGCGGTAAATCCCAGTCACAAGTGTCAGTGGTCAATTCTCTCAAAAGGAGGCGGCTTTGAACGCTGAAAGGAAATGCAAGCCCCAACGGGTCAAACAAGCTGTTGATCGTAGATAACACACCCCAACGTGTAAAGGGTTTCTCTGCACCAGCTATGCGGAAAGTCAGAGTGTCTGTAACAAAATCCCAACCAAGACCCAGGCTGTGCTGCGTGGGAGAGGGTCCTGACCCATGTCCAGGCCTTGCAGGTTGCTAGCTAGATCTTCAGTTGGAAATGCACTCATGACTTCAACACTGTTAGACACGATCTTATGCAGTCTGAGATTGGACTGAGCCAACATGTCCTGCGCACCTTTCAGCACTCTGATAGGATCTTCTTCACTGCAGAAAGATTTCAAGCCATCATCCATGTAGAAATGCCAGTTGAGGTCTGGACCTTGTAAGAGCACATCATTTAAAGATATGCCTTTGAACTGTGCACTTGAATCAGACGATCCTTATTTTCCCCGGTTTCTGGGGGTGGTAAACACCAAAGGAAAGTAAGTACCAATACTCTTTGTCAAGTTCTGGTGGAGGAGCTGCCTCAGCGTGTTCATTTCTGAAGATGTCTTCCATGAAGTCCACAAAATGACGTATGGCGGAGTGACATTAGTCGGCTGAGGGCTTGCTCTCGGTTGTTTGGCAAACGTGGCCTTGGACTCCGAAATGGAAGAGGAGCTGTTGGAATCATCTTTCTTGAACTCCTTGTTCATAATCTGGAGGAAGATTTCATCTTTGATGGAAGGTGCTAGCTTGTCATCATCTTTCAAATGACTGAAGACCATCTCGCCTAGGCTTGGCCGAGTAGGGCAAGAGTGGCAAGAGTGTTCGCTTACAAACTCCTCTTTGAAGAGGATTTTGCTTTCACAAGGCTTGAAGTGGCTGGGGCGCGCATTCTCAAGGACATTGGTTTTGAATGTGTTGACAGTTGGGCCCCACCAAGGCAGACGTCATCAACTATAACCCAACCCAGATCAAGCTGTTGGGGCTAGGGCTCGTTGTGATGACCATTGCGCTGACTACGCACTTTGTGCACTCAGATGATGTCTCTGCCAAGTAACAAGAGTATCTCAGCCGAACCGTCGAGAGGAGGAATCTTGTCAGCTATAGGCTTGAGATGCTTGTGGCTACGTGAAGCCTCTGGGGTAGGGATTTAATCTCTATTATTGGGAATCAGGTCACACTCAATTAGGGTTGGCAATGCAAAGTGAAGTTCTCCATCAGCTGATTCCACCATGAATCCAGCGGACATAGGGACAGGAAGATTTTCCTTGTGGTTACTTTGTTGCAGACCATCTGCAGGACAATCTGGGGGGTCTGGCTGTTGCGTGTCATGACTGACACTGGGAGCTTCAACCTCTGGAGGTGTCTGTGTTGTGGTTCAGAAGCTGAAGGTTCTACATCTTCAACATTTTGAGCTGAAGTGTAACTTTGACTCGAAGAAAAATGTCTTCAGACGTATTCACTGGTGCACTGTAGTGACTGCTTTGATGTGTGAGCACGAATGGCTTTGCTCGCAAGGTCACAACTCTGTAAATCTGCAGCAGCCTCAAACACTTGAGCCTCTGCTGAGGCAGCCTCAGCTTCACACTCTTCTTTTAGTGCATTTAATGTAGCCTCTAAGCGTGCCTTCTCTACTTGCATGTCAATTTGACATTTTGCATAGACTGCTCGTGTGCGTGCAGCTTAAGCCTTGGCACAAGCTGTAGCAGCAGCAGCGCTAACTGAATATTTGTTCGAACTTTGCTTAGAAGATGTAGCTGAGGCACTGCACTCTGACCTAACCTCCAGACTGAGTGTTGCGTCATTAGGGTTTGGGCTTGACATTGTTGAATATTCACAGGTGGATTTATATATTCAATCCATGTGAAAAGATACTGCTTCCATACATAGGCTCTGTTGAGGGTTTCATACTTAGCTGTTTGAAGTTGAGTGCTGACTTAATTTTTCTATTTTGGCTCCAAAAACTATTATTTCAGTTTTGTCTTCATTTAACTGAAGAAAGTTCTGACACATCCAGTCTCTAATTTGATCAATGCATCTGATCAGTGTTTGGATCAGACTAGTCTCCTGGTGAGATGATTATGTGGATTTGTAGTTATGGTAACATATTTAGTTGTTTTTTATAATTTAAGAGAGTGGGAGCCTGTATATGTTAAACAGCAGTGGCCCGAAGAAGGAGCCTTGGGAAACTCCACAGATTATTTTTGTTCACTCAGATTTATAGTTACCTATTGACACAAAGTAGTTCCTGTCTTTTAAATATGATTCAAAACAATTAATGCCAATTAGTGCCACAAAGTCCTACCCAGTTTTTTAGACGGTCTGTATGATGGTATGGTCAAAAGACCAAGATGACACCTAACACAACACAACAAGTTATTGAGACATTGATATGTTATGCTGTGGTATACCCACCCCTGTTGTTTGCCTTTGTCTCAATACATTGTTTGAGATGAATGAATTACCATTGCAGGAGTCTAAAGACCTTACATTCATGATATGGTATCAATAGCATTCATTTCTTTAAATTTCACCCATAAGTTGAATATCCCTAGTTTTTGTGAGTAGTGTGTATATACACGTAAGTATATGAATTTGGTGTAAGCACTGGTATTGTCATCATTTACATAATTACTTGTAAATAGTAAAGATCCAGATTGTAATTTACTCACTAGCTGGAAGTGGAGCTAGTTTGAACAACTTTATAAACAGTTTTATATACTGGGTCACCAGGCACAGTAAATATGAATTGCTACTGGCAAAGTAGGAACACAGATGTTGTGGGATGCAAATTAGTTTCCAGGTTTTGGATTTATTCTATAAATGTAATTTTCAGAGGGATACTGGATCTTTGGAAAATTTGCTAAAAAAGAAAACATGTGAGAAGTTTAGAGAAAAAACTAGTTAGACAAAAGCTTAACAAAACACAAAAATCTGAAATGTAACCTAGACTACACATTGCATGATATATGATGTCAAGAGGCCAAAAACGTTGGAAGTCACTAATTAAATATTTGGCAATGAGATGTGTTATAGAAATTGATTATGAAAAGTCAATCCTCTTAAAAGTGAGGATTGAAATAAAATAGATGCAATAATATCAAAATAAATAGCATTAATCAAAATAAAGTGAAAATACCTTAAAGTTTTCAGGCACCGATGGTGGGGCACAATTCCACTGCAGAGAAACCTAAGGAGAGAAATGTTGACTGCTTTTAAAAGTGCTCTGTGAAAGCTTTGTTGTTTCTTAGCCTTGGGATTTCTCTTCTTAGATCATTTATGTAATTATGATCCTACTTATTGACAGACTGCAAAACAATTCATTGCTTGAATTCAAACCCGACCAAAGGAGATAGATATTTTGATATTTGTAAAAGATATCATTATCATTGGAATACTGGCAGTGAAGCACCTAAACTTCCTAAAATTACATAGTTATTGATAGACTTACCACAGTCATCCATGTCCTTGTAGAAGTATTATGAGAAATATATATGAATATCAGATGAAATCTCAATATAGCCTTGGAAGTCAAGTCCCAGACCTATTCTAAGTTACTGTATTGAGGATTTATTAATAGAAATACCACAGGGCATGGCAAGGGCATTACTTTAAGTTAATATTGAACTCCACAGACAAATTATTAGTTCCTGCTGATAGATTTTTTAGGACATTACAATGATTTTCAGTGGGTTTTTCAAGGCTAGTACTCACCCCAATCCATAAACAACCCAGCAGCCTGCTTCCTAATAGATAATCTAGCCCTAAATCTTCCTCATTAGACGCTGTGGCATAAACAACTGCTCTAACATGGCCCCTGGATCAGGTCACACTAATTAACCAGCACCATCGACTGACTATTCCTCATTATCCACCCTCTCATCTGATCGCATATAGGCCGCCAAGACAGCTAACGATCAACAGACTAATTAATCAGCTGATGAGGTGCAAGTGAAGCTCTGGGTTTCCTCTTCATTTGCAAGACACATGGGAGCTAATTAGTTCAATTATTAATGTATCTAATTAAATAGTTTCTGAGGGTAATCATGGTTACAGTTTCATCCTCTGTCGGCTGCAATGATAAATAGATGTGCAGTGCATTAGACCCCTTTTGTCCTTAAGTTTGACATATACTAACTCCAATGCAATGGCTGGCTCAGACTAAACATTACAGACTATTCATAGGCCTAGATTCCATTAGTCTAATTGCACTAAAAGCAGTCTACGGATGACAGTAAAGGTGAGCTGTGGTTAGGGCTCTAATTAGCAGTCTGTGGAAATAGGAAGCCTCTCTGGCCATCTGCTGCAGCTTGCCATCATGTCTTCTAAGTGAAAAGGGCAAAGACAAATTTAGGCATGTTTTGTAGAATGGCTGTTTGTTAGATATAATGCCATGAGAGGCTGACTCACTCGGTGGTCTGATTGTTGTTTTTGCTTTTTTCTAAGTCTTTGTGGATACAGAAATCCAATGGAGAATGGGCAGACTGGTTAGAGATGATAGAAAGGCAACATGAATAACCACAGGTCCCATCCAAGGTTTGCAGAAAACCATCTCTGAACACAACACATACAACCTTGAAGCAGATGGGCTACAGCAGCAGAAAACTACACCGGATGCCACTCCTGTCAGCTAAGAACAGAAAACTGAGGTTTTAATTCACACAGACTCACCAAAATTGGATAATAGAAGATTGGGAAAGCGTTGTCTGGTCTGATGAGTCTCCATTTTAGCTGCAACAATCAGATGATAGGGTCAGAATTTGATGGAAACAATGTGAAAGCAGTATCCATCCTGCCTTGTTTCAATGGTTCAGGCTTGTGGTGCTGTAATGGTGTGGAAGATATTTTCTTGATACACTTTGGACCCCTTTGTGTATCAACCATGTTTAAACACCACAGCCAACCTGAGTATTGTTGCTAACCATGTTATATCTCAAAAGTAAAAAATATAAGATTGACTGATATCTAGTGGTAATGATGGGAATAGAAATTACTTCAAATGCCAAGCTCAGTTGTGAATGGACAGTGGTTGTCAGTGGCCAAAATTCTTCCAGATATAAACCTGTTTTCATTGGTTAGTGGATCTAGTGGACTTAGGTGCAGCAATGACTGCCCTACAGGTAACTACTTCCACATTAGGCCCATTTGGATTGACTGCGTCTATCTACTGTCTGACTTCATGGTCAGACGAGAACTCGTGAGTCGTCGGGGCCGGGCTATAAACGCAGCGCAGCCAAGCCAGACAAGTTTGTTGACGTGACAACTGAAAGGATGGAAGATTCACGGCATCTGCCTTCTATTTGCGGATGCGATCAAAAGTACAAGCAGTGTATAGGAGTTAAAAACAAATAAAACAAATGAAAACATTTATTTGTATTGGGTAGATATAAATGTAGACTACAGCTTTCCCCTTCAAATACTTATACAGGACAGAATTGCATCAATTGAAAATTGTGCTGTGGGTTCTCACTTAATTGTTCTAATATCTATTTCTTCTTTTTGTTTATTTATATGTGATGGGTCTGAAAGGCACCTATAAATGGAATGTATTATTCTATTATCGACATTGTTATTATTATTATTATTATTATTATTATTATTATTATTATTATCATTATCATTATTATTATTATTATTATTATTATTATTATTATTATTATTATTATTATTATTATTATTATTATTATTATCATTATTATTATTATTATTATTATTATTATTATTATTACTATTGGGTGGGGGGAGCACAAAGATCAAAGGAAGCACATAGACCAATAAGTCTTTGTATTGTGGGTGTATTTTAATTAAACTAATCCAAATTATGAAGAGGATCTGTGAAATTATAGCCATGTGTTTTATTAACATAACCTACAGTTATGCTTCTTATCTAGGTTGAATGTAATAATTTGTAGGCTGCAACACATTTTGTATTGCTTTGTTGAAGCAGCTACACATTAACCTGTCCAGGTTTAGATCACTTTAAGTGCAATATGAAATACTAAGGCTGTTTGAAATAACCAATAACACCAAAATGGATTTATTACTGGGAGCTTTACATGGAAGTCCCGTCAGAGAGAGGTTAAACCAATCAAGACCAAGTTCTATGGTCAACAGAGGCAGGTCCACAAGCTGTAGTTGGTGAGCTCCAGCTGCACACTCCGACTGCAGTCAGGTGGCTCCCGCGATATTTTATGGTCATGTGGTATGGTCACGTTTTCCGGTCCAATTCAGCTGCAGACTGAAGTCAGACAAGATTTCTAACCGGCATTCAACACTCCGGGACCACAATCCTTTGCTTCCAGACGGGTTGAGCTGCAGATAGCCGAAGTCGGTTGAGCCCAATGTGTACATGTTTACTGTCTTCTTCTATGTGCTTTTTAAAGCATTCGGTGCTAGCTAGAGCATAATGGTGCTCAAAGCTAGTACTGCAGTTTTAAAGGTCAGAAGGTTCTCACATCACACAGAGTTGTTTGTCCATTCAGAGACACCATAGTAAAAATACTGGCACAAATGTGGTAGCTGCCATGTACTGTATGTGGACCCACAATAAGTTTATATACTGCAAATAAAGAATAAAAATAATAAAAGATATAACATTTATTATTGTTAAGTGATGAGGTACCAATTGAAACAAAGTGTTTGATGATATATGCCATTTTTCCGTCATTGAACTTTTAATACTAAGTGTTATATCAGCCAAGTTTTGGAAATGGAAAACTGAGAAAGTCCACCCTGGGTTATGATCCTCAGTTGGAAAAGGACCTTTAGGCTGGTGATAAGTTACTGCTCTATGTTGAGGAGTTTAAGTGTCTCAGGTGCAGAGTTAGACTGTGGCTGGAGTATGAAAGAAAAATAAGGGGGAAAAAGCATAATGGATACAGTCTTAAAAAAGAAAATCCCAAACAAGAAAAAGTTATTAATATTCTGAACTTGTGTATTGGCACATTGTGCAGGTGGATTATCTGGAGTATTTTCAGCTATTGCTGATTATATTTGAGGATGTGGTGGTTAGCACTATCATATCACGGCAAGAAGGTTCCTGGTTTGAATCCCAGCTGGGGCCTTTCTGTGTGTAGTTTACAAGTTTGCTTCATGCGTGCATGGGTTTGCTCTAGGCACACTGGCTTCCACCAATAGTCAAAAAGCATGCATGTCAGGCGCAGGATTGTCTCTGTGTTGGCCCTGTGATGGACTGGTGACCCATCCAGAGTGTCCTTATTGCCTTATAGCAGCTATGATAGCCATGCCAGTTTACTTTATAATGGAGAAAACTGTAAAGTGTGTTAATTTATACAAAGTCTGTTTGGGCAGTGTAAAATATTTTTTATTGGACACGTGGAACAATTTAAAATGCTGGTCAGGTGAATATCTTTGCAAGCTAATGTATTTACATTTAACGAGTAATCTCTGCAGATTACAGCATGTCCAGGAGCAAAATGCATGTTTCAATTCAGATCAATCCACCCATTTTAAAATGTGTGTCTTTAATTGTTGGTTATCTTTGCAACTAAGACTACAGAGATAATGAAAAGTGAAGTGGACAAACTGCTCCTGTTCTAACATGCATCCATTTCTGTGCTGCGCAGGTTTGTGTCTTTGGAAACCAGCCAATCCCTTGTCAGTCTGCCTAAGCTGCTGAGTTTTAGATTGGAGTGGGGATGTGCTCACCAGCTGTGAGATTAAGGGAGACTGATCGATGGCCTTTGTGATTGGCTCTTGGGGTGTCCCAGCAGTATCCAATCCCCTCGGTTCGGATGGTTGTCCTCGGCCGAGCCAAAAGCAATTCTTCCTCCACACAGGGGCCAAATAAGATCACTGACCTGAAGCTATGAGGCCACGCCTGGAGCCTCTGTCTGCATCCACCGTTTCTCTGGATAAAATGATACAAACAGAAGAGAGGATGGGGGAAGAGATGGAACCAAATTAGAGTTTATTCAAGCAGTACTTTGCACCACTGCACATATTCTCTCTTTATCTTTTCAACTTATTGTGCAGTTTCCTGACATGTTTGTTATTAAATCCTAATGCATGCTGTGTTACTTCACTGCTCTCTGCAGATACAGTATTAGCTGTCAGTCATACTCAGTGGGAGGCTCTCTGATGTGTTTTTGCTCAGTCGTTGGAGCTCAGGTGTTTTGGCTGCTCCTGCCAACTATAGGTTTTCTTCTGAGTTTTCAAAGCAAACTGCTCTAGTTGCTGTTGGAAAATGTAAAATGCATGACTTCCTGTGCAGCAAAAGATGATGTTTTTTCAGAAGGCTCAAAAAGAAGTAGATTACTGCAATTGTCTCAGAGTGTAAATGTGTGTCAAGCGTGGTGGCAACTTCTGAACATGTGTAAGCTCATAATGGAGATGAATAATATTTGATGAGGGGAAAAAGTTTGCAAAATTCCAGGAAAGTCTCCTGCAGAGTTTCCGTTTTCATTTACCACCTGTGCTGTAATGATGATGAAGAGCATGATGAGTATATTTATATTTGGGGGGGGGGACACACACCGACAAATCAGAGGAAATATTTTAATCAAAAGTACCAACAATCCCTGCCTCAGTCCAACCTGATAGTATAATAACACTAAAAAGGATGACAATATCAAATGCATTCACTACAGTATCAAACTGCAAGTGCAGTAAGGTGACTTATTTACTATAAATAAGTAAACAAATTAACAAATAAATAAATAATTCTAAAAATAAAATAAAAAAATTAGAATAACATAACTAAAACTAAAATGAAATAGAAAAAATAAAATAAAATTGAAATAGCATATATACATGGAATACTTGTAAATAACCAAACTTAGGTTGCTGTCGTTACTTCTGCTAATTAATCAATTTCAATACTGATATCTAAACCACCTTCAGTGGTTTTGGCATCCTTTTTGTTCTGAAGCTAAACTTTGAGGCTTATTTATTCTTGCTTTTTTCAGCTGGGAACTATTAGACTCAAACATACTTTCAGGCAAACGCTTGGAACTGTAACTCCTTGTTGACCTTATCACTCACTCTGGCAAATTTTCACCACTTCAGGTTTGGCTTACCTTTACAGCAGGGATTTTAAACTCCGGTTCTTGAGGGCCACTTTCCTGCAAGTTTAGATGTTTTCCTGCTTCTACACACCTGGCTCAAGTTAATGGGTCATTGTTCAGAACTTGACAACACACCATTAGATCCCTTTCATTTGTTGGAGCAGGGAAGCATCTAAAACCTGCAGGACAGTGGCCCTCGAAAACTGGAGTTTGAGACACAAGCTAAACTTTTTAATTAATTTAGAAATTTTCTGAATCACAAGCAAAACCCTGACTCACAGGTGCAAATTCCTGCATATAATGGAGAATATTTCTTTCTTATTTCAGTTTTGCCTTTGACTGAGGCCCCTTATCTGTTTCCCCATTCCATTTGTAATCCAGGCTTTGGAAGTTGTTGAGCTAAATTTTGGAAAAGCTTTTCCGACTTTATCAGATTTGCTGAATCTGTAATTTGTTTTAAATGTCTACAAAAAAAGTCCCTTAGTACAGGTTTATCTTAAATGATCCTTTGTTTATTCTTGTTTTTCTTTGCTCAGATGCTTTAAAACATTTGATACCATACCCATGGTTGTGCATGAGCATATTTATGCTTGAATGAATCAAAGGATGTATGTTTTTTTAATTTTGTCCTATTTGAGAAACAACAAAAAAGTTTAATCTACAACCCGAATTCAAGAAAACAAAATGAAAACTAAAAGACCTTCAAAACACATGAGCCAGTATTTTATTCACAACATAACATACAAAACAAATGTCTAAACATAGAAATTTTACAATTTTATGCACAAAATAAGCATGAAATGTCATGTGATGCTTGCTACAGGTCTCAGAATAGTTGGCAGTGGGCACGTGGCATGGTTACCATGGTGTAGCATCTCCTCTTATTTTCAGAACAGTTTGAAGATGTCTGGACATCGAGGTTATGAGCTCCTGTAGTTTTGGTGTTGGAATTTGGTCCCATTTTGCCTAATAAAGGTTTCCAGCTATTGAAGTTTGTCATTGTCTTTGACATATTTTTCGCTTAATGATGCACCAAATTTTCTCTATAGGTGAAAGATGTGGACTGCAGGCAGGCCAGTTCAGCACCCGGTCTCT
>JAOXYM010000010.1:12406536-12420794 GCA_028567055.1 Leptatherina wallacei | reverse complement strand
AAACACACAAGCTGTCCATACTGTAGGCACTTATGCACCCCCACATACATGATGAGATGCAGGCTTTTGAAGTGAACACTGATAACATGCTAGAAGGTCTCCCTCCTCACTAGCCCAGATGATGTGGCGTCTGTGATTTCCAACAAAAATTTGGACTCGTCTGACCGTAGAACACTTTCCCACTCTGAAACAGTCCATTTCAGATGAGTCTTGGCCCACTGGACATGACGGCGCTTCGGTGCTATGTTCAAATATGGCTTCCGTTTTGTATGATAGAGCTTTAGTTGGCATCTGCAGATGGCACAGAGGATTGTGTTAACCAACAGTGGTTTCTGGAAGTATTTAGTAACATCAGAGATACAATCGTTCCGATGAACGATACAGGGTCGTTTGAGGGCCCCAAGACCACGGGCATCTAATAAAGGTGTTTGGCCTGGTCCCTTACGCACAGAAACGTCTCCAGTTTCTGATGATGTAGATGATGAGAGCTGCAAAGAATTTGCAATTTGAAGTTGAGGAACATTGTTTTGAAGTATTCCACAACCTTTTTACACACTCTTTTACAGATTGGACAACCTCTGTCCATCTTTACTTCTGGGCAGCTCTGCCTCTCTAGGACATCCCTTTTCTAGCTAATCATGTTACAGACTTGATATCAATTACTATAATTACTTATTGGCTGAATATTTTATAACTTTATTGTTCTTTCAGCCATTTGTTGCCCCCCTGCCAACTATTCTGAGACCTGTAGTAAACATCACAATTTACATGAGCTCATTTAGTGCATGCAATTGTAAAATTCCTCATTTTGAACATCTGTTATGTAATGTATGTTCTGGTCTGAATAAACTATTGGCACATGTGATTTGAAAGTCTTTTAGTTTTCATTTTGTTCAGATATAAAGAACATCTCAACTTTTCTGCAATTAGGGTTATAAATAAGATATTAGATTTTACTAAAATAAGTCTGTTTTGCAGTTTTGGTTGTTTTATATTCTGATGTGTGGTCATTTTGGATCTGTTCATGGTCGTTTTGATATTTGATACAAGTTTGCAGCATTTTGTTGTTGTTCTGCATTTTTCTATATTGGCTTTGCATTCCTTTGTAAAAATGAATGCATAACCTTTATGTTTTTACATTACATAGTACTTTATTTGTTTTTATATGCTGCTGCTGAGTTGATACAATTTCCCTTGGGATCAATAAAGTATTCATCTATCTATCTGTCTATCTATCTTATACACCTTTATACATTTAAGTGTTTTTCTATTAGTGTATATAGTCCTTTTGGTCATTTCCTTGCTGTTTGGTTTCTTTCTCTTTGTGGTCATTTCATGTCCTGTGTAATTTGTGCCCTAGTTATCTTGTGTTAATTTTGAATACCATTGTTTCATTTCATCAACTATTTATACATCTTTTATAATTTCTGAAGTCACTTCACAGAGCAACTCAATAACAGAGCTCTCTTGAGCCAGTGCATGCCTGTGGAGTCCCATAATCAGAAATCAATGTCAAATTCCTCGCATGCCTAAACAGAACTGGCCAATATCTGTTCATAATTGAGATTTTTCAGATATTTTGGCTTAGCTCCATTAAATGCACCAAAGGGTCTTTACAGTGAAGCAGCCTGACCAATGCTCGTTTAAAGGATTGCAGCCATCTGTAACGTATCTGTGTGTTATGAGCAGGAAATCACCAAAATGAAGATAAGCCAAACCACTGTGAATGTTTGGATATCTGTGCTGCCATCTAGTGGAAGTATTTGTTGTCGCTGCTTTGTTTTTGAAACTTCACCATGGTGCATTTGTCACCTCTCCTGCCCTAGAGTCTGACTATTTTTAGTAAAAAACACACAGGAAATATCTTTTCCTGACGGCCTATGAAAAATGTGTTCTCGCATGGTCCTCTAATCAAAGTTAAGATCCAAGGATTAGTGCTGCCCCTACGGAAAAACTAACAGTCATTTTATTACCATCCATCCATCCAGTCATCCATCCATCCATTTTCTGTACCGCTTAATCCAGTTCAGGGTCGCGGGTTCATTTTATTACACAATGTTTAATTTTTATTTCTCTAGAAAAACCAATGTTTTTAAAGTATTTACCAAAAGAACATTCATTTACAAAACACAGCATATATGAACTTATTCAACAAGATGTGTGGCATGTTTTCTCCATACAGCATCCTGGTGACAAAACTGGATCAGAGAAAAAAAACAGTACTACAATAATATCAGTTCATGTCCTTAACTGGTATTTGTATGCTGCAAGTTTGAGTTGTTTTGGGTTTACATTCAAGATGTAGCTTTTTTTAATTAACTAGTTACATTTATCATTGAATATATACAAAATACATAAAGTAAGTTATACAACAGAATTAGTAAAAAAAAATAAAAAAAACCTGGGCAATATCACCAGAATGTTACAAGATTAAAAAGGTCAACAAGATCTTATACAATAAATGTTTCAATGTTAAGCTTAAGTAAATATTATAAAGACCCCAAGATATTCAATGCATGAAAGTGAATACACATCATTGAGTCTAACATGGCTATACATGGTGAAGAATTACCTGATCAGTCAAGAAACTAGATTGTGAGACTTTCTCGAGATGGGAGAGTGTACAGGGAAGTTGAGAGGTATTCAAGATGCAAAGGTAAGTGCTCATGACTTGGCCCACTTTGGAAAATGTTGTTTCAGTGGCTTCCCAGGCAGGCAAGAGGGACATTGCACAAAATTAGCTGACATGGACAGAGTTCAAAAGGAGAACAGCTGCTAGAACATAGCACAAAATTGAAAGTTATCACAAAATATCAAAACAAGCCAAGAGCCAAGATCAACTGAAAGCAATAAATATAGCAGCTCAGCTCCAGATTTGTGCCAGACGGAGAAGTTTTCTTCATTTTATCTAAAAGGATCAATTCTCACCAATGAAGGTTTTACTCACTTTTGTTAATGTCAGATTAAAAAAAAAACATATTGATTGTATTATCAGTCAGGCATTTTGTTTGTCTTCATTTCTAATTAGCTTTGGGTAAAGACAAATGAAAATGTCGCAGATTAGCAGAATTTCCTTGCCTTTGTAATTCAGAGGGTGTATACCGTTTTCTTTGCAACATGTATTGTCCCGAGGAATGAATTAGAAAGCCTGCAGAACGCTACCTATTACAGTACACAGTGTTACAATAAACTGAAAAACACTGTTGCTTCTGAAGGGTGATCTTACTATTGAAGAACTTTTACGAACCAGCAAACATTTGGAAAAAGGCAGGACATATCCCAACTTGTCCCTCTAAGAACCAAACCTACTGAGTCTGCAGAGGGGGGAAATGAAATTGAACAGACAGCAATGTTCTGACGTTTGCACAGTAAATGGACTCAGACGTGCTTTAAGTAATTGATGAACATTATGTTCTGAATTACATATCTTATCATTATCCTCTGACACTGATCATTTTTCATTCAGCACACTGCAGTGTCGGCCAGGAGTGAGTAGAACAGATGAGAATCTGTTGGCCAGATTGTGACCATTTCTCCATTCAGTCATCAGCAGCTAGTCAGTCATGTATGTCTTCACTTTGTGATATCATTTCAAGATGAACAAACAGTCTCAGTAGTGAAATATGGAGGACAAGCTGATAAGCTAATCAAAGCTTTTTATTTTGTTTTACATTTTGTAATAAATGAAAAATGCAGCAACTATATATTCAGGTATGATGCTTAAAATGTAGCTGATGTGCTTCAACTGTTTAATCTTGGACACCTGTGAAGTATTGCAAACTGGCACTGTTTGTTTGGGTGGCTTTGAGCATGTTTCACTTGGTCTTACTGTAAATTTGAGGCCATATTCATGCAATGCTTTGCTCCAGTTCACTAAAGACAGCACAAAAGATAATACATGACAACTTTTAATTGTTACGTGAAACACCCCCTACTTCTATGGTGCTTTTTGTACAGGCGTTTTTTTCTTTTATTTCTGACTACACTTGTTTTTGTCATGTGTTGCCAAGTACAGACAATAATTGGCTCATTAACTAGAGCACATGGGGTAATCAGTGTGGGTTTTCAGCGCTTTGATGTAAAGAAAATGCTGCATTTTCAAAACATAGTTGGTTAATACTCATTAGTGAAATGTCTGAATGAAATTTTTATAAAGCAACAATGGTTTTTTATGCTTCCCTCCCCATGATGCTCCAGAAAATAACCTCTTTTGTTTTGACCAACTATGTAATTAGCTTTTTCTAAAATAATTGTTATAACCAGACAGGTCAAATATAGAATCAAAGCATTAAATGAAGGAAAAACTTGCAAAAGTTTATATAATTGCCCTAAAACTTTGTTACTGGAAACCCACAGACGGTGGCAACACATTGCCACGCGTAACCTATCACGTACGCTGTTTATTAGCAATTATCTTTCGGCAGCACCTACATAGACTATTTCAGATGTCATCTATCTTCCCCCTCATATAATTTTAATGAACTGAGATGTTGTGTTGTCAGAATTAATTCTGAGTTTGTTGCTTTGCTGTGCTAGCCTAGTTTGCAATAAATGGTTGAGAACAGCACAAGCCAATCACATCACCTGACTAATAATCCAGCTGATTTCATGACTGGTTTTTACAACAGTTCCAAGCATTGGGTCCACCCATCATCAAAGGTTAATGCATTAAATTCTGATGCATGCTGCATAAGGGACAAGCCAGCTTTGCTAACAGTAAATGCTAACAGAAAAACTTTATTCTATGTAACATTACATTATGTAAAGCTAAGTTTGTGCTCACTATTGGGGGACAGCAGGAATCTGAAAAACTTATTGAAAATCAAAAACATCAAATATCACTTAAGACTAAGTTTGTGTATTGATGTTCTTTCTGTAAAAATCTTTCTCGTGTTATTCCTGTTGTAAAGTGAGGTCATTTTTTCTTGTAGCTTTTTCTACTGTTTATAAGAACACTGCAGTAAATCCAACGTTCCTCACAGTGCTGATATAAACCTTTACAGAACTTTGCTGATGTCACAATTTCCCCGTTCAATGACAAGTGACTCAAACATAACCACAGCTTATAAGGTTGGAGGGTATCTGGAGGATTGTCACACAACTACAGCTACAGCTACAGCTACGGCTACGGCGCTATTGGTTTTTACTTTGGCACACATTAGAATACTTGGTTAAATTAGGCAAACATCATAGCTTGGTGTTAAGATATGCTATGAAATATTTATTGTAGAGGAAAGCTTAGCTATTATTTTCCATGTTGCCATGGCAACATATCCCTACTATAACAGTTTTGAATATCCTGGACATCCAAAAGGGATGCCTTTGGATATCCTTTAAGACTGAAGCAGTGGGCTCCAAGCCAAAGGTCAGTATGTGAGAAGTTGGAAGTAAAGATAGACAAGACCGTCCAAGCTATCCCATCAACCACTTATGTTGCTCACAATATGAACATGCAGTCAGTGTTTGTGCCACTGTTCCTTTGGGTTTTAGGGTGTTGTGGACCATCATATAACATTTTGCCTGTTTCCACTCTACATGGGTCCATACAGAAAAGCAACATCCCAGTCCTTCTAGCTGACTTTACTGGAACTATCACACCGATTTCCTCCTCTTGCCAAACACATTGTTGATGAGTTTAGCCATAGACTTAGAACCGCTGTAGCGTCTCCGGTCGGCTCGGTACTTCAGATGCTCCATCACCTGCCGGATGAGCTGTGTGAAGAGGTTGGCGATGTCCTGGTAGCTCTCGGCTGCTGAGACCTCCTGGAAGTGACAACGGTTCTCCTGTGCCAGGCAGCGACCCTCTTCTTCTCTCACCTGTCGGGCATGACACAAGTCCTGCTTGTTACCCACCAGACAGACAGGGACATCCATCTCCCTGAAACAGGAAGAGAGGTTAATTTAATTACAATTTTCCTATTTAGAGAAAGTATTCAGATTGTCTCTGCAGCAGTACACCACTAAATCCACTACCCTCCAATCCAGACTAGGACCATCTCACTGAGTGTAAAGCAGATATTTCATATTGTTGCTACACAGAAATAATCCAGCGTTTGCCCTCCTTATCTCCACCATGTGTTACTTATATCCATTTACCTCCCTCCACATTAACAGAATGCCTTGGTGCAGGCCAGGCAGCTTGATAGATGTGAATAGCCCATTTTTCTGCACATAAAATTCAGTAGGTGCCTGTAATTTGCAGTGAACCTTTCAATTGTCATCATGAATCATTAATTGGTGTACAAGACCCAGTCAGGACACCCAGCATTCCTCAAACTCAATCCTGCAAAAACTTCCCTGTTCAGCTTCAAAGAAACTAGGGCAACTTTGTTTTTTTTCTGTTTCTATGCAGTTTATCTGAGCTATACAGTAGATAACTACAGAATATACTGTAGATTACTTTCTCTTGCCCATGTACACTTTCAGAAAGCATTGAAGCATTGTCTTCCATTTACAGTCACGCTTTGTGGTGCTCATTTTTTAAGTGGTGCTTCGGTGGAAAAGACAGCATTGGTTAAAAAAAAGACAAAAATAAACAGAAGAAAAGATGAAGTTAATAAAGAAGAAGAAAAAGAAAAAATAAGCAAACTTCACAAACACATTTCAGAAAAACAAACATAACAGAAAATTAAACACGTGCAAAAGGTTGTTTTGTGAAATGTTGAATTTTGCTATTATTAGCTCTGCCAAGGCAGCAGTTATGTTTTCAGCGGCATTGGTCTGTCCGTCTGTCCGTCCATCTGTTAGCAACATAACTCAAAAAGGGATGGACAGGTTTTGAACAAATTTAATGAGGAAAAGGTGATAAGATTTTGAGGGTGATCCCTGCCTGTACCCAGGAATTTCCTAAAGGACTCTTTACAGGCGCAGGGCAGGAACAAACTTCCAGAACATCGGTGAACTTTGTCCCATCTGGGTCTTTCAGTGGTGAAAACAAACAGTTGCTAAAGCATAACACCATTAGATTTTCAGCGTTGATCCTCATAGCTCTTTCTTGATTTTCGTAAAGTTTCCTTTAAATATGCCCAAAAGTTGTGTTGGCTGCGAAAAAACATAGTTGTTCCACAGACAAGAGATCGCTCTTTGAACTACAAAAAAAACACAAAAGCCCAGAAATGCTGACGATACACCTTGGAGTTCTTCGAAATACTCAACAATTTGTCCAGATCCTTTTTGTGACTGGTGAGTAAAATATTTATTATGATATTACTGTTTAAAACAAAAAAAATTTGTATAGATGCCAAAAATACCATAAAATGTCTGGTTACAGTGAGAATAACAAAGTCTGTTGGTGGTTTTTGTGAAGTTCTCAATGTTTCTTGTTAGCAGCTCCTTCACAATGTGACTGCGGATAGACATAAGGGCATTCGTTCAGTCCTACTGCCACTAGCTTCGCCTCACATCTTTTTCTAGCCTTGACACGGTTGTGATGTAGGTTTGCACCTGGAGGAGATAGGGATAATTTGCCGTTAGAGCTTCTAACTCAAAAACTAATGCCCACAGTCATTGGCCAAAACAAAATTACATTGGCTTGGCAGAGGTCTGCGCTCTCGGAGTGCTTCTAGTTGTTTTTGTAAATGTCCAAAATGTGCTATGAAAACCCTCTTTGTGTTTAGTGAAAAAATATTGTGTTTGCTGTATTTTGGGTTTTTAATTTCAGTTTTGTTATATATTTTCTAGGGCTGTCAATAATGCGTTAATGACTCGTTAACGCAATTTCCTTTTGATGGCGACCTTTTTTTTAACGCGTGATTAACTCATACACTGTCAGCGAAATTTCAGGAAGCGATGTAAAAAAGCAGGTTGTGGTTCTAAAGCAGAAATGGACACAGAATGGATTCTGGAGTCCAGCTTTAAAATTCTGCAAGATGGCTTTCTGGACAAGACTGAGGTATCTTATCAACTAATAACTCCGAATAGTGCAGGAGAAAACAACTCAAACTGGCCATGGGTCAAGGAATAGAAAATTAAACTTAAACTTTAGGGACCATTTACGGTTGACGCAGAAGACGGGTACACAGACAGACGGACAGTCTTGTCTCCTGCGTCAGTTAAGCAGATAATTTGGTGCGTTTTCAGGGTCCTTGCAGATCCGTCACTCGACACAGAAGACAGAGCAATAACACCGGAAATCATGGGCGCAGTGCTGAGCAGAAACAAAACAGAGAAGAAGAGGAAGAGAAACAGAAGGAAAAAATGCAGAAGAAGAATGAAGATTGGGACATAAACTGCAGAAATTGTGCAAGCTTTTGAAGTGAGGCTATGCAAGTGTTCAGGGCGTGTTGGGTGGTTGGAAACAACATTAAAGCAGCGCATTACTGCCACCAACTTGTCTCTGAAACTGACGTTGAATTACAATAGTTAACTCTGAACTCTACTGCCCACTAGAGGAGGTCAGCCATGGCAACATAAAAGACGCATGGAAGTATGAGGACGGCGAAGTATGAGAACGTTTGAAACGGACGTCCCTATTTATGTATGTAAGGGAGCATAAATGGGCCTTTAGGTGACATGCAGCTTGCAGCTGTGCTGTATTCAAGGCAGCTCGGAAATCACAACTCTAACAATCTACCTCACACGAGCACAACTACAATAATAAGAAATCAACAAATCTGGATTAATTATCTGTTAAGAATCTATGTGAGATTCAGAACATCTTACATAAGTATTAATGATAACTATCCTGTTTAAAATATATTAAAATAAAATAGATAGAATAAAAATAAAAAAAGATTTAAAGAAATTCTGTATGTAATATGTGATTAATCGCGACTTAACTCAGGACACTCATGCAATTAATCATGATTTAAAATTTTGACTGACAGCCCTAGTATTTTTCTGTAAGATGTGGTTTTTATTTTCTTGTGTTTTCTGAAATTACGTTTTTATTTTCATTGTTGTGTTTTTGTTAATGTTTTTATGTGCTTTCTTAGAAGTTGTTCAAATGTTGTTAGAAGTTGTTTAAATGCTTTCTTTGTTTTTTAGGGGTTTTGTTTAATGTGGTTGTACTTTGCATCTTGGGAACATCGTATTTGGAGAAAACTAACATGTGAAGAAATAATTTTTAATGAACAAGAAAATCTCAAAATGACAAAAAATCCAGACTGAGCTCATTTATACCAGCTTCAATTGGGAATAAATCTAAACAAATTACATAGGGTCTGAACAAGATTGGTCTAAACTGTCAGATGTATTGTTAGTTTCTAGTAAAATTTAAGAATGTGCCTCTCTAAAATCTGGGCAGCTTAAACTTATTTAAAACAGTTTCATATTTAATGCTGATCCACAATTTTGTATCTCAAAATTACGCTTGCTACATTTTGTTTCCGCTGACCCTTTGCAGTTGTCCATGCGTGCCTCCCGGATTTGCCGCAAGATGGTTTTGGCGTTGATGAATGAGGTCCGGTCGCTGATGTTGTACACCACCACGAAGCCGTCTGCCCAGTCCACTGGCTCTTCTAGTATGCACCTGGCCTCTGAGCTCTGCCAAAAGAAACAACTGTCTTTATATATGAATCAATTACCAAATTGAATTCAGATTCCATCATATATGTGCTGTCTGCATTGTCTTGTCTTCGTCAGCTGAGTGCTGTTCTTCAAATGCTGCTGATTAAGTTATCATCTGCATCTATTAAAGTAGAAGTTTTGGTAGTTTAATCCTCTGAAGCATTCAGGTGCGTGTTTACACAATGCCAAGAAGGAGATGCAAAATTATCAGTTGTTGCTGCCCATCAATCCTGGAAGGGTTATAAGGTAATTTACACACAATGTGGAGTCCTTTGTTCCATAGTGAAAGAGATTATACACAAGTGGAAACATTCTTTGGAAAACAAAACCCAACAGCTTCATCTCAGCCTGTAAAGGCCTCAGTTAGAACATTAATGGCCGGATCTACCAAAGGTTTGTGTGTAAAACGTGTGCAAACATGACAGCACACGCAAAAACATGTTGCAGCTGATTTACTAAAGGGGTGCACCGAGGATTGTGTCTGTTCTACCAGAACATGCAAAATACTGGGAGGAGTAGCTGCAAATAAATCAGCTTTGCACGCGCAATGTGATTTACTAAATGTGCGGTGGCTTTTTCTGCGCCTATATTTAACACTTTTGAAAAGCAGGTGCAAACTGGCTGCTCACTGTGGATGAGAGCGGAAACAAACAAATTCTGCAGGAGTGCAGACGTGCATCAGTCTGATTACAATATTTTCTCATGATCCGTGGAGGCAACACATTCAGTTTTCATTCTTTAATTCAATAACAATTAACACAAACACGATTAAACCTGAGGTTATACAAACGAAACAAAAGATTCACAGCTTGGCTCAATGGTTATTAAATCTGACATTAATTATGTTTTTATATTTTTCCTTTTTTGCCTCATTTAAATAGGGTGTCTCCAAGACGTTTGAGTCTGCCAACATTTGCGCAATCAATTTTAGTAAATCACCCGCAAACTGTGGTTCAGCCCCATGTGCAAAATTCTAGGTTGCACGGGCAAATTACTGCATGCAAAGTGGAATCTTAGTAGATCTGACCCCTAAATGTTAAGTACCATTAAAGAAGTCTGAACAAGTATGGATTGTTTTGAAGGGTTGCAGGAGGAAGTAAATGGTAAATGGACTGAACTTGTGTAGCGCTTTTCTAGTCACATGACCACTCAAAGCGCTTTGACACTACATGTCACATTCACCCATTCACACACACACTCATATTGTAACATACTTAGTGCTTCTAAACTACATACACATTCATACCCCGATGGCACATCGGGAGGCAACGTGGGATTCAGTGTTTTGCCCAAGGACACTTCAGTCAGGGGAAGCCTGGCAATCGGTCTAGCGACTTTGGCAGACGACTGCTCTTCCTCCTGAGCTACAGCTGCCCCATCATAGTGTCTTCTCTCGATTAAAAAAAAAAGTTGCATCAGAACAAATGAGACTGTAGGAGTAGATGAGACGAAAGCAGAAAGGTTTGAACATAGTGGACAGTATCACATGTGGTGAAAACAAAACACAGCATATCAGCACAAACACTTCATACCGACTGTCAAGCATGGTGGTGGAGAGTTGATCATTTGGGCTTGTTTTGTAGCCACAGGACATGGACACCTTGCAGTCATTGAATGTACCACAAACTCCTCTGTATACTAATGTATTGTAGAGTCAAATGTGACGTCATCTGTATGACAACTAAAGTTTGGCTGGATGATCCCAGACACAGCCGCAAATCTACAACAAATGTTTGAAAAATAATTTAGAATAAAGGTTTTGCAGTGGTTTAAAATCCAGACCTCAAATTGATTAAAATGATGTTACAAAGCTTTAAGAAAGCTGTGGATAAACAAATGCCTGCAAACCTGGATGACCTGGAGCAATGCTGTAAAAAACAAAAGTGGGCCAAAATTCCTGCAAAGCAATGTGAGACACTGATGATGTCATGCAGAAAATAATGACTTCACGTTATTGCAGTTAAATGTGGTTCTTCAAGTATCTTGGGGTGCATTTAGTTTCTTAAACTGCTTCTGCATTTAGGCTTAATTTCTATTTAATGAATAATGACATATATGATGTTATATGTTGTTCATGTGAGGTTTTATGTCCCGATAAGTAAAACTTAGAAAGAAAAAGAGTTTTTTTTCTTGTTGTTTTTTTCACATGACTGCATGATATCAGGAATAGGGTTGGATTTACGTGCCATTTCATACAGTACATTATATACAATTTCTCTGTATCCTGAACATCATTAGATCAAGAGGGATTGACTGTAACCTGTGACCCTGGGTGAACAACACAGCGCGGCCAGAGGGTGTTTTCGGACATACAGTATTAGACACCACTAATACGGTAACATTCAGAATGTGTGACCCTGAGCAAAAAAAGACATGAAGCATGGGACATACCTGAGCGCTGTAATTACCATCTTAAACCCATCCTCTTTATTAACTCCATAGTTCATTATACTGTCCAGGCCAGAAGGGCAGGGTATGACCTTATTGTTCCTCATGAGAGGATGGTGTTACAGTCAGTCTGACTGGTACAGACAATGAATGGTTCTTGTTCTGCTGGGGCTTGGGGCATTCCAGTAAAAAATACTAAGTCTGTAGTAAGAGGCCTCTCAGGTCTTTTGTCTTGTTGAAAGAGAAGTGAGCAGGTTATGTGGCTCCTTTCTTCAAAGACACAGCCGTCGGCATAGATCGCCTCAGGATATTCTCATAAACCCTCTGGATTCCCAGCTTAAGTGCAGTAGAGAATGCACACGTGCTGGTAAAGGTCATGGACATGAAGCTTCCCCTACAGCCTGAAAACAAGCCAGCAATTTACAGTTGTTATGTTAAACTTTTCTGCAGATACGTTATGTTAGCAAAAGAAAAACAATAAATGTTAGTTAAGGTCTGATCTTTACTTAACGACAACTGTCATCGGGTAAGTAAAAGAAAATAATCCCAGGATGTAATTTTCTTTTCTACATGTGAGCCTGTAGAGTATTTTTTAAAAAGATATCATTCTCATGTGTCTCAGATTCTCAGTGGCTTAGTTCGCTCCTCGTCGGGGGGGCCATGCATGCATTAAGCAGAACAAAAAACATTAGGAGCAGATTTTCCGTCCGCCTGATGAAATGAAGAAATAAAATAATTCAAAACAGGAAAGCCTGAAAACCTGCTATAGCTCTGTTTTTCTAATATACTACTGTTAGTTCTGAAAACAAGTTTTGATGGGTTAGCCTTACTGGATGAGATATACTGTACCTGAGAGCAAGGGTCAAAAACCTCCAGATTCAGCTGTCTGCCATCGATTGAAAGTCTTTTATGGTACAATGAGTCTGTGATTAAGTGTCAAAACACATAAATAAAAAAGATCAAATATTGATTAATGTCATCATAATTGTTTGCAGTTGTATTCCATGTGTTGAAATTTGCATCATCATATCTCAGCTGCTAAATTGTCAAATTTCACCATTGTTTCTTAAAGGCATAGCCCATGTTATGAGAGATTTTTTTTATTTGAAGATGTCAATTAAAAATTTAACTACAATTAGGAGATTGTTAGCTCAGCATTAATTCTGTAAACAGGAGCCCATCATCTAAATGTTTGACTCGTGAGGGGAAAAAAAGCCACAAAATGACTGACTGTACCTTTAAGACTTTGATGAAGCTATTCAAGTGAAATTTACAAATCTCTAAGTGCCTGTGTAGTTAAATCCATGGTGTTTGTAGATAAACTGTATTTTATTCCAGAACCAAAACCTGAATCAACAAAGTATTCCTTTGCTAAATCTGGAAACGCTTACTTGCATTGGAGGCATATTCACCGATGAAGCGTCTGGTTAGAAACCGCACAAGGACAGCTGGGGGGAACAGATGAGATGAAAAATAACAATATCAATCATGGCATCATTACAGTCTCATTTCTCACAGGTGGCAGCAGGAGGAGGAGAAAAGACCTGTGTTCACCCCCCCCCCAAGCAAAACACAGTGCCAACAGTCTTTAAGATTGGAGTGGTGAAACTTTAGCTTCACATGAAAGAGGCTGCATGGCTTTGCTGGAAGGACTGTGTGCATATTTGGCAAGCTGAATGGTCATATTCCCTCTCTACACTGCGAGCTACACATAAAATTCACTGTCTGGGCCAGTTTTGGTCCCACAGACAATCAGTTTCAATTATGGGCTGAAGTTTCAAGTGGTGAATTTTTCTAATGGTGGGCCTCTGCAGGGGCTGAATGGAGATTGTACTTCAGCCACAAGCACGAGCAAATATGGATACTGTATGTACATTAAGGTAATCATGCATGTATTTTGAATAGCACAAAGGAGTTTTTTGTGACGCCATCTCCACACAAAGACGAATACACTGAAAGAGCGAAACAACAAGACATGCACTGAAAGCTCAACAAGCAGAGCAGAAATCATATCAAATGGATGCAAGCATGCACAAACAGCCTCCAGTAGTGACAAAATATCTACAATCACAGCTCCACCTCACTAGGCAGCAAGAATCACAACATCCCATTGTTTTATGAAGATGTAATACAGCAAAGAGCAGATCAGTCTTAACCACCACTGAGACTGAATACTGATATGTGCAACAAGACCAAGACCACTGCTTATACAGTGGTTTTCACTAGAGTTAAAATACTCAATCTGGAATGTGTCTGATCAAGAAAATCCAAGCTGTGACCACATAATTTCTCTATCTATCTATCTATCTATCTATCTATCTATCTATCTATCTATCTATCTATCTATCTATCTATCTATCTAT
>JAOXYM010000010.1:12333373-12368845 GCA_028567055.1 Leptatherina wallacei | reverse complement strand
TGTAAAGCACTTTGAATTGTCTTGAACCTGAAAATGTGCTATACAAATAAACTTGCCTTGCCTTGCCTTGCCTAGATTGTGCTATGTCCTTCATTATGGCTATAGGACACTGTTTCTGGCAGAACAAGTCATGTTGGATAAAAGAGTTGTAGACCACAAGTCTATCTGGATCTTCAAGGCTACAGCACAACAGCTTATATAAAGTACCTGCACATCACATACTGTACTCACCACTAATACAAGATGGGTACTCTGGGCTACATGAGTGTCAGGCTTTATGATGAACAGTTATTGTGAGTAGCTGTGGTGTAAACAGCTGCCTTTCAGTAAAAAAGAAAAACCTGTGGCCTTATTGTGGAGTTATCTAACCCTTTATTTCAGCAGATTAGCAGGCAGAGAGTGAGTGATTTTAAGTTCTCTAATGAGGCATCTAGTTGGAAGGGTAAATACTCATATTGCTTTGGTCAGTGTGTGTGTGTGTGTGTGTTGCAGCAGGAAGATTAGTAATCCTGGTGAGTGGAGTTAGAAGAACTGCTGTGCAAAGAGGAGAGAAGACGAAGCAAAGGGGATTTGATTAGTCTGATTTGCAGAATATCTGGCTTTTCTACCAACTTAATTTCTATAAATATTGCATAAAAGAGAATATTGCATAAAAAAAAGAGTAAAGTCAACATAAACACAGTTTTTCCCAAACTTTACCAAAGTATTTTTTCTGCGCTCATGCATTGCAAATCCCTTTTTAGGAAAATATTTCATCCCATTGTTTATGTGTGAAAATACTCAGCATTGATATACAGCAGTAAATATAAACATGCCATGTTCTGCATTACATCAACCATTTATTTCCAATTACAGATACTGTATTAACTCTACAGCTGCAGACACCTGCATAGAATGTGTCAGTAAGAAATGTTAAGCAAGGTATAGATGATTTGAAAATGTATGTTAGTTTTTGCTTTGTAGATTTTAAAAATGAAAGATGCTCAAGTTTGAACACGGCAAAAAATTTGAGCTACATTTGAGTTCTAGGAAAGGCCAACTGATGCATAACTGAGCTTCATACCCTATATTTCGCATCAGTTGAACTTCAGAGGGATTTGTCATTGATATTACACTGACGGAGATCCACATCAACACTCAGATTGTACATGAACAGGTTCAAATATATATATATATTAGATATTTATAATAAACCTTTTTCCATCTACCGATTAAAACCCATAGTTAATCAGACGTGCTTTGTGTAGTTTATACAGCAAATGTCAGCAGCTGGACGTCACACGTCCGAGCCTTTTTAACTGCATTGCCCACATTCCCCCTTTTTTTCCCACACGACCTTGTTTTCAACATGGATGCCGAAAAACCACCCCTCACTTCGCTGTTTATGATGTTACAGAAGCATCGTGGCCGCATCTTGTGGCGGATTGTGGTGGAAATCTACACTGTCGATTGGGCGCAGACTTATCTTAAAGCTTAAATATTTATTTTTCACCACGACGCAGCGCATTTACGGTCAAAGCTAGAGACAATACGAAAACCGACGCGGAATGGCGTCTGCCAGGGGCCCAGGAAGCTGAATAACAACTACACACGCTCGAAGGGACATGACGGACACTGCGCTTAACCAGTGGGAGTGAAGTTGATGACTTTTAAACCAATAGTATTTCATCAATAACTAATAGGCGGGACCACACTGAGCGGATTGTGCTGTCATACATGTCCCCGGTGTTTGGACATTACTGATCGTTTCCTGCACTGTTGCATGGTGGTCGAACAGGAGGAATTGTTGGAAATTTTTCGGAGGTTAGTATATAAATTGGTTTTTTACCCAGTGTGCATTATTCCCACAGCCATCTCTGCTGTGAGTGGGAATGACAGGCTACGGCAGGGATTCATTTGGATAATGGAAAATGCTGTCAAATGGGGAACAAATAAATAAAACTGATATCCACTGAGCCAAAAATGCTTATATCATTAATTAGCTCATGGATTCCTCGTTCTTGTTCCGTTGCTAGTTAGTCGAACTCGGCCAGGAGCTTCATGGAGATAGCTAGTTAGCCTCTAGCTGACACTTCATGTCCGCTAAGTCGCCACATGACAGTTACAGCTAAATGAAGCTTTGTGAAGCATAAAGTTAAAGAAACATCGGGCTCAACCGTTAAAAGGTCGTGACGGCACCACTTGGCGTAGTTAGCAGCGCTATTAGCACAGCGCTAGCTAGCATACGGTGTTGTGAGAAGTCGTTACTGTGGTTGTAGCGTTGAAGTTGAACATTAGGTGGTAAAATGCTAACACGAGTGGTTGTGTTACATTGAACCAAGTTCAGCACATTTCTATAAGAATAACTTCTGAATGGGGATTTTTGCAAGTCATAGTTGCCATGCATGGTAGCTAACAAGCCAATAAATACTATTTGAAAATATCAAGCGCCAAAAACAGATTAGCTGTCAAAGGCTGACGTTTAAAACCTTCAGGTAATGGGCAGTGACTAGATGTGAAAATAAAGTATCACCCAGGACTAATACATTCACAAATGTTGTAATGATGAGAGTATTTAATTGATCAAATTACTAGATAAGACCCAGGTTTCACCGGGCTTTAGAGCTTAAATTTATCATCATTGTTATAAAATGTGTTGCACAGTTAATGTGTATAACACCATAGTGTGTCTTGTCTTGGAGAAACAACCCTTAAATGGCCAATTTTTTTCCATAATGTAGCCGGAAATAGAAACTGACAGATTTGATTGTCATTTTGAGACAAGTATTAAATGACTATAATTTTGGGAATATAAACAAAACAAAAGATAAAATAATGGCTTTATCTGTGTGTATCAGTTGTAGGTTCATATCTGCTCTGTATATATTTGATAAAAGCACATGGACACTTCCTAGCTTATAAACTTGTATAAGCTTCAAAGAATAACATGATTAGAAAAAATAAGGAAATTATATATTTTGGGATGAACAGGGTAAAAAGTAAGTTGAATGTTTGCAAAGTTGATTTTCAGTGCTTTTGCTGGTGTGTCTTTTGATCTGTGGGTTTTAAGCATAAAGTTAAATCTCCTGTATCTGTCACTCCAGCAGCTAAAGCATGCTCTTGGCTCAGATAAACCGGGACTCCCAAGGAATGTCAGAGTTTCATGATGCAGATGGGCAGCCTGTTACACTCTGTTTGACAGAGGCGGTGACAGTGGCAGGTGAGCTCCCAAACTCAAACTTGTTATTGTCATAACACAGTTCACTGACAGCTTATGCTGAATAATGTAAGTATAAACTTTTAATAGCTGTTTTGATGGATAGAAAAAGAAGATGGGTAATGTTAGCTGGAAGAGACACGGTTATTTCGCACAGAGGCTGAAATGAATTTGAAAATCTTCAGAAATAAAAGTGTTTTAAGAATATGCACTGTCTACAGAGAAAACTATAATCTAAATTAATTTTAAAAGTTACACTTTCATTTTTGCATTAAGTGTCCAGATTGAATATCTGTCTGTAGTTATGTCACTTAATCGGCCCCAATCCTATCAGATCTTTATTCTTTCATTTCACTTTGAGAAAGTTGGAGAAATAACATAATGATCCTGCATACAGCACAACATGATTTTCTTTCCTATTAAACCAACAGTTAAAGTGTTGTCTTTATCAAATATTTTCCCAGATGCTGATCAGATGGAGAGCATGGACACAGTGAGCCTGCAGGCTGTTACGCTTGCAGATGGTTCCACAGCATATATCCAACATGACTCCAAAGCTTCCTTTTCAGATGGGCAGATCATGGATGGTCAGGTGATCCAGCTGGAGGATGGCTCTGCTGCCTACGTTCAGCATGTGTCCATGCCTAAAGCAGGTACAAGATAAACCTGACACCATACTAGTTGCAAGAGAATGGAAAATTTTATAGAAATACCATTTGGAAACTGATGGTTTATCTTGTGTATTTTGTTCAAGGAAGATGTTGCACTGTATTAAATACTTGTTTAATTCAATTTTAATCAATACTCCAACAAGATTGTAAATGCACGCTGTTGGTGAGGTAGAAATGACTTTTGAATATGTTTTGTAGGGGGGGACAGTTTACAGCTTGAAGATGGACAGGCCGTTCAGTTAGAAGATGGAACAACTGCGTATATTCACACACCCAAAGGTAAATGTTTAACCACTAAAAATTGTATTTGGTCAGATGATTATGACTCACTGTCATCGCTGTCTTCAACTTCCTAAACATTAGTTTCTGTAGCATTTCTATACAATGCTGACCATAAATCGGTATGTTTAATTATAAAGGAAACTGTAAAAATATGAACAGATTTTGTCAGGTTATAGGAATAAAAATGTGATAAACTCACTTGGCGAAATATAGATTTATTCACCTTTTTAGAGCTGTGTGATCTAATTTGGAGTGGTTGAACTCAAAGCCACGTTTCCTTTTCTTTTTTTCTTTATTTCTTTGCAGATACTTATGACCAGAGTGGCTTGCAAGAGGTCCAGTTGGAGGATGGTAGCACTGCCTACATCCAGCACACAGTACACATGCCTCAGTCCAACACCATCCTGGCCATCCAGGCTGATGGCACCATCGCTGACCTGCAGACCGAAGCCACAGCCATCGACCCAGAAACCATTAGTGTGCTAGAACAGTACAGTACCAAAGTAAATCTACTCTATTGTATTGATGTGGCTGCAGTTTTGTTCATGTCATGTTTTTAAAAAATCTGATATATCATTTTCCTTACATCTGTACAAGTCATGTATAATAGTGCGTTCAGACCAAACGCGATTTCGGCGTAAAAAACGCTCTTGATGCTCAAAGTTGGACGCTTGACACTGGTAAATCAGACGCTTGACATCCAGCATCACCAACACTCTTGACGCCCGAGACTCACATCTGCAGGACCCGGATGGTTTCCTTTGCTTGTCTTTCTACAATGGCGGATGAAATTGAGAAAGGAGTTAGGCTTTATTTGCTCCACAATGTCAGACAACGATGTTGTTGGGCATCTGTGCGTCGTGTCTGGATTCACCAGATTGTTCAGAGGAGGATGTGTCATAAATGACAGGGTGTGCACAGACAGCCACGATCAGTTTGTCCTCCATTGTCTTTGTAAAGTGAAGAGATTTCCCCAGGTTCTTCCCTTTTCTGTCCTGTCAGAAAATGCGTCTGTACGTCATGATGCTGAGTCACTCTGATTGGTTGACGCCCCGTGTCGAGTGCCAAAAGTTCAGACTTTCCGCATCCAAGGTGGCGGACGCTCAAAGCGCGCAGCGCCAGACGCTCAAAACACGCCGCTATAAGGCTCGACGCCCCTTGACGCGCGTTCACATAGACTTAACATGTAAACCTGATGCCCCAGACGCACCTGACGCTTTTGGTCTGGATAAGTATGTTTGAATATCCTGTCTTATAGAAAATCCTACTTTTTCTTTTGAACTATATCATGTAATTGCCATGCTCACCCTTTTAAAAACAGTATGAACTAGAAGCACGCAGAGAGTGCAGACCTTCGCCAAGCCATATGGTCAATCACCTGAGAAAAACCCAAAGTGACCACCCACTACCCCCTATATTTTAAACCTCTGGATCCGAGTCAAACAATTTTAGATTATAACATCTACCATGATGTCATCTTTTTTTTTCTTTCTTTCTTTCTTTTTTTTTCTTTTCTTCTTTTCAATGATTCTGGGCATTATCTGTTGAAATAGAAGCTGCAATGGCAAAATGATCCCTATCTCCCCATACTAAATAATCCTTAAAAAGATTCCTGGATCCAGACGGTGATCTGGATCACCCCCAAAACATAATCACTTGTTCCTTTATTGCATTTCTGATATTTCCTCAAAATTTAGTCAAAATGCGTCTGACTGTTGCCAACAGACAGACAAACGTACAGCATCGAAAGCATAACCTCAAAGCCTTGGCAGAGGTGATAATGATAATTTCATATGGAGTATATAGATTTTTATCTATTGTGCAGACACTATTTGTCATGCTGTACGGATGATTACCAGATGAACGTATGTAGATGTAAATAACATAAAGGTACATTTCTATTGGTTTGGGATTTTCATGTTATTCTAGCTGTTTATTTAAATTTTTTTTTAAAGAATTCCTTTTATCTCTTAGGTGGAGAATGTAGAAAGCTCCTTGGGGTCCTTTGGCAGAGTGGAAGCAGACAATGGTGTCCACATGCGGGTATCAAATCTTTTTATTTAATTTTATGTATTAAGTTTTCACCTGGGTTTTAACTTTTAAGCTAAATTCTACCTTTATTTGTTAGATTGTGTTACAGGGTCAAGACAACAGGCCAGCAAGAGTGTCAAATGTTGGAGAAAAGTCTTTCCGCTGTGATTATGAAGGCTGTGGAAAGCTCTACACCACTGCCCACCACCTCAAGGTAAGTGCGAGTGTTTTGTGGATGTGTCGTCCACACAATATATATGTGCTAATCATGATGAATAAATACATAAATAAAGGTTGATGCTTTGCTTGTAGCTCCTCAAGTTTGAAGTAGTCTGAAAATTTTTTCCCCACAACATCTTTCTTTGATGTTGCCAGCAGCAATTATGTTTTTTCTGCCACAATGCATAACAGTTTTGTGTGTTCAGGTACATGAGCGCTCACACACCGGAGACAAACCCTACGCCTGTGATTATCGTGGCTGTGGGAAAAAATTTGCAACAGGTAGTTATTGATAATTTAATTTGTCTTGCATTCATGATTTTGAACCTTCCTACATTAGATAATGTTTTTATTTTAATGATCATTTTATAATGATCATAGAGAAGCTACATGTCATATTAACTTTCAAAATAGAATTGCAGTGACATTAAAAATTCAATGATTTGGTATTTTAGGGTATGGACTGAAGAGTCATTCACGCACACACACGGGAGAGAAGCCATACAGATGTCAGGAAATGAATTGCTGCAAGTCCTTTAAAACCTCTGGTGACCTTCAAAAGCACACAAGGACTCACACAGGTACCCACCCACACCCAGAAGCTCACTGACCCACCGTTTCCTTGTTCCAGCATACATTAAACTTTAAACTGTGTGTAAATGTGTTATACTGTGTCTGGAACAGTGGCCAACCACAGATTACCACTGCTGATGACTGAAATCTGGCTTCAAGGCTTTTAGTTTTATACAAAAGATCCTTTTTTAAGAGCGCGTGGTGTTGAAAGGATGACATTTTGGTCAAAACTAACAGTCCCAAGTCAAAAACCACTGGCTTTTGAAACAACACAGATCATCAGGATTGGCTGAACAACATGAGGGGTTTAGTTAGATCTATGGACGTTAAGTTTTTAAAAGATATCAAAGTGCCGGAGGTTAGGCACATGATCAACACAAGCAGCATGATGCCACGTTGCAGTTGTTTATATTTGAAGTTAAATGCAGATTTGTAAACATTTACAGAATCGTGTAGAAGACTTAATCACATTCAAAATTATGCAGTAATATTAGTAATATAATAATTTAGCACTTGAGATTCTTCATTATGCGAGTATGGGATGTACATAGATGTATAACAAAATAAAATGTTTTGTTTTTTCTTATTTCATTGCATCTCATGTTCATTTTTTTGCAGGAGAAAAGCCTTTTAAATGCCCAGTTGAAGGCTGTGGCAGGTCATTTACCACCTCCAACATCCGCAAAGTTCATATCCGAACACACACTGGAGAGCGGCCATATTACTGCTCTGAGCCTAGCTGTGGACGGTCATTCGCTAGTGCCACCAATTACAAGAACCATATGAGGATTCACACTGGTGAGTCCCTTTACAGGTCATTGTTTTTGTTTCAAAAAGTACCTCTGAGTCAGCCAGCTGCAGTTTAGCATCCATGAAGTGCTCCCCAGTTTAATCCTGTATGCTGCAAATAGTAATTATCAAGCTCTTGTACACACTGAATACAGAGTGAAGTCTATGAACAGCTTTTGATACTTTTAATATATAAGCAAACATCTTCCCTGGCTGATGTTGTGTCTTTCAGGAGAAAAACCATACGTATGCACAGTGCCTGGGTGTGAAAAGCGCTTCACCGAATACTCCAGCCTTTATAAACACCATGTTGTCCATACACCCTGCAAACCTTACAACTGCAACCATTGTGGGAAAACCTACAAGCAGATCTCAACGCTCGCCATGCACAAACGCACGGCACACAACGATACAGAGCCCATTGAGGAGGAGCAGGAGGCTTATTTTGAACCGCCAACAGGTCAGTTTAGATGTGATGAGTAGATCCTCAAAATATGTTTTTGTTTTTTCTTTTTATAACAAAGGATTGATTAAAGTTCCACGTGAAGCTCCATCAATATTTAGAATCAAGCATGATATGAAACAATATCTAATTGATTATATTTTACTTAATCTTTCAGATGCAATTGATGATCCAAATGTGAGTTACTCATCGACTGTGGTTGAAGCAGATGACTCTGGCTCAGAGCAGGTTCCTTCAGAGACCTCTGACATGGTCGCTCAGCAGCATGTTGCTTTGGTAACTCAGGAGGATGGAACACATCAACAGGTAACAACTAATAGAAATGTTTAAGTCCATCACAACCTCATAGTTCAATAGTTTCAATCCAGTAAATTTCATTTCTAGTATGTTGACCCTTTGTTCCCCCCCTCACAGTGAAATTAATATTGTAGGTAATAAAGGCAAGCCTACAACACTTTAGACACTTACGGTGGTGAACTTATCCAATTGTAACACACATTTTGACAAGTAAAGCTTAAAAAAAGCGCCTTACATTTGCTCATAATGACTTTTTGAAGCTCTGCTGAGCCGATAACATTTGACATATGTTTAGCTCTGGCTCACACTGGTTTTATGATTAATGGTGTTCTAAGTTCTTCTGCCTTCAGTACAGGAACATAATATCAGTAGATGTTTTAGACAAAAAAAAAATAAGGACCAGAATTTTTATTGTGGGTATGATTTTCTGTCTCTGCTACAGTCTGGATTACTGTACAACTTTCACAAAGCAGTAGTCGGTCTCCTCGTGCTGCTTCACCACACCTTCGATTCATATTGTAAATGAGACGATGCAGCTTTTGACTGAATATGAAATTGTGGTCAGCTCTTGTTTTTAAGATGTTGACAGTTTAACTTGGAGCAAGTAGTTGTTCATACTAAAGTTGCCTTTAAATCAGCCAAGGTCACTACAAACCAAAACTGGGATATCTATTGTCAAAAGGAAATTTAAATTAAATTACTTATGTAAATAAAAGCAATGTGAGGTTTCCTTAAAGATGAGTGCTTGAAGTTACAGTGAAATGCTGAGCAGAATGCTGATGCTTTAACTGTGAGTATTTTACAGTTTTCAGGTTGTACTCATCTTAGTTGCTCAGTTCAGTATTCTCTTAAATTCTAGTTCATAAATGCCTTCAGAAAACACTTATCTTCAATGTCTTTAATACTGAAATCTGCAGTCAAAACTTGTAAATTTAGATTTTGAATTTATATCGTTCACTTCTGGCATCATGTTTCACTGTGATTCAACAGACCGACAGAATCCTTGAAAAGCATATAGATACACAACAGCATTCAAGCTTTGGAAACACCATCTCAAATGAGTGTGTGTACCTAGTCTTGTATAGATCATCCACAAATTCCTTTTTTTTTTTTTTAAATGAGTATTGCCTTTGATTTAATAGCTATTAGGATTGTTTAGGAAAATGAATATTCTCCCCCCTCCATATTGTGTTTCATATCAGGTCAGTATCTCTGAAGCAGACTTACAAGCTATGGGTGGCACAATCACCATGGTAACACAAGAAGGGACAACCATTACCATCCCAGCCCATGAACTGGCAACGCAAGGTGCTCACTCAGTTACCATGGTTGCAACGGACGGCTCAGATGAACAGGTAAACAACTGTTGTAGCTCTCAGTAGTCTCAGTAGGACAATGTGGATTGTTTTTTCTTTTTTGTTAATCAAACTTAATAAAGAAGGACGAGACAAGACTGTAACTTGTCTGGGTCATTAGTCACACCACAACACAGTCTTAAGGTGGTTGTTGTTTTCTCTGCAGTTTGTTGAACCTTTACATTTCCATTTGTTGCAACCAGTTTTCTGGTGAACATCCATCATTGCTTTGAACTGCTTGATTTGTGATCCAACACTGACGCCGTCACTCCATTGTCTTAGTCTTTTACATAAAACAGAAGGTATTTGAAATAAACATAGACATACTGTTGTGACTGTGACACCACACATCAGCTCCTATGTTTACTCCTATTTCAAAATCTCCAGTTCATCATTTTGCTGTTTGAGAAGCTGAAACGGGACGAACAAGTGGAGGATCGAACAAAGAAATACAGACGCTAGGCAGTCCATATGGTAGTGGCTTGTCAGTGTAGCCTTGCCTCAAGGCCAAACCTGTCTGGTTTGTCCATGAACTGTTGAAAAGAAATTGCAGAACTCCACTGTCAGACATGAAACTCTCATGACATACACTGTCAGTAATTTTGGGTTGTTTCTCGTTTCTTTTTTCCCTCTATTTGAGCCATAAATTTATAAAGGAAACAATGTACGGAGGTGACAAATCAAATGACTAGTGTAGTTAGAGAAGTGGATAGGAAGTTGTTTTAAGGCAGTGATTCCCAAACTTTTTCTGCATGGCCCCCTTTTCATCGACAGCAATAATGTGAAGCCACAAAAAAGTGTTTAGTTTATTGGCTGCAACTTGTTAACTTTAGCTAAAACTGTGTCAGTGGCAGAAAGAATGATCAACTCCTCTGTTCTAGTGTGAGGTGTTTTAAATCAGGAATCATTGCAAACTAGGTGAGTTGAGCTTTCAATGAGACAGATATTGTTGTAGTAGAACAACTCTGATATCTATGACAGTTGAGTATTTTATTTCTAAAGTAATCAACAGGCTTTTCTTTGTGTTCAGGGTGACATATCTACAAGTGGCGTTTGTAACTTGTTTGGCTTCATACTGTCAGATTCTGATATTTTGAGACAACTGTGTTCTCTCTTCATTACCCACCTTTGATCATTACTATTACTTGCCAGGTACCTGGTCAAGCTTAGGGCAAGATATGCCTCATCATATTTTCTTATCTTTCTTTTGGTTGTTGAAATGTCAGATGTTGAGTCATCATCATTTTCCTATTGGTACTTTCACAAATTTGTCCATGTTTTGCTAGTAGTGCAAAAACTACAAGTTTTATTTAGCCTTCCCTCCCTGTCATAATCCCTCCCAGTTATGAACCACTGCTTTAAGGCATGTTTACTTTTGGTTTCTTGTTTTCACATCAGAAGGCTTGAGCCATCTTTTGTATTCAGTTTGGTCTATAGGTCTTCTCAGACATGGAATATGTTCTATTAATGGCTTCATTTAACTGCTAAAAATATTTCTGTCATCCTCAGGTGGCCATAATGACACCTGACATGGCCTCATTCCAAACTGTGGAGGAGGCAAATTACACCCAAGAGCAGGAAGATATTCATCCTGTCACGTTATTGGCCACCTCTAATGGCACTCACATTGCTGTGCAGGTTAGTAGACCAACACCATACCAGGTAATTAACTAGCGAGTGGTTCTTATCTTTGAATCAGCTTGTTGCCTTCTAAGGAAGATGGCTGGAAATATCTGTGTATGTAAAGTGGTAAAATTTCAGGAAGTTTTACATCTGTAAAATTCAGGAAACACAAACTTCAAAGACTTGAACGTACTGGAAGGTTCAAGATTGCTGCTCTAGACTGATTCAAGTTGTATCTGTCTGACAGACTCCAGTTTGTTTATGGTGTTTCATCAGATGTTCCAGCGTTAATTATGGTGCTTCACGGGATTCTGAGCTTGGATCAGTTCTACTCTCTCACTACATGAGTCCTTTAAAAAATATCAGGAAACATGACATTAGGGTTGTCACGATACTAAAATTTCAAACTCGATACTAAGGATAGTGCTCGATTCTCAATACTATTAAACAATAGCCTACGTATTTTCATCTCAGTCTCCAATAACGCCAGAAAAAGTAGCTAGAGATGTCACTAGCCGCCGTTTTAAAAAAACAGTCTTTAGAGAAGTCTAAAAATTTGTTAATTATAACAAGTTGCAAAGTTAGCAATACTGTAAACAACGGGTCCTCCAGGAAGATGCTGCAGGGGAGGGGCTGCCCGCTGCAGTGTCTGTTTAAAAATTAGTAGAGGAAGCCGGTCCTTTCTGTGAACTAGCAGACGCTGAAGTGGCATTTAAGTATTGATATCTAACTAATTGATATCTAAATAGATACTAAATCTTATTATTGATTGGTATCTGAGAATTGAATCATTTTTTTAATTTTTTTTACACTACATAAAGTAAATTTTTACTGTTTATTTTAATGTTGCACGGCTCTATTTATCTAAGAAACGTCAGCGTACTGACTGGTACGGTGTTAGCTTCTCTTGGCTTCCAGTGAATTTTAGAATAGACTTTTTAAGATCCTCCTTATCAGTTAGGTATGACTTTATCCAACTTTAAACACCTTATTGTTCCCTAAAATCACACCAGAAGCTTTTGTTCTCAGAATGTTAAAGTCTGTTTCAAAAGTGCTGTATAAATTGAATTAGAGTTGAAGCAGAAGATGTCCATTAGATATAGAGACATTATTTTAATTGGTATTTAGGATGACTGATAATTCCTGTGAGTAATTAATTTTCTTTGAATTATTACTATGATACTAACAGGAGTTTTGAATGATACTGGCTGTGGTTTCGGTCAGTACTAAGGGTAGTGACTATTATCTGACTAGATAATCCCCTTTCCAGATCCCACCCTGCTAAACTATTTGCTGAAATTCTTAAATGTTTCCTGGTTAGGTGGGGTTCAGGTTGGGAGGGGATTGGCCAAGCAGATTCTTTTGTGGATTAAAGTTAACCTAAATTTAAATCCTCTTAATGTGCAAGTTTACATGTAATCCAAACTTAATCACTGCCAACCTCCAGCACTTCAAAAGTCATCTAAAGTTGTAGTTTCATTTCTTTTTATTGGCACCAAAGCTTGACACCAAAAGCAGGGAGACATTAGTGGAATTTTCTATTTTAGTCTTCTGTTTCTGGTAAAAGATAAACATGTTTTTTTCTACATCATATGTTGAATTAAAGACTCGCTTACCCATTCAATAATAATGTGATTTGTCTAGATATTGCACCTTTACATTAGATTCAAACTCTGTATTAGCTTGTTTAGATCATGATTAGATCAAAGCTTGCAGGTCTGATAACCAGCCTTTATTTTATCCTTGAAAACTACCGTTTTTAACAGTCTGCGCACTCTGTCGTGTTAATAAAACTGCCATTTTTTAAATCCATATTTTCTACTATGTGACTGTAATCCAATAAATTCAGCCATCTGTAATGCCCTCAGTATCTCAGTCTGCATTTTAAGAGTGGCAAAATAAATTCAATCAGAAACTGATTAACGGTGTTAATGTTTACATTATTCTCTTTGTTTGTTTTCCTCTGTAGCTCAGTGATCAGCCTTCGCTGGAGGAAGCCATTAGAATAGCATCAAGAATACAGCAAGGAGAGTCTCCAGGCCTGGATGATTGATGGACTGAATGATGAAGGACATTTGAGATCATGACCATTTCAAATGGACTTTATTAATGAGAGTAATCATGTGTCTTCCTCCTTTTTTTTCCACAACTGAACTTAGCTTTTATGTGTACATAGAATTTTGATAACTGGAGTTCTGCTATGCTATTTTGTCCCTCACATGAAAAGACGGAAGAGGGGAAAAAATGAGTTGTAATGTTTATGGTGCACAATGCACAGTGCAGTGTACAGTTAATGCTGTTTCTAATTAAAGAAAAAAAGATTATATACTTATGTACTCTAAATATCTGTATTCTTGTCTAACTTTTACCATTGCCTTGCAGTAAATGTGAAGGGGTTTTAGTTAGAAGTTTCATAATGAAATGAAATTTATGCATACTTATGTATAACAAGTCACTAATATAATCAAGAAAATTGTAACACCAAAACCCAAGAATGAAGAAATAAGATGAAGTGCTGGGACAGCAGATGAGCACTTAATATTTCCTTTGTATAGCACTAACACCTGAGACTGTTTTAGTTTGTGAAACAAGTTGATGATTCATTTAGTTAACTTTCCACCACAGTCCCTCTGTCTGCCCAACTGTACAACTTTCACTTGTTTCATTATGGTAGTTTACGACAAAATGCTGATACCCTTTACATACAATATTTATGGTAGTTATACAGTGTATTAAGGTTGAAAATAACCAAGAACTTAATGGAAAAAATCTGTATATTAAGAACATAAAGATGGATAAATACTTAATTGACCCTGAAGGAAATTTAGGAAATGATAATGCGAGCTTATTTGCAGTAGAAATTTAAAGTAATGAAATTGTCTTAACATGCAAGTTGTTGCATAGATTGGTGAATGCAAGGAAAGATGGACCATTTCTATATATCCAGGTTTTGTTGTAAAGGTATGAGCTTTTTTTTCTTAAAATCAACAGCTTTTATTGCCACGCATATAAATTGGTTTAGCTCTTATAAAGTGAACGACCTGGACTCCTCTTTGGTCTTGTTTTATGAGGCTTCTTTGATCGTGCCGTCTAAATAATGGACGTATTGTCTCGTAGATAATGTAATTGTCTGACTCCAGTCTAGAGTTGTGAAAGGCACGCGTTCGCGCCAGATTGTTGCGCTGCCGTCCATGACGTAACTCCTCCTGAAACTACTCTGGAACGCCCATCTTTTAAAATTTCGAAGCGACCTCTGATTGGCTGCTCTGTTACATGTGACCAACGGTCGCGGGAAGTGCTATGCCACGCGCGTGATAGGAAGAAACTCAGTTCTTGAGTCATTCGAACTTTTTGTAAACATTGCCAAGGTTTTATTGTGAGAAGACCTGTTTCTTAGTCATCGAACCATCAAGACGGTGACGGATACTTATATTCAACTGGACGGAGGTGTTTTCGTATTTGTTTGAGGTTTTTAATAACTCAAGACGTTGTTTGCTGCCGTGAGTACAAGCTAGTCCGTGGGCATTTCTCAGCGTTTATGGGCGTGTTGAAATTTCTGGTTTTCGGGTGAATTTGAGCCGTGAAGAATAGTTTTCGCAAACTTTTTAATTAATACCTTTTCATAAAGGTAAATATAATTTGAATTGATTTTGAAAGCGAAATACTACTATTACCCCTGCATTGGGGGGTCCAACCGCGTGATTTTCTTGTCGACAAACCCGGGGTTTAAATCCTGAAAATGTCGAGTTACAGTCGCCATCGACACGGATCCCCATCTCCAAAAAGTCGGCCAATTCGCCAGAAACTACAATTCACATCCAGTGATGGAGAAGATGAACCCATTGAG
This sequence comes from Leptatherina wallacei, assembly GCA_028567055.1. Lineage (NCBI taxonomy): Eukaryota > Metazoa > Chordata > Actinopteri > Atheriniformes > Atherinidae > Leptatherina > Leptatherina wallacei. Next base: position 12,353,499 of record JAOXYM010000010.1, on the reverse strand, counting down.
GATGTTAATAACAGCACCGGGGGAGAGTCTGGCTTCACAGAAATGGATTCCCCGATGCCAGTGCGACGGGACAACGCCGACAAACGCCTGGAAGGGAGCAGCAGTCCTCTGACTCAGTCCGGCGGTGACGACGATGTGGAGCTGTGGGGTGAGGAAGGTTTTGGTTCACCGTCTCATCTGCGGTCACCGAGCAGTGTTATTTTTGCCAACTGCTCACCGTCGCCGAGGAAAGGCTCTCGATTGTACGGAGGCTCGCCGGAGCGGAGCTACATCCAGGACGACGGGGAAGGATCCAGTTCTCCGATCCCAGACTGTCCTGACACACCTCCACACAAAACCTTTAGAAAACTCCGACTTTTTGACACACCACACACGCCAAAGGTTAGCATTTGTGTATTAATGATAAACTGAACGCATATAAATGTGTATTTGAGATAAATGGTTGGAGGAATGCTTGAAACTACAGTATTCATGGCTGCTCCTGCAGAAACATTTTCATCAAACATGGATTCTTTTCTCCTCCAAATGCGTCAAAGGACTTGATTTGGCATGCATTTTCAAATTGTGTATTTGATCATTGATTTGCATTTTGCCAGGTGTTGAAATGGGTTAAAAGCCAGTCACGCTGTCCAATTTTTGAATTCCCGTTGATATATTTTTTTTTTTTTTACTGTGTCGGTTATCGCCCCACTGACCCATTTAATGTGCAACTGTACCTGTTACATAATGATTTCACTGTACATGGACAGCCAGAACAGTGAGTACCTGAGGTTTTGTCTGGACATGTCTCACTGTATCAGTGACTCATATACAAAACTTTATGCACACAGTTTTTATTTAATTTTTTTTAAGAAGAGCTATTTTAAAACTACAGGTTACAAATTGTTTTATTTGAAATTCCTTGCTCTCCAGTAGATGTCTTTATTATCTGGAAGTCATTTGTTCTTTCTAATTCTGGCCTCAGTAATTAACGGATGTAAAATTGTCTTCATGCAGAGTTTGCTGTCCAGGGCCAGAGGCTCCGGCCCAGGATCCTCCAGCAGGAGAGTCGCTCTGTTCAAGAATGTGGAGTCTCCTGCAAAGTCAATCGCAGACAAGGGGAGGAGACCGCAGATGCCTCTGGTCAACTTCAACCCCTTTACCCCTGACTCCCTCCTCATTCAGTCTGCTACACAACAGAGAAACAATAGGAAGCGAGCCCACTGGAATGAGTATGTTTTCTCCTCTGCCTGCAAGAATTATAGTTTGTCTTTACTCAGTCTTGAAATGTCACAACTTGTACCTCAACCGAATGTTTGGGCTCTCCAAGTTTCTGTGGGAGTAAATCAGCTGGAGTCAATGTTTTATTCACTGATTGTTCTTAATGCAAAAAAGAAGGGTGGGAGGGATATATCACATATTGCAGAGCTGAACAGCTATACCTGTTATCTTTAACATGGACCAAAGCCACTGTTAAAACAACCAGATTCGTTAAAGTCGTTGACTAAGGCCAGGGGGTTTGGCTGGCAACCAAGACCACATGGTCACAAGTGAACTCTGCCATGTGCTTGGGAAGCTCTCAGTGCTGCCCCCTGCTGTAAAGAATCCTAACAAACAAAACACCTCTGTGTTTTAGCTCTTGTGGAGAAGACATGGAAGCAAGTGACGGTGAAGGAGAGGATGAAGTCCTACCACCCTCTAAGGTAACTAAACACTCATGTGATTATGATTAACTACATGTATGTACATATTTATAGAAGGGAAAATTAATGTCTTGAGTGTGTTCCGTCTTTAAGCTGTGTTTTCCACCAGCATGTGCTTTTGTAAACGGTTTCTGCAGTAGAATGGGATTTAATGTAGACGCATAATAAAAGCACTGAAATGTTGCACAACACTATCAGTTGTTTTTAAATTCAAAGCAGAGATGCTAAATATGCAATGTGTCAATTCATATGCAAATAGCCTGAAAACTATTTGCTAAGAAAACCGGTTGGTTTCAGTGTTATGCTAAATGAGACTTGTGTAGCCACTGGAAAACAAGTTTATGCTAGTTGTAAGAGGATGTTAGTGTTCAACTTGTCACTGTCTGCCCTCAGAGGATCACCATGATGGAGAGCAACATGATGTCCCGCTACACCTCGGAGTTTCTCGAGCTGGAGAAAATAGGCTGCGGCGAGTTTGGTGCCGTGTTCAAGTGTGTGAAAAGACTTGACGGCTGCATTTATGCCATTAAAAGATCAAAGAAACCTTTGGCTGGATCAGTAGATGAGTAAGTACACGATTGAAAGAACTGAACAGAAAAGATATTAAGTAAAGTTGGGGATCCACAGTTTCTAATAGTCATAGAAAAGGTAGCATAAATGTTGTTTTGTTCAGTAGATGAATTATCAACCACAAAGACTCGAGGCACCTAACACCCCTCCCCCTCTTTTTTTAATAATTTGCTTCAGATGTTTCTTAATTAATTAAAACGGCATGTCCCTTCCTTTACAGACAAAATGCTTTACGGGAGGTGTACGCCCACGCCGTGCTGGGCCAGCATCCCCACGTGGTGCGGTACTACTCGGCCTGGGCCGAGGACGACCACATGCTCATCCAGAACGAGTACTGCAATGGAGGAACGTTATCAGATGTCATTGCAGAAAACTACAGGCGGCTCAGCTACTTTTCTGAGCTGGAGCTGAAAGATCTGCTACTGCAAGTCACACGAGGACTCAAGTACATCCACTCGACTTCTCTGGTGCACATGGACATCAAACCTAGTGAGTAGTTATTAATAAAACCGACTCGTTGTAGTTATAGTCAAGGCATAAAAACAGCAGAGGCCAAACTCTGGATTTTATGATGGGTTATTTTTTAGGTTTCTTGTTCATGAATTAATTTATTTTCCAGGCAATATCTTCATTTCACGGAAGTCGGTAGCAAGCTGTGATGAATGTGATGAGGATGACGGACTAACAACAAGTGTTGTTTACAAAATCGGTAATTAGAACCCACATGTGAACAATTTCCTGTGTTTCCATTGTTAAACGATTTTCTGTAAGATTAAACTCTGACATTAAATTCTTCTGGGTTTTTTTGTTCCTCCTTCAGGGGATCTTGGTCATGTGACTACGGCGAACAATCCACAGGTCGAGGAAGGTGACAGCAGATATTTGGCCAACGAAGTTCTACAAGAGGTTTGTAATCCTTGAAAACAAAAACTGTTTACATTTCAGAGTCAGAAGAACTTTGAGCAAGGCTTTAATCGTGTCACTCTTTTAGGACTACAGTAACTTGACCAAGGCAGACATCTTTGCCTTGGCTCTGACTGTCGTCAGCGCCTCAGGGGCAGAACCTTTACCTACCAACGGGGAAAAGTGGCATGAAATCAGACGGGGCAAACTGCCTGCCATCCCACAAGTGCTTTCTCCAGAGTTCCTCAGCCTGCTCAAGGTAACAGTCAACAGCTCTTATCTTTTATTTTTGAGTTTTTGAGGTTGGAAGTTACTGTCATGGCCTTAATGTGTTTCCTGTCGGAACCTGGCTGCATTCATGTGATTTAGTTTTAGATGACTTGTATGACTCCCTTCAAAATCACAAAAAAAAAAAATTCTCAGGCCATTTAATAATGCTTTGTATATGTATTTATGTCAACTGTCTAATTGTTTCCATGTTTCCTGTGTTGTTTTGTGTTTTATTATGATTTTTATCTTGAAAGTTGCCTAAAAGTAGAATTTACTTACTTGTACTTTTTTAAGCATAGTCTAGTTTGTCATAAATGTTTGTAATGGCATTTTGACATTAATATTAATCTTTTTTGTAAAAGTAAAGTAAGTGTATCTTGTTTTTTAGAGACTGGTCAGACAAAATGGGTCTGATCCGTCTCCATCAGAGCTCAAATTGTTTACTTTTTCTTCTATCATACAAATAGTCATTCTATGAATTTTCTATCTTGATTAGATGGCTTTTAATTGCCTGATTTAACCCCCCCTCCGTTTTTTAAATCTATTGTTCCAGCTGATGATCCACCCAGACCAAACCAGACGACCATCAGCCTCCGACCTCATCAAACACCCGGTGCTTCTGACTGCTGCCAGAATGAGTGCAGACCAACTCAGAGTGGAGCTCAATGCAGAGAAGTTCAAGAATGCCTTGCTCCAAAAGTAAGTACACTGTAAACATAGAGCTTAGGTGCTCAGTCGGCATGCGTTAGTTAAAGTTTTCACATATTTTCTGATGCTGATATAAAGTCACCAGTATGTCATGTAGGGCTGACGCCGATAAACGTTTTAACTTGCCATTTTCCTTTGAAATAAGTACAGGGTACCTACAATTGTGGTACTGGAGGCTGTCGCTTCAGCACTTTTTTCTTTCTCTTTTTTCATTTTAGCCATTTCATAGCGCTATGAATTATGTAAACTGTACTGTGAGGTAATGACAACCCCACGCTGTACTGTAGTCTAACCCTAAACAAGAGTTCCCAAGACCTCAAACAATTACGTTTTCTCTAGCGAGCGCTTTCATTACTGAGGTTTTTTTTTCTTTTTTAACTGTTAGAGTAGAAGAAGAAACGGTTTGTGCTGAAATTCGAGCTTGTTTCTGCACCAGTTGTGAACTGTTCAGTTCTTCTTCATAATGTTTCTTTCTCCTGCTTCATCTTCCTCAGAGAGCTGAAGAAAGCCCAGCTGGCTCGAGCTGCAGCAGAGGAGAAGGTTTTGTCCACTGACAGGGTCCTGACCCGCTCCACAGTCCAGTCAAACCCTCGAACCTCCAGGCTCATTGGAAAGAAGATGAATCGTTCCGTCAGCCTTACAATCTACTGAGACTTTACTCTGACAGGAAGGTGAACAGAAAGAGCTCCTGGACCTTTTAAAGCAGACCAGCTCAGCTGAAATGGTCTGTTTTTCTTTTGAAAACCCTATCAGTCCGGTTTTTGGAATCTCCTTCCCAGCCAGAGCTGTAGACTGTTGCTACACTGAACTGGAAGTTCTTTCAATAGACTTGTTGCCTAGTTCAGCCCTTTTACTGATGGGCTTTTCCCTTTGGAAATTTCTCATATCTTTAAGGTAGTTGCTTTACCTTCTACACCAACTCATTCCTTAAGTTTCCATAGATTACAGGCTCTCCCAGATTCTGTCCTTGCACTTCCCTTGACAAAGCCGAAGCCGCTGGCAGCGGGTCAGAGCTGCAGTGAAGCCTTCTACAGTGTGAATGTACTCCCCATAGCCATGCGCACCTTACTGCCTGTCATATGCCTGATGCTGGGTACCAGAGGGTCTGAGAACTGATGATGTCTGTGTTTGTAATGGAGCACTTTGGAGGCACCATGTGGAACATACCACATTATTTTAAGAGAAATAAAAAGAAGAAACTTGCTGCTATTGATGTTGTGTGTGTATCAGGGTTTGGTCAATTTAGATGGGGTCATTCTAGAGGTCATTGGCTCTTATTTTCAAGACGCAGAAGTCCATTCTTTCCATTTAATACTGTCATATTTTTCTGGTTGTATGGAAACTGGATCATGCCGTCTATTTTTTTTTAATTATCAAACCAGTGAGCCAACTAATTATCTGAGGTGAATTGATCCAGTTGTTGATTCTTCCCTTTCGATCAGTGCTGCCAAACCCTGCCTGTAGCATTAGAACAATCATCGTCCTGTTCTTTAGATACTTGTTCTGTTTTCCTGCCATCATTTTCATAAAGCTCATCTTGTTACTGTTCAGATTTTCCTCATCCATTTGTTCTTGTAACCCCTAACAGAAAAAGCTTTGTTGTACATATGTTCTTTAAATAAATTCTCATTAATTTGTCCATTTGTAAATGTGTTTGCATCATTCTGCATTTAAGAAATAAGACTATAAACTTCTATGACAAGTGCCTAACAATATGTAGTGTTTAAGGTAAGGATGTGGGTGTTGACTTCCATTATATGAACTGAATGCCAAGCAACCTTACAAACTCTTCAATACTGGGGGAAAAAGGGAGGAAAGAAAGTTCTTTTTAAAGTGAATTATAAGTTATTAAGAACACAATTTGTCTCCAGACCATTAAAGGTTAGATGCCCTCCTGTTATGGTGCCAGAAGAACATCATCAGGAAAAACTAAAGATGTAACCTTTGAACCCCATAACTGATTCCTTCCTCACTTTGGCTACATCCTGAAATCGGGGTTATAGTTGAATAGTCTATTTTTAGCATATGAGGATTCCTACCTGAGTGAAATGAATGCTCTAGAGTAGCTGCAAAAATTCAAATTTGTCAAATACTAAGGACATTTCATTGCTTCCTTTATTTATCTCTTTGAGCAGAGGACACGCTGAAAAATACGCTCCAAGAGGTTGAATATGTAATTTGCCGTTATATGTAATCCTCAGTTCCTTTGAAATGTAATTGTTCCATTCTTTCTCCCATTAATGTCTTATATCAAATTAACTAATCATTGTAGTTTCTTGAAGACGGAATATCCAAAGTCGTTTTCAAGGGCCACTGTCCTGCAGGTTGTGGATGTTTCCTGCTGCACACCTGAATCAGATAAATGGGTCGACATGCATAGTCACTTGACAACAAGCTGTTGAAGAAAACCATTTAATTTGGATCAGGTGTGTTGGAGTAGGGAGACATCTAAACCTGCAGCATTGTGGCCCTGGTATTTTATATTATATCTTAACACAATAACCTTTGAGAAGGTCAAGGAAAAGATCTTAGGAAAGAAATATGGGATAGGGCAGTGGCTCCGATCCGAATTTTTCTTGAGGATCCCCTTCATGCAACTACCAAAAAGCCATGGATCCCCCTCTGCCCTGTGCTGAAGCCATGCTTGTCTCTATGCTTTCATTTGCTTGCTTCTCACCATAAATGGCGCACTCTGGCTAAATCCTGTCCTTCCATAAAACCAAATCCTTACTTTCTTCTTTTTTTTAAAAAAAAAGTAAAAAGAGACACCCCATCTTCACTGCAGCATTTATCTGGTCATTCATGTTTCATGAATGAAACAGTGCGGGAAAAATCCAGATTACAAGGATAGACATGAACTACTCCCCTCCTTCAGCTCAACCAGGTCACTGCTTTCACTAAACCACACAGTACATGGATGTAAATTGATTAGATGCACAAGATGTGGTCTGAGTAGGTTTTTCTTTTTTTAAGCATTTTCGACAAAAGCAAACATTTTGAAAAACTGCTGTATTGCAGATTTTGATGACCCCCCATTTATTCACCTTTGGACCTGGTTTCAAAAGTTGTTTTCAGGCTCCAAAAACACTGGTTCCATGAGAATAAAACGTCCAAATAATAATAAAGTTAAGTGGATCCACCTCAACTTATCTCTATGTGGACATGACATTAATTTTAACAATCCCACAAGCTCTTTACAGTTAAATCCTCGTGTGCTCTTTGGGGGACCTCCTTAGGGGGGGTTAGAGATCCCATGTTTGGAACCACTGCCCTAAGATCTATGAATAAAAAACAAAAGACAACAGTGGAGACAAGATATAACAGTCAAGTCCAACACACTGAACGAATCTGACTGAATGCAAATCACAGTTTTCATTTAAGTGCTCAGGTATCTCCAGCACCCATCATCCCCAGAGCACCTTCCACAGACTCCTCAGAGAACTGGATCAAAAAGTGAAAAAACTGTGTTACCACAACCTTTGCTCGGTCTCTGAGTTCCTTCTCAGTCTGAATCTCTCTTATTGGTCTCATTTCTACAGTCACTGGTCTTAATACCATGGCATAGCAATGACCCGCGGTAGGCTGATCAGTGTGATAAACCTGTTCAAATGTTCAGTTTTTGAAGTTCTTGGGGGTCAGTGGAGAGTGGGCGGGTCATGAATACACAGGTGTGTCAAAATCAAATGTCAATGACAATAAAATCTATATATCATTAAAAATGATTTCTGTTGTTATCTAATCACTTCACTCACACAACTTGTGTTTTTATTCTCTAATAATGAGCCATTTGTAACATGGAAGCAGCCGTATTTGTGCCACCATTTTTATTACAGTGTCTCTGAATGGACAAAAAACTCTATGTGTGAAGTGACAATCCACTGAGCTTTAAAACTACATAACAAGCTTTGTTTGATGGGTGCTAGGACACCTATTAAACAATATTTGAAGTAATTTCTATGGCCTTCTTTATCAATAGATGTCAGTAATTCTTAAACACTGTACCTTAAAGTCTGGCACATCCGGCCACAGGAGGTATGTCAATTTGTCAAGGCAGAACTTCACCATCTCCTCTGTACTGGTTGGATTCTGTTGGTGTACATCAGTCTTTCACTCATACCTCAGGTTAAAAGTCAGACTAATGTCATGTGTTTTTAAGACTTTTCAGACAACTTATTAAAAAGTACAAGCATTTTAAATTAGTTTTTACATTAAATATAGGTTATTTTCTAGAATATTCCTACCATTCAAACAGGCAAAACCAACCATTTTGAATGAATAATTCATTTTTATATCGTACATTGTCTAACGAAGATGTTTTAGACATATTTTCTGTAGCAGCACACTGCTGTATACGCTATTACATTATGACAGTATACACCAACCAATCAAAACAGCATGCCGAACAGAGATATTTGCTTCAAAAAGTAGCCTAAATAAAAAGATAAAGTTAGAAATTTGGACTGCTGACATGCTATGACAAATTGTTAGAACATCAAGCTGTAAAATGATTTTAATTTTAGGTTTCATAGCAGAGGGTCCACAAGTCTGGCTTCTCTGTCGCCGACTGCAAACAAAGTTTTTTTTTATTTTAAATATCTTTTATTTTTAATTTTATTTATGTTCTTAATGGACAATAAGTGACATACAACAACTCGTGAGGAAGCCTCATCTTGACGTGTGCGGCAGCCTCGCTGAGGGGTGCTGCAGCTCTTCACTTCGCACCATGATGCCAAACACGCAGCACCAATCCGCTGACGGCGCGTCACGTGACCTTTTCCTCACTGTTGTCCAGCACAGACAGCGACAAAGAGAGGAAGAGTCAGAGTCGCCCATTCAGAACAGAGAGAAAATAACACGAGAAGGACGATTTACATTTCAGCATAATGGCCCTGCGGGACGAACTTTTAAAGTCTATATGGCATGCGTTTACTGCTCTGGATGTGGACAAGAGCGGCAAAGTCTCCAAATCTCAGCTGAAGGTAGGCTGCGAGAGTTACTCAACTTTTTTTTTTTCCCTAAAGGAAATTTTATTTACTGTTAAAAAAAAAAAGTGTAACTTATCGGCATATTCTTATGCCGTACGCGTCCCTTCTGGAAACACAAGGCGTCTCTGTTTGACGGCAGCCGCAGCACAGACGCACCTGCTGATAATCTGTATAATGAAGAAGAAACCTGCTGTTATTTCAGTAAAGTTTAGCTGTGAATCATTGGAATGATAAAGCAAACCACTGCTGAACATATTGAGGTCTAACAGACCTGTTAAGATCATTCATTTAAAGTAATCAATCGTATTTAAGTGAAATGGATAATTTATCAATGGAAAAATCCAATTAAAACGAACAAAAATCCTGTTTATAGTTCTAACCCTACCATCATACCTAAACATTTAGAGCCCAGCTACAACACAGCGTGCCAGCCTAGCATTGTTCAGCAGTTTAAATGAAAACCAACAACAAAGGTCAAGTTTAAGTTCAGCTGCCTGAGACTCTAAAGAGAAAAGGATTATTGTTACTTACACTTCAGTTAGTTTCTTTCTACATTAATAAGATGCAAAGTAGCACCAAGACATGTCTGATAAAAGATGTGAAGCTGCCTTTATTCTGATTGTCCTGGTTGGGCCACTCTTTCCTCTTTGCTTTTGTTCATAGATGCTATTTCATAGTTCCTTTTAACTGTTAGAGGAAGTAACTATTAAAAGAACTGCAGTAGAATAAATTGTAGTTCATGGAGCACATCTTTCATAGGGTCTTTTTTTTCTTTGACTTTTTCCCACAGAGTAGGACTTTAAAAAACTTTTTGTGATTAGCCTAGTTGAAAGTTAAAAGGTTGGGATACACTATCATTAATAATGGGTGTGTTCACACGTTCATTGATTGGTTGAACACAGCTCCAGTATCAACCATCCCAACATAAATTTTTGGTAAATCATTGCCCTTTTTAAACAAACATTTGCAACATTAGTTTTAAAACTATTAAAAAGAGGAATGAACCAAAATTTAAGCCCAGGATTTATTAAACCAGCAGAAGAATTAAAATGTAATTACTTATTTATTAACCGGCTTGTTGTTGCATCACCTCATGGCATATATGTGTGGCGCAATTACCAAGTATGTAGTTGTTAAGGAAACTCCCCAGTCCCCCCTGAATTGTTTCGTCAGAATATGTCAATCCGATAGATCATGTTTTAAGGAACATAAACTGAAGACTTGTGTTGCATTTTCTTCTCCATCATCGCACATTTTACTGCAATTTTTAACTGCACAATTCGGTCTGGGTAGGTGTGTCCAAACTTTTGTCTGGTAAATATATGCAAGCTGAAGAGTTGGAGTTTCAGTATTCTGTGTACTGGCCACTTGTAAAGGGCCACACTCAGCGGCTTTTGGTTGTAGTTTCCGGTTGAAAGGCCTAAAGGAAAGGGAAGCAAACCTTTCTTAGATAACAGAAGGAACAAAGACAGCTTCCTAAAGACCTAGGACTGTACTCAGATTTTTAAACACTTAACAGAGGCTTTTATTAATTTTATTTTTTATAACACAAGTGATTTCATGCACTTGAACCTGAGCATAAATGACAACCCTGTTGGTTCATATGATGTACACAACAGCTCAACAAGTAGCTCAAAAGTAGCTCAGTGTATCGTCTGGTGTATTCAAGGCTAAGATCCAGCAGCACATAAAACCTCTTTGGTCATATGATTGATATAAACACAATATGATCTCTTAGATGCCAGCAGGCAAAGCAGTATTACATGGACATTAGTACATAATCTATTAAATGATTGCTGGTCTGTTTTTTTCTCTCCTGTGGCTCATTTATCTTTAAGACACACTATATAACTTATGCTATTTTTCTCAGTGACACGCCCCTATCGACGGCTAATTTGGCATCCGTCTTGGATACTACCTGTACTGTGAGCTCTATCCAGACTAGGCATGAGCCGGTATGAAAATCTGACGGTACGATAACCTAAAGCAAAAATATCATGGTTTCACAGTATTCCGTGGTATTATGACTACGATTTTAATAGAGCTTTTTAAATGGGTAAAAAAACAGACTGACCTGTTAGCTTAAACTGAATAATGACAAGAAATAATCTAGACCCAAATATCTTTCAATTTAATATTAATATACTTGAGCATGGGGCCCAAAGTAAAACTCAAGGGTTCCTCTAAAACAAAAAATAACAATAACATCTTTCTGTGGTCAGTGTGTAAAACATCAAGACATCAAAACAAAGTATCAATGTTATCTCCATGAGCCTATACTGTGTTTTTTCCCACCAATCTCTCTACACACAGAAAGACACGGGGGTAGAAGGTATCCCATTTGGCAGCAATAATAAAGCTAGCTCAAAAGCTAATGATTTAGCTGGATTAACAAGGGAATTGTCCATTCATCTGGGTTAGGCCATGATAAGAAATGTTTGGAGACTAGCATGTTATCTAGCCATGCAGTCAGCATGCATCCATACACTCTTACTGCACTTACACATAACTCCGGGTACACCTGACTTGCACACTCACTATGTAATTTATAAGACCAAACACAGTTCATACTGCAGGCACGGTATTGCGGTATGATGAAAAATGTAATTGTATTCATACCTCGACTCTTGTCTTATCTCTTGCTCTTCTTTGGCTCTCCTTAGTTTCCTCTCTTCCTCTGATAATGTCTTCAAACATTTCTTTGCTGAATCCACCGATGTGCGTTCAAAACAACCTGTTTGTTTACATTTGCGTGCTAGTGTGTAGCGCATGCGCCAAGCGAAGCTTAGCAGGCAGCGTCCTGGATGTGAAAGTTCTCTAGTGGGGTTTCTCAGCCGCCAGGCGGTGCTGGGCAGCGACGGCCCTCGGAATGCACATAAAAGAGGTCACTGTGCCATCAAACGAGTCCGGAAAGCAGAGTTTTAAGGCTGAAAAGTTATATAGTGGTCCTTTAACATGTATTGACGGTAAAGCCTGAACTCAGATCATCTGACCCTCCATTTCAGGGGCATCCAAAGTCTGTCCTTGAGGGCCGCTGTACTGCAGATTTTAGATGTTTCTTGCTGCAGCACACCTGAATTAGATTAATGGGTCAACATGCTTGGGAAGCACTTGCCAAGGAAGAGAGCCATTTAATTTGAATCAGGTGTGTTAGAGCAGAGGAAACATCTAAAACCTGTGGGATTGTGGCCCTCGAGGACCAGAACTGGACACCGCTGCTTCATTTAAAAGAGAAACTCTTTCCTCACCATTTGTAATCAGTACTTTTTGGGTTCATGTGCTGGTGGACGGACAGGGAATGAACCCACTTACTTATCATCAATGTTTGTCACCCTCTGTGACAAACATAGACCCTCTGTCACAGTTGGCTGTCATTTGTTACATTTAATGCTGCTCATTTCATTCAAACCTTAAACAACTCATTTAAAACACAATAACACTTAACCACAGTTGGATCTCCAATTAATAATTAGGACTTGAACGGTGTCATGAGTCGTTGCTCTAACTAGCATAAAACTGTCCCTTAGCTATGGCTCCCCCTCACCTCGTGGAAATACTTTTACGCTAATGACAAATGGCAGAGCACAAACTTCACTCCATTTCCCCCCTTTCTTACCTTTGCAATCTTCTGTCTTGGCTTACATTTGTAGTGTTTTTAGTGTTCTATTGTTTTCAAATTGACAAGGCCAGACAGAAGTAATATTCATCCCACTGTCACCACTACTCACAGTATAGGCCTTCACATCAGTGGCAGACTACACACTTGAAACGATTCCTCACCGGATAAACCTTGCTCAAACCACAGAGTGACAGATCTGCTTTTCCTTGGATGATAAACGTAATGAGTTGTTTGGGTGGCCAGAGTTGAGGTTTGATTTATTTCTAGTTTGGACTGAGATTGTGCTACTCTACTGACAGAGCCAGTAGTTTCCACAGATCCTTCACAGGGAATTGACCTTCCAGTTTATCCCTGTAATAATGGTGGGTACGACAATGGTTTTTACTGTGATTCCAGGTGCTGTCTCACAACTTATGTACAGTGATGATGATCCCACATGACCCAGTGGCGTTGGAAGAGCACTTTAAAGATGACGATGAGGGTCCTGTCTCCAACCAGGGATACATGCCATACCTCAACAAGTTCATCCTGGATAAGGTCAGTCAGTAATGCAGCACAACCAGCCAAAGACATTGGTGGTGTTTATATATTGCATGTTTCTCATCTGTGTGGAATCGTCATGTCTTCCTCATAATTGTGATGTTTTCTTTTGTTGGTCTATTCCAAAAAAACCCAAAACAAACGACAACAAACGTATAATTGCTAGTGATTCTATTGTTTAAAGTTTAGGATTACATCCAACCTCAGATTAATGCCCGAAAAACTGGGGAAACAATGGTTTCCTCTGTTATAGAGAAAACAACTTGTTCAGTGATTTGACTTTGACTCAGCAGTCTGTGTCTTTTCATAAATTTGTGTGGAAAGTGATTTATTATCAGGAACAGAAACACTCCAGGTTGACAGCTGACTGGCAGCCAGTGCAGTTGTTGGGTTTCAGTGTGACTGGCATTGCAGAGTTTATAGTTTATTTTTACTTGTCACCGCCTTAAAACCCAAACCAGAGAAACAATGAGGTATTGATGAAGTTGACCGGATCACTTTCAGTTGTTACTATTTGCTCATAGCTAGATGCCTTGAAAGCACCAGACTGCTTTACTCTGGCTTTTTCGGCTACATACAGGATGTCTAAGCATCTTATTGTTGCCAGTTTCTTGACCTGAGAAAAAGTCCTGCACATGCTCCTCCTCATGCATTTTCTTCCTTTTTAAATTCGTTATTACTTATTTATTTATTTTTTTGCATTTGACTTATTTATATAATCATATAATAAAAAAGCTTTTTTAGATTATTGGCTTAATTTAAATGTGTATATAGATCCAGTAAATGGCATAGACTATCCCATGTATTTTTTTCTTCTCTCTTTTTGCCAAACCATACCTCAACCTACAACTTGAAACTTAACTATAGTATTGATGCAGCTTGTCATTTAATTTCAAAGTTATAGTTTATCAGCACGAATACACACAAACTACTAAGCCAAATTATATCCAATTTGAAGAGGGAGAACAGTGGAAAATGAAGAATCCAGGGAATTGTTTATATCAGGTTTGGATCACTTTTTAAATTTTTTTTTTTATCCCATTTAAAGCTGATGTGCCCCTTGATATTACATCAGGTCAATGAATTAAAACTGAACTGATGTTATGGAGAATGTATGCTTCTAATGTCCGACTAGTTTTGTCTTTCATATTAATCCTGCTTAAATATTATTTTTAAAATATGTTTGATATGGAGAATTTGAGTTTAGTTGCTTGTGGCAAACTATTTTATTAAACTGTAGCAGTTCACTATTTGACATGTAGTATCAGCTTGTTGTGCTATCAGACTATCAATCACTGCACTGTCGAGCTCTGACAAATACAAACTACTCACTTAGCACTCAGTCTGCTTATTCAGCTCTCTGTCCCTCTGTGATGATGTCACAATGGGGTCACAGCATAGATGGAGCGTTGGTGATGGTTTAGTTGGGATGGAAACAAATGAAAAAGCCTTTTTTTCCCCTTTAAGATGTCATAGGCAGTATGAAGCTCTAACAGACCTCCTGGCTGTGTGAATTTTGAGCTGTATGATATTGAAACGATGGGGATCTTGCAAGTGCTGAGTGGTTGATTTTTTGTCAGTTTCTATTGTTTATTATCTCCACCAAGGCGGAGGTCATGTATTTTTGGTGGTGTTGGTTTGTCTGTCTTTCTGTCTGTTAGCAACATAACTCAAAAAGTTATGGATGACATTTTCAGAAAATCTCAGAAATGGAATAATGAACAGGTGACTAGATTTTGAATCCTGAATCCAGGAATTTTTTAATAATTCTTTAATATGGGGATAATTTTGCCATTAGAGCTTCTAACTAAAAAATAATGACCACAATCATTGGCAAAAAAAAGAAGTAAAAAAAATGACGATGGTTTGGCAGAGGTCCACACTCTCTGAGTACTTCTAGTTATAATGTAGGGTTGTGCAAAAGAGTGTTTGTTTGTTTTTTAATCATCTTTTATCCAAAGACACTGCCACCATGTTGCACCAACGTATTACTACAGTAACCCAGAAGAGACAAACCAAACACTGTCTTTACAGCAGGCCTTTCATGTGTTGTTTAAGCTCAGGCAGTATCAGGTTAACGTTGTTCTACATGAAGGCTCGGTATCATATTCTACCACTGGATCTTTTTTACTTTTTAATTGTTTGAAATAAATTTCTTTGTTCATACCACTGATGCAGACAGCCATCACTATGGTAGCCCCAGCTTCAGTAGGGCATATTTGTTATGATATGTTAATTAGCCATGTGCTCTTTTTGCTAACACTAACTAGATGTGAAGGACTGTTTGTAGTTCTGCACAGCAAAGAAAAGTTAACCTAATGAAATTCTTCACCTATTGAGATGTAAAACTTAGGTTTTAAAATGATCTTTTAAGAATTATGTTTTTCAGGAAAACAACAAACTTTTCACTTTAGATTTTTAAGGAATGGTTTATGCAACATCACAGCAGTTTGAAGGGTTAATCCTTTTAGCTTCATTATAAAGTATTTAACTTGCCCTAATTTTCTAAATCAATATTTACTTATAGGAAAATAGTGTTTAAAAAAAAAAAATTTGAATTAATTTTTATGTCAACATAAAAATTAATAGTTATCCGTAACAAAAACAGGTGCATAACGTCCTGCCGAAATGGAAAGCAAAAACTATACCTCATTTTATGAATAAGGTCATGCAAAGGAAAATAGTGTTTTGAAAATGAAATAAAAAAAGTCACAAGTTACACAGATGTCTCTTCAGGTCTGACAGGAAGATGGGTATGTGATGCTTTAAAGGGTACACTCCATAATCCATAGTTTAATGTGTCATGCAGGGCTGCACATAAGTGTTATTATAATGGTTGGTTAATACAATGAGTGAATAGAAAATTTCTGATCTTTTACATTAGGAGTGTCAAGCTCCTGTCCACAAGGGTTGCTCAAAATAATTCAAAATAACTCCAAATAATAGGTTCTTGTGCAGAACAAGCTGTTGGAGCCATTGATGTGAATCAGGTGTGTTGGAGCAGGAAACCATCTAAAACCTGCAGGACAGCGACCCTCAAGGAGTTTGACATCCCTGCTTTACATCATCACAGGTTCTCTGAATGTCAGGACGATTGTCTGTTAGACAGATGAAGACCTCACTTTGTGTCCAGAATATGGTTCAGAGATTGATTTACGTCTTTGAATCACATTTAGAAACTCCCTGTTTTATCTAAGAAATGTACTAATCAGTAATCAGACAGCTGATGTCTCTGCAGATATTTGGATTGCTCGTAGTTTTGGTTTTCCTTGTTTGACCTGCTATAAAACTTGAACTTTCATGATGTTTGTGCTGGTGTCAGCACTTGTGTGATTAAATGGCACTTTCCTACAGCGGCACCTTACTCTCTGTGTAATAATGGAATTAAACCTTAAACCATGTGAGAAGTTTTTGTGATTTCTAATATTCTTTTTAAGCTACCTCATCAGTGCTTTGTCACGGCTCTTTGGTCCGCAGTAGATTACAGTAAACACTGCGTCAGTCCTGTGAGAAACACAGGAAGACACCCTTAGACATGTAGACGAATGGATGGATCATTCTTTTTTACTCTGACAGTTTCTGTCATGTTTCCAGCTCTGTGGGGTTTCATGTATTTGCAAAATGTTTAAAATGAAAGCTATTTTAATGTTCTTGGTAAGGACTGTCTCAGTCAGTCTGAAGCAGGAAACATTTTAACTGTGACTCTTCATGAAATTGCAAATTCTGGATTTTAAACTCAGGAGACCTGATGTCATGGGCTGATTTTTTAATAACCGCCCCTGACACACAAACTTCTGTGTATTTTTCCACTCGCAACCACCCCACCCATCCATTGATGTGAATGTGACTGTTCTGTGGATGGTGGTGGTGGTGGAGGTCAAAGCATTCATCTGCTTTCACTCCTGAGGAAACTCCACCCGGTCACACAGGGAAACTGTGTGCGTGTGCGTTTGTGTATGAACCAGAAACTCAAAAAGCAGCACAACAAGAATCCTGTTTTTCAAATGAATGGAGTTACTTGTCAAGAAAAAAACTGTATGTGCATGCATTTGTTCCACAGATGAGGAATTACATTTTGACAGGGAGTGTGCACCAACCTCACTAACTCAGTCCATGTCTATGAAAGATTGCAGCAGAATGTACAATGCAGGAGACCCCAGAAGCACCCTTGTGTATGAGCACAGAGATGGCGATTAAATATTTAGAGTAGAGCTCAGCAAACTGACACACTGATCTGGAAGCGATGTTTCCTCTTAAGATGCGGCATTTGATAGTTTGATGAAGCGTTGCACTTGCGTTGTTCACATTTTTCCAACTCAGTCTTGAGCAACTCACTCACAGCTAATACGTGATAAGAATCCTCCTTGATTTTCCTTTTTTATGCAGTATTTTTGGGACAGTTTCTGTTACTATGCTGGCAACAACACTTAAGCTTCCTTTTTTAAATGATCATTCAACCATTGTTTGCAACCAAAATCTATATGGAGCTATATTAGTGGCTTTGATCAAGAGTGCATTTTTTCTACTGAGAGCATCCCTCTTTGTTTTCATGATCAGAAGGCAAAACTCTATTTATGCTCTCCAGAAGTCTCTGCTTGCATGTAAATACGTTCGTCAAATCAAAGCTCTGCTCCCTCCAGTCTCCCTGCAGGTGCACTTGTTTTACTGTATCCTATACTACTTGTTAGGCATTTAATGCTGGATGGGTTGCTATACTGGTGCACCAAATGGCCTAAAAAAGACAGTTTGAGCACCTGGCAGTGGCTGTTTATTGCAGTAGGCTATATTCATCTCAAAGCTAGCTCCTTTTGTGAGGGTTATAAATATGAATATTTACACCAATTGATCATTTTTGGGAAAAAGTACAAAAATTAGTAAAGTAGAACACAAAGAACCATGCTCTTGACTAGAACAACTACACTCCTGATTAAAGATACTAATATAACAATACAGACACTAATATAAACCAGCTTGTTTGCACATGGGTATGCTGAATCTTGTCTAAGAACTTCTATTTTTAACCATCAGATTGCCGTGGCTACATAATGTTATTCTTTGTAAACATTTGACACGTTTGAAAAAGGTTTGCCCATACTGGTGTCAATACAATGAAGATGCTGCAATCTGTTGCTTCATTTTCAGGGTTGCGGTGCAGCACAGTTAAGTTCTGCTTCAATTAACTTTCATATGCAAATTCACTAAGACTCCAGATCACCTGATAGTGCAGAGTTTTGAAGAAGAAGTGTTGACATACAGAAACATAGAGTCCCTGAGGCAGCTTTCATTTTAGTAGTCACTGCACGGTTTTGGAAAACCTTTCCCTGTTCCTCAGTAGTCTTTTAGACTCAGTATATTTGTGCAGTAGTTGGCTTAAAAAAAGGTTTTGGAAGGCAGACGAAGAAGCCTGCAGATTTTTTAAATATAGTTTGTGCAATGGACCATCTAAAAGCTCTACTCACTTCCTCTTTTTATTTTATTTTTTTTATGGCTTTCATTTCACATTTTGTGGGCAACACAGCCATCCTCAATCATCACTCGTTTCATTCTAGGAAAACCTTCAATTTAATAACTCAGTCCTGTTAACTGGTAACATTATTTCATTGTTCACGTCAATCTGACTTGCAGCAGTTCACTGGCTGTCAGTGTGAGCTATAAGAGCTGCTGCAGGATACGAGGCTGAAGTTTGGACCCAGAATCCTAATAAACGTGGTAATGGAGGAGGGTAGGAGGAGAGGGGGCTGACAAGCATCTCACTGTTGAAGTGTAAAGACTGAGACTGGAGGGAGAGGAAGAGGAGCAAACTAGCGAGCCATGAAGAGCAAGACAAACAAGATGAGCGTGACAAAGGTGGTTTACAAGAGGTGCTCTTTCATAACAAATCCCTCTTTCACAACTTTTCTTCCCTCATACTCTGTCTTGCTGCAATCAGACTTTGCTGACTCATCTAAAACCACACAGATGAGACGGTGAAGCCCAAAAATCTGAATGCAACCATCCTCATGTTTACATAACAGGAGGCTCTGCATTTTTGCTTCAGTCTGACTGGTTTTAGGAAAACAAAGTTGTGTTTAAAATGTGAGGACACGTGTTTGACAGGCCTTTTCTCAGCAGACCCGCCAACATTCTTTTAAAATTGCTACTCCACCCAAAATCCTATTGTTAACATTAAAGAGCAATTGGAGGCATTAAAAGTGGATCCTCAAGACATCATCCATGGTTTAAGTTTTTTACAACAAGTCTGTGAAACTTAATCTAATGTCAACATCATTACCATGGCAACAGTTTCAGCTGGTGTAGTGTATGTTAAAATTGACCACCACTGGTGCATTTACTCAGGATGAAATTCATGGATCAGGGTAATACAGATGTCAAATATAAAGAAACTTGATTTTTCAAATCTGCAGAGGAAGTAGAAAATATGTTTATACATAGACATGTTCAACATCACGTCTATGTTTATACATAGACGTGATGTTAAACAAAACCATATAATGAATTTCATTTTCACTGTAATTTAAATTAAGTTGGATCTTTGGAAAATTTAGCAGAGTAGATGATCCCAGTCAAACTTGGCTCTGTGCAACAGCTCTGATTGAGATGCTACAACAAAATATGAAAATGAAAAATACTTTATTTATCCCTCTTACAGGGAAATTATTGTTGTAGCAGGTTTTAAAAAAAAAAAATAATAATAATGATTATACAAACAATTAAATTAAAGTAGAAGATAGGGCCTTGTTCCGGAGGGTGATGGCTGCTGGCAGGAATGATATCCGGTACCTTTCTGTCTTGCAACGGACTTGAAGAAGCCTCCCACTGAACACACTCTGTTGTTTCTTCACTGTGGTG
>JAOXYM010000010.1:12274601-12286862 GCA_028567055.1 Leptatherina wallacei | reverse complement strand
GCCAAGAAGCATTGTTACAACAGAGAAATAATCTACCAAACACAAATTTCCGAACTTTTTGTTCGATGTTTATATATGTATATATATATAACCATATAAAGGTCACACACTAATATTTCGTTGGACCACGAAATGGTTTGTTTTTAACCGCCTTTAGCTTTGATCAAAGCCCAATGAATCCTGGCATTGACATCTTGGAATATGCCCTTGCCATCAGGGGAAAAAAAATCTATTGATGGAATAACCTGGTCATTATTCAGGTATCAGCTTACCTCATTCTTTGGGCACATTCTTTGCTGAACTTAGACCTGCTGACCAACTGCAGCAACCCCAGATCACGGACTGCCCTCATAGGCTCATACTGTAGGCTCTATGCATGATGGGAGCATCACTTCGTCTGCCTCTCTACTTACTCTGATGCGCCCATAACTCTGGAACAGGGTATATGTGGACTGATCAGACCACACGACCTTTTTTACATTGCTCCAGAGTCCAATATTTTTTTTTATGGCTACACAGCTGTTCAGTCCCGATCCCTTGAGTTCCCTTCACATTGCGCATGCGGAAATGCTCTTACTTTCACTATTAAACATAGCCCTGGGTTTTACTATAGATTTTTTTCAGTTTGATTTCACCAATCGTTCAGGTGATCGCCAATCACTGTCATTCAGGATTTTCTTCCAATCACATTTCTTCCTGGAAGATGATGGTTCCCCAGTATCCTTCCAGTTTTTGATAATGCGTTGGACAGTTCTTAACCCAGTTTCACTAGTTTTCTCTGCTTGATGCATGCCAATGATTTGACCCTTCTTTGCAGACAAAGATCTTTTCCGTGACCACTGGATGTGTCTTTCCACATGGTTGTTTAAGAAATGAGAAGCTACTCATTGCATCAGTTGGCGTTAAATAACTTGCTGCCAGCTAAAAGATAATCTCCCGTGCAGTGATTATCCAATAGGAGGCTTGTACCTATTTGCTTAGTTAAGGCTAGGTGGCAACTTTTTTTGGCCAGGCAGTATATACTACTACTAATAATATATATGAT
The DNA here is from genome assembly GCA_028567055.1 of Leptatherina wallacei. NCBI lineage: Eukaryota > Metazoa > Chordata > Actinopteri > Atheriniformes > Atherinidae > Leptatherina > Leptatherina wallacei. The sequence continues at coordinate 12,285,817 of JAOXYM010000010.1, read as the reverse complement.
ATACTAATAATATATACACAAAATCTGCTGTTAAATTACTTCCACTTCCAATAAAATCCCACCAGTTTTATTCTTTATTAAACAAACACTCCTGAAAAAAATGCTCATCTATGTGTACATCTACTATACCCAAACAGAACAGAACAGTCATTCAAGGTGAATTAATTTTCAATCTCTGCATTGCAATCATCAAAAAATGTTGTAATGTTTATTTATCATTAGCACGCAATAGAATATTGTGATGGTAAGAGCAACCTTTCATTTCTACACAAAATCCTCCTGCCACACTAAAACCGTAAATGTCTACATTAGAGACTTTTTTTTTTATCCAGTTGGTGCTTAAACAAACCATAAATTCAGAATTTACTTTTTTCAAATATTTTGTTCAACATGTTTCCTGGATGTGGGACTTCCTGCTGTTCTTCTTTTCATTCTGAGAATTGATGAGCCACACTCACCAAAACAAAAGAGAAGGTGGTGGTTTCGTCCATCATCCTCCAAAAACAAGCATCTGTAGTAGGGGGACATTTGGTGATCAAAACCAGGTGGGAATTTTTTTAATACTTGTTTACAGACACCTAAAATGTAGCATCAAGTGATCATCACATTTCTGTCTCAGAAACTGATTAAAGTTGATACACGAGGAATTTTTATTCCAATTTGGCTTCATAATGAAGCTTAATGGAAAATTTGGGGCTATGTATACACAAGTGTAGGAAAAAACTGACTGGACTTTGTAAACAGCCACAGTTCAGATCATGTTTTGTTGTATCAGTCAGGAATATGTGAAACAAAAATTGTTCCCTCTGTCAAATTGATATTATCCACCTGCAAACATCTGACTGTATACTTTTTCCACAAAAATAAAACAAAAAAACAACCCATTCAGCGATTTTCTGTTGTTTGGAAAGAAAATGTGTGGAATGTTTGGGCCTCCCATTTAGAAAAATCGGTTTCCAGGGAGTATTCTCTTTCAGAGCTGTGAAGAAAGCACTATGCTATCACATGCCAGAGCAGCTGAGTTAATGAAATCCTTACACTTCCTCCCCATCTTTCTCGGTAGTAATACAAACACTGAGTTATATGTGAAGCTATAAATAGACACTGAGTAACTAATAATATCACACGCACATTGTGTTCTACTGACCCATGGAATTTAATCACAATTGTATCCATCCCCAACTCAAACACCATGTTGTCTTGATTTCTTGTATATTTAAAGTGATGCTTTTCATGCAGCAATAATTCAAAACGAAAGACTAATTTACATATAAAAGCTATTTGAACAATTTGTTTTGATCTTGCATTTTTTGTTTTGGAAAAATCTACTTTCTGGGGAAAATAAGCCTCAGCATCAGTGGGCAGAACAGACAATGGGCAACTTTTTTCATATCTGAAAAGGATCATGTTTAAAAAAAATAAACAAAGCAAAAACAGATCACTGAATCATCTCTTGGCCTTTCAGAAGTGCAGAAACTGTTGCAATGACATTAGTTTGGGTTTGTATTTAAATCCATGAATCATGTACTTTTGTAGACTTCGAAAATGCCGTTTTGGTTCTATAAAGCAATATCAAAACAAACCTGACAATTGGCACAGCATGCTCACAGCCTCTGGACATAACGTAGATGATGACTAGCTACAGCACCGGTTACAACTGGGCTGGGATTACATCTGCTGCATGCAGGTACATACAAGTCAGAAGCAAAAATATATGAACAAAGTGGGAATAATCTGTCAATTTGGATCAAGTCGTTTAGAATTTATACAGGACTGACAGCATAACATAAGCAGTTTTCTAATGCATGGAAGTTAAAGTATAAAGGTTAATGTTGAAGAAAGTAATACTTACTAAATAAATAAAACTTCTGATGGATTGACTCCGTTGTGCCAAAAAGTGATCGTCTGCCAGATACTGATTAAGCGGTCACGGGTTGCTCAGTTTATCTCGGTATATCGGGTCTGTTGCTGTTCTTCTTGGCACAAAACCGTCATGACACAAAAATACAGGCGACATTGTGTCAATTTTAACAGAAAACATATGTTTTGCTTACAGAAAAATAGATTTGCCATAATCAGGAACGATATTCAGGCATGTTGCTTCTTCACAGTTCTGGCTATGTGTTTATGCTTCTTTCCGTTTATAATATAAAGTCTAATTAATATGATTTATGTGTTCATCTATTAAAGAATCATTTCCATTGATGTTCATTGATGACAGTAAATTTCTCAGCAATAAATTCTATTTTAAATGGCCTGATTTACGTCAGTCACACAGTACAAATTACTGGCCAACTAGGCTATTTTAAATTTGCTCTTGTGGCCTTTTAAGGTGGAATTAGTAGCTAGTAAAATGACAATTTTTGCCTCGGTTAAAAACTGCCACTCTGTGGAGTAATTCCACCTTAAAAGAACATAATAATTGATGGAGGGTACGCTACTAATTGGCCTGTAATCTATTTCATTTTACACTTTAGTTTATTGCAGCCATTGAAAGTATTTTTTTTTGTTTTATTGACAATTACATGAGCCAGTTTTAAAGACTGCGTAAGCTCTTGCGGCCGCTTAATCGATTTCTGGCAGCCGATCACTCTTCGGCACAACAACTCCACTGAAACTACTTGAGTAGTCTGAGGTCCCATTTATACGATGACACTGAGAAATTAAAATGAAACGTTTTGTTAAATTTTGGTCTCTCGTTTACACGGTAACAGAGTTTTGGGTGGACAAAACTGCAAAGGTTTGAGAACGGGTTCTGGAGGGAAATAAAAAACAAAACAAAAACAAAGTGAATCCTGTCCATGTAAACTGGAATCTTTTGGCAATGTTGATGTCTGTCATATCATCTTGCACTTGTGCACTAAGGTCCTGTTTATGCCTGCGAACAGCACAACAACAACAACGACAGACCTCTGTGTTCCGTTTGTGCTGCTGAACCTTTTTAAGTTATTTTTGTCTCTTACAGCAAAACCTGCTTTTTTGTGCAATATTTATGACGTCAGTGAAGACACAGAGATTACATGCACTAGATAACCGATACAAATCTATACAAGCGGCTGTTATGTCTTCGGGTCTGATGAGGATTTAGTGCACATGCTGGGTGTGTTGTTGCAAAGTTTCACCACCCACTACATATGGAAGAAGGTTAGACCCTATCCCAGCAGCTACTAGATGAGAGGCAGGGTAAGTTCTAGTGATGGGAAGTTCAGCTCTTCTGAAAGATTCAGCTCTTTTGACTCGGCCCTCTTAGAGGGGCGACCTCTTTCGTTTCCCAAATGGCTCTTCATTTAGTATAAACTCAGAGCTTCTGTGTTAGTGTAATTTAGCAATTATAAGTGGGGTTTTTTGTTGTTAAGGAAATATTTAATTCATTTTTTTTTATCTTAAGAGCCTTATTTTTGTGAATTTTTTTTCATGAAAAAATATAGTTATTTTCCTATTTTCCTAACATTGCATGAATTTTCAATAAAACTAGTTGCAATATTTAGTGTGCAAAGGAAAAATAAAATGTAATTTCTACTTATTTCAGCCACATGCAGTCATTTTGACCGCTCAGGCTTTTGTGCGGTTCTATTTTGAATTTGCCAACGTTATGGATCAGATAATGTGGAAGTATTCTGTAGAGGGTGGTATGCAGAGATGGATCCATGATGAATTTTATAACATACGGGACCTTGAACGAATAAATGTCTATTCAATCATCAAGAAGTGCACTGAAACCCAAACAGCTGAAAGGGGTTTCTGCAGCAGCTGCAGAGGAACATCTAGCAGAGTTTAAGAAGGGAAACAGCCAGCAGGGTGAGTGGAACAACGGGAACGGCAGAATCCATGGCTGCAGCAGAAAGGATGCAGTGCCAGGTATGAAGAAGCTGGGGGAAAAAACCCCAAAAAACTATGACATTGCTGATACTTTTTAGCTTTTTGCAGACAGATTAGAGCACAATAGGCAGAAATGTCCTGCATCTGACAGACAACCCACTAACATTTTTGTCCAGTCGTCTCGTCAACAAAAACTCACACGTGTCGTCACATTTTAGTCATCAAAGAGCAATGTTTAGCTCATCACCGTCTCGTTATTTTCATGAACAAAAGAGGTGTCAACAAAATAATTTCACCATTGTTTACAAAAAACAACACTGCTTGACACACTTATGTTATTTAAATCTGGCTTCCAGCTCTCTCTGAGTACCTGGTTTGTACCACTACACTCCCTGTCTTCTAAAGAGGCCCATCCTTCATTACATAGTGGTATGATCCTTGTCTTTCCTCATATATAAATGACACATGGTGTGCCTATCAAAATAAAATCCTGCCCCTTCTAAAGTTTTGGCTCTCTTAGGCAGAAATAGGTTCTTCTTGTTCACTACAAAGAATCGGCTCTTAGAGCCGGCTCGTTCATGAATGGCACATCACTACTGATCACTGTGAGAGCTAAACAGCGAAAGGATCCGGCTATCACTCGATGTGAGCTGGCTCTTCTAATTCACTACAAAGCATTGACTCTCAGAGTGTATGACACATCACTGATACTCTGGACAGGTTACCAGTCCATTGCAGGGTGTATCTGCAGTCTAACGGTGAGAAATAATCGGTTTGTTCTGCATAACACAAAAGTGTAATGTTACATAAAAGCCATATGAAGACATAAAGTGGTAATTTAAATGGACAAAGAAACATATTTATGGTACAGTTCTTCAAGGACTTGGATCACTCCTTTATGTTAAACAAGATGGAGCAAGGCAACAGAAATTTTATATTTTCTTAAACGGCAACAGACATTGCACAATGATCACGGTACAATGGTGTGAACTGGTAGGCAGTTCTCCAGTTACGTTGTTTCCACCAGTTGTGGAACATGTACTGTTCCTTCTCCACTCAGGGTACACGTGACCACATCATCCCTAGTCTGAGGAACCTGCAGAACCAGCAGTCTTGATACCACCACCTGTTTTGTCCACGACAAAAGACGCCCATCTGTAGAATGCAGGTTTACAGGGAGAATATGCGTACTACCAAAGAAACTGAATCTCTGAAGTCCAAATTGTTTTAGTTGTTGCCTTTTCTTTATGTTAAAAATTGTGAAGCTGTATCATATTACAAATATTCACTGAGGACAGAATAAGTTATTTATTTCCCGGTTTCAGGGCAATATTCTTTCCCCCGATAGGTTATTCTGAAATTATTGTTCAGAATCTGAAAGCAGCTTGTGTAGCAGTCACAATCTTAGCGAGTACAACAAGAAAGCAGCTATGGCATTTATCGCCCTATGAGCTTTCATTTAGCCACAATATGGTATGAGCTAGCAGAGAAGGACCCCAACAAACTGAAGTAAAGTGATGTATAAATCTTAAATGAATTTATTCCTGCAATGCATTGATGTTGGTGCAATATGTGTTTAAATGTAATCAAGTTTGTTTTTACAATATTCATAGTTATCCATCCATCCAATGAGGTTTTAAATGCATGGTTAATCTTTATACGTGTCCTTCTTTAGCTTGCCCACAGGTGATTACCAGTGGGTGAAATTTGCACCTAGAAAGATTAAATGGCTCCTCTGGTTGTGCACTAGCTTAGTATAAAGCATGTTTCTGTCTTAAATTTGTGCAGTCCGTGTAGTTGCCATAACAACACAGTGCTAATTTACACAAAGTTGACTTCTTAGAGCCATTTAAAACCACAGATGGCTGACTCAAACCAAAACAGAGCCATCCAAAACACATTTTTAGATTTACATTTACCCTTCTAATCACCTTTAAGTATGCATGGTGGTCATTTTTACACAATCACTGAAAGAAAAGTCAAAGCTAAAGTAGAACTGAAGGAACATGTACTTTTTTTGCCCAATCAAGAGCAAATCTTTGAGATTTGAAATAAAAAAGAGATTTTAATTTTATTTCAGAGCTTATTCAAATAAAGAGAGGACAGGGGTATATGTTTGAATGATCAAATTATAAATTAGATTAAGTGCAAGGCCATTTATAGAATGCATGTTTTTGGTTTGGCTTTCTTCGTGAGGGGTGGATGAGATTGACATGAACTGTCCCACAGTCCCTCCCACTGGGTCTGGCATTCAGGTACAGCTCCCTCCCTCCCTCTATAAAGACTCATGTTAGCTGTGTAATCTCCAGACTTCAACTCATGGCAAACTTTTTACAGCATTTGAAACAAAAAAGAAATAAAAACTTTAGTAGTGCTAAAGAATATACACCAAACTTGGATGTGCACCTTATCTACTGTGGATCACATCACAAACAAGACTCCAGGGTAAGTGATTTTCCTTTAAGATTTCATCTTGTATTAAAATGCAAATTCACATTTTGTAAGTTGGGGAAACAGTGTGAAGAATTGAATAAAAATATGTGTTGGTTGATACTGTGTGTACCATTTTATGGATTTTTCTTTGACAACCTAAGTACAAGGCCACCTGTATGGATTTGTACTGTTTTGTAACAGCTGTCTAGATTAAAAAATGACCTAATCACTTGATGATTTAATGTTGTTTTAAATTAACCAAGCAGCAAATGTTGGAATAATGCATACCTAACCAACCAAACACTTTTTTCCAAATCTATCATTTACAGCTCCAAGCCAAAATGAGGTTGTCCCTGCACACTGTCATCTGCTGCTGTGTTTTTACCACAGTCCTGCCACCAGTAAGAGGTGCCACAGCAGAGCCCAATGTCATCCTAAGAAAAATGTAAGCAACCTCAAAAACCAGCATGTTTTACAACATTTTGTTCAGCCCTCAATAAAAATGCTCCCTGTTGTCTTTATTAGCACGCAGACTATTTGCTTGTTGATGACCAATGCAGATTCCTGTAAATGTACATCGGCTAGTAAATTGGTAAAGTTGAAGAGAATATCAAAGTCAATACATGTCAGTTTCTGTCAGCAGATAGTAGATCATTGGTGTCCAAATATATAGAAATCTTGACTAGGGTCACTATATTGGTTGTGATTGAGATATTTGTAAATTACAAACTTAGAAAGTGTTCCTCGGTGTAGAATTCGTGCAAGAAAAAGGATCAGTCCCTAGAATATAGCAAACACATTCCTTACTGCAATTACTTTTACACTAATTATATATAAATGATGGTGTAGAAATGACTAAAAGAAGCCCTGGCCTGTAAAGAATGAAATGGTATTTTTTATGGAGTATAATGCTGCTATTCTAGTAAATATAAGAGCTAATGTGACTGAAATAGTGCTGTCATTTCTGTTAACACAACCTGTTGGGTTATTTTGTGCAGGTATAGAGTGTGGCTGCAGAGCCATGTGAGGGGAGACGTGCCCAACGGTTCAGTGGCCACTGATGTGCAGACCTCTGACATCTTAGATGAACCTTTGCAGGATGCAGAAGCCCTCTCATCACCATCAAGGTAACAAGAAAAGATGCAATTCTACCCAATAATGTGATTACTAACAGGGCAGAGAAGAACAAAAGATTTTGGCAAAGAGAAAATAGAATGTAATGATGTGAAAACAATAGGCAACACAGTGTGTTGTATATGTGTAAGTATATGTGAAGTGCATGCACTTTAAAGCCTTCATGCATTAGAATGCATGAAGATCTTTAGTCTGGAAAAAAAACTGTTTGCTGTCCTCTACTACATTAATGCTTTCATGTTTTTACAAATAAACACTATTTTGACTTAAATCATGTTATCTTTTGTCAGAGGGAACAACCCCGGAAAACAAATCAAATATAATTTTTTTTCTTTCCTCTTTTTTTCCCCTTTTAGCTTCGGGCTGAATGCAAGACTCAAAAGAGCATCATCAAAGCAAAATCCCTGTCGTTTAGTCACATGTATATACCAAGAAATGGTCCACATACTGCATGAAATGAGCCAGCCAAAAGACCTCAATGCCCCTAAAGACAAGATAACCTCGAAAGGCTACGGACGCCGCCGCCGATCACTGGCAGACACCATTCAACTGGCACTCCAGAATGGGAGGCAAAGGAGTAGTGAAACTGGTCAGCGAGTCAGCAGACACAAAACACACGCCAAGACAGGCTAAAAAAAAGAGTCGTTGTTGGGCATATTTGCTCACAGCAGATTAAGATAAGTCCCCTCATAAGTTTTTATTCAACATTTACTACTAAATCCAGTAAAACAGCGGCTGCTACATCTGCGCATCCCATCAGAGGGAGCTCAGGTTGCTCTGGATGAATTCAGGATTCAGATAACACATACTGAGAAGATTGTGTACACGTGCTTAGGTGTAGGTTTCAGAGTTTCTCAACATGAGTGTGATGTATTGATGAATTCAAGTCAGACCATATGGGACTTGACAGGAATTTCTGTCTCTTCTTCAGCATCCAAAGTGAACTTGGCAGCTGAGACAGAAGACAGTTCCTGAGGATCTGTAATAGCCATGAACTGAGGAGGAACCAATTCTGCAACAGGGGAGTGACTTTTCCTCAACAAACTGACATTCATGGGCCCCAAACTGCCAATTACACAAGTGAAGTGAATGTAGTGAACCGCTTGTTATGCACAATCCACACAACATATATACCAAATACTAGATACTGTAGCAAAAAAAAAAAAATCATTGTTAACCTGTATATACAAATATATAAGAATGCTGTAATTTTAAACAAAAAAAAAAACAAAAAAATATGTTTTATTTTAACTTCAGTGAAGTATTTGATGTATCTGTACTTTGTAAATAATAATGGTCTTGTACTCTTCTTGTCCTTGAGGTACACAAATGGTTTACGCATTGTTGTGGTAATTATATTATATTGAAACTTGATCATTGTAGAGTTGTAGCAGTCGTGTTCAGATGATATGAGTCAGAAAGGAAGTGAAGTGTTAAAAACAGTGTTTTGCTGCCATCTATCTTTACATTGGGAAACATACGAATGCCTCATCTTACAGTAAAAGGACTTAATTCTGATATTTATCTGTTTTTCTGAATGTGAACCATCCTAATTTAATAACAATTCAGCTGAATTGCTTAAAATGTTACTTAAAGTGATTTGTGGCTTGTGGCAAATGCCAGCGATCGTAATCACTTACAGCTGGCTTGTTTAAATAAACCGATGAAGCAAATTAAATTAAACTTAAAAAAAACTTTCAGTATACAGTCGCTCATCTCTGTAGTTAGCCTATATCAGGACGCTCACTGGCTCCTTAGCGTTTGTGCCTTGTCATTGTGTGATATGTGTGTGGCTTAATGTGATGAAATTGAGTTACGTCAGATCTCAAACATATGAACTAGTGGGCTGCATTCTATTCTAAAAATAACACGGTTTTATCAGCTGCTTGTCTTAGAGAAACACATCTACAATTAGATTTGTCTCGGGGAGACAGGATTTTAGTGTTGTGTAATTCTTTGCTTTAATCTAAATTGATTATGTTTTGGAAAAGTCAGGCCATGCTTTACATTAATGGAGAAGGAGCCACATTCTCCTGTCTGAGGAGCAGAGATAATAAGTATGGAATTTGATCGCTTATTGTATACAGAGTGGTCACACTGTTCAGCAATGATAAAACAAACCAGTCATGACTCTGGGAAATTGAATTAAAATTCTAATAGTAAAAATAGGAATACTTAAAAGTAGAAAGAAAAAAGTAGAATTTCAATCCTGTTTTTGCTTTTATTTTATGAATTAATATAATCAATCCCACTTTCTTCTTTCTTTATTTGACAAATAATATTAAATGAAGCTCTCTCAAGAGCTTTATGAGACAACTCATCACACATGCAAAACAAAGATTCCTGTTTAAAATATTGCATTTAGATAAAATGGGTCAATGTTTGACCCTCAGAAATTCTTGATTACTCCAATTCATCATGTAAAAAATTCAAAATCTTTTAATGAGCATCCTGCTGTAACAGCTGTTGGATTTGAAAGCATTCCTTTTAGTTTCATACATTTGCCCCTAAACAGGCTTGTGAATCAGCAGATCTTGGACTTGGTTGTTGTCATTCAGTTTCTCCTGGTGAGGTTTCATTTTTCCTTTTAACTGTCTCCTTTAAAACCAAACCAAATCGAAACAGGTAGCTGTTGCTGTAAATGGATTGAATGAGAGAACATTCCTTATAGTGTGGTGCTTCCAGGAGAAGCTCTGATAGAAAAGGTGAGGAAATGGGATGTTAGGTAAAAGAATAGCTTAAATGTTTGTGATGTGTTTGAAGCTACATTTCTGGCGGAATTTGTTTTTCCCCAACAGTTTTCTTTAAAAAAAAAACAAAAAAACAACAACAAATAAAAAAAACCTTAAGACATTTATTGATCTAAGTTAGTCTAGAAGTTTGTTGTTATTCTGTCTCGCTTGCAGAGTGTATGTGATAAGATTTTATCTCAGATCCGCCTGGCATCATAAACAAATTAGTATTAGAGACATTGATAAGCATTTGGTACTACCCCTTTCTAATAATGACCCAATTCTCCTATTACATCCCTCTGAATGAGGAACTGTGTTGTGTAATCTTTTACTACGAGGAAGTTGGCCAAGTTTAAATCTAATAATTCCAGCACTGAAGGATCCTAAAATCAGGCTCGGGTTGTGAACAACGAATGGCAGAATAAAAGTTTGAAGACGTTGCTGCACCTTAATCCACAGCTATTTCAAATCGACAGTTTTTCTTGGTAGACTGACGCTGTGCAGGAGCAGAACACAACATGAACAGAGTTCAATGAATTACCAGCTGTTAGACTGCCTGTGTTTTTGCCATCATCCTCAGAACTCTGTGAATCTTGGAAAAATTCAAATGCAGATAAATGAAATGAAAGAAAATGTATACATAGTGCAGTTTAATATTTTGGCACAAATATGAGCTATAACATCAGGTTTTCACTCAAAGTAATGTGAGTGGGTTTCCTCACATGAACTGTTCACTTCAGCTCTTTCCACATCATTTGTCTTTTATAAAGCAGACAAAGACTTAAACATGGCCGTTCAGGCCATTGACCTGATGCACAACTTGCTTATGGAGTAGCCTAATCTTAGTTTATGAAGCGCTTTGTTGACCATTCTCCAACAATATCCAAACGCGAAGTATAAACTCTTCAGAGGTGATTTTGCAACTTTTTTCAAGCCAGATGATCAGCTGGAATCACTTTGGTCCCTGGGTCTCCTTTGTTTTAATCACGATACACTCCCACGATCAGGTACTGTAAAGATGAGACTATACTATACTATACTATACTATACTATACTATACTATACTATACTATACTATACTATACTATACTATACTAT